>CM035122.1:12625888-13225888 GCA_020205555.1 Panax stipuleanatus
GACCAATTTACGGTTATCTTTGAAGTTAGTTGTTTATAAAGAGGAATAAAGTTTACGAATTTTTTCATATTTGTTGACTAATATGAGAATGCTTTGAGGTAAGCAGATAGTTTATAGTTGCAGATAAGCTATTTGCTTATGCTAACTATTTCTTTATCTGGACTTGTGTTGCTACTGTTTTAAAAGTTGGCAATGTATCTAAGGATCACTCTCAAAGGTCAGATAAAGTGAATTTGTTCTATAATTTGGTTATTATATTTATTCTTAGGATATCTCTCAAAAGTCGGATAAAGTGAATTTGTTCTAGCATTTGGTTGTTAGATAGTTTATTTCTTTTTGTTGATGTAGTGAAATGTTTTGACTTATTTGTTTTCTCTTCTTTTGTCTTCCTTTTTACTTTAATACAAGTTTGGAACCCGTGTAAGGCACATGCTATCTTTCTTATATATTTTTTGTTTATCAAATTAATTCAATTGTAAGTTTCTCTTTTAGATTATTATATATGTGTGTGTGTGTGTGTATATATATATATATAGATATATACGCACACATTAATACTTTTTATGACTTTTCTTTTGTTTTATTGTGAGATTCATGCATGCATGTATATATAGATATCAAATTATAATTATATTCATTGAATTTGAACGTGTATTATTATAATTATGTAATTTGTATTTGAGAATTATAAGTTGATAAACAAATTAATTTGGATAAGATCTTTAATTGCCTTATTATATATAGTAATAGATATAATCTGCTAATCTATATTTGAATCTTCTATATATTATGTCTCTCATTAAGTGTTAATCCTTGATCACTTGTCTTCACTACAGTATTGGTGGAAAATCAGTTGCTTACTGCGATGCTGGCGCTGAAATAAATGAAGATGTCCTATCTTGTATACGAGATGCATCTAAAAATATCTTTAAACTTGATGTATTTCAATTCAGTACCAAAGAATACAACATTGAGCTTAAACCTTTGTTCTCAGCTTTTCAGTGGAAGTTCTTTGCTCTGACTTCATTGAGGTCTTTCCTATTATTTTATTTGCCTCTTTTGGAGCCTCGTGCAAACATGGAAGAGGATGATGACGACTTCCTAGAGGACATTCCTGGGGAGCAAGGCATAGATTTAGTTGTTCCCTTCAAGAAATCAGTAAAGCAAATCATTCGTGAGGTAAGTTTAACAAATCTTTCCCCATTTTGTTTCGTACTGCATGATTTATTCGAGCCCGACTTTCTTGGAGCATTGATGAGCATTAGTTAATTTTTCTTAAAATATGTAATCCATTAGCTTATAATTAAAAATTGCGGATATATATACTCTAATTTGACATAAGATCAAATTAAATGAAGTCGTAGGAATCCCTTGACCCTCAGTAGTATGTAATATCTAGGTTGTTGTGAGATTGTTGTTTTTAAAAAGCAAGTGCAACAATTAAATGATTAGGTGATGTAGGACGGAAATTGATGAACAAATAATTAATTGGAAGTGGTAAATCAATAAGGAAAATTAAAAGAACTAGGGTGATCTAATCGCATGAGAATCGCTATCCCTAGGGTTTTCCAACCGCAATAAGGAGGTAAAGTATCGATTGCAACCAATAATTAGGATAATTTCAATATCAAAGTGTCTGTAATAATATGTCATGGCTTTACATATTTATAATAAAAAGAAACTCTAATAATCCTAAGCCCATTAACAATCGAGTTTCTAATTAATAAATAACCCAATACTGAAATAAACGAATAAATAACAAGTCCACAAACTAAATAAATAAATAATTAAATATCGAATCATCCACGACGACGACGTTTCATGAACCGATCCTTATCAACTCTTATCGGTTGCGAAAATGAAGTCTCTGACGAAGTGAAAGTCTCGTATCTCTAAAAAAGATTTGGATTAAGCCGACGAAACTCCTCAGCACTAAGCCATGTACAATCCATCCGGAGGTCTGTTGCGCCACTTCACCAAAATTTGATGGTAACCACTTTGCCTTGTTAACATAACCCGCTCATCATCCTCAATAACCTCTGCTGTATGTTGTGCAAGAACAATAGAAGGTGCAGGTAGAACAGGTAAAAGAGGAAGTGTATGCTCATCAGGGTTAGCATGTGTAGGTGAAATAGGGGAATTGGAAGAGGGGGTGGAATCATCAGAAGGCCTATGTTAAGGAGTAAGGTCTTCCACATTGAATACATGATCAATACCCATATCATTCGGAAAATACAACTCGTATGCATTATCACTAACCTTATTTCAAACTCGAAATGGACCCATTCTCTTAGCATGTACTTTCTTCCATGTGCCAGGAGGTAATCTCTCAGCACGGTGTCACTTGATCATTCTCATTAAACTCTTGATACATGCGATAAACATCTGCAGCAAACTTATAATTTTCATTGCTCAAATTAATTTTCTTTCTTATTTTAGCATGCAAATCATGATTGTGACGCACAAAAGACTTTGCAAACCTATATGCAGTAGGAAGATGAGCTAAATCAACAGGTGCTCTAGGTTGATAACCAGTGTAAGCTTGAAAAGGACTCACCCCAGTCGAACGATTAATTGAGCTAATATATGCGAACTTAGGCATAGGTAAAACCTTATATCATGTAGACACATGATCACCCACACGACAACGTATCAAATCACCTAGACTCCTATTAACAACCTCAGTCTGAGCATCAGTCTGTGGATGATAAGTAGTGAAAAACTTAAGCGTGGTGTTAAGTTTCTTCCAGAGAATTCCAAAAATAACTCATAAATTTTGCATTTCTATCAGAAACTATAGCCAATGGTAACCCATGTAATCTCACCTCCTCACTCAAGAAAATCATGAGAATATGCGAGGCATTGTCAGTTTTGCTGCAATGAATAAAATGTCATCTTAGTGGAACGGTCCACTACAACAAAAATTGAATAATGACCCCCTTTCGGTCCTTGTTAACCCCAAGACAATCCATGCTAAGATCTTCCCAGGTGCACGGGGAACCGGAAGTGGAGTGTACAAACTCGTGTTCTGCTTCCTTCCTTTAGCAGGCTGACATGTGCGGCACTCAGAAACAACGCGAGCTACATCTCTTTTGAGGTTAGGCCAAAAGAACCTATCCTCAACAATGACAATGGTCTTATCTCGTCCAAAGTGTCCAATTAATCCTCCTGCGTGTAACTCCCACAATAAATACACAGACGGGTTCCCTTAAAAAGATACCCATCATGGATACGAAAATTACTAGAGGGTGGGGAACTAGGATTCTGTAGGGCAACATGTCACTAAATTCTCGACAAGTAGGAAACTCCTGGATAATGCGTTCAATTCCCCCAATCTTTACTCTCAAAGAGTTGACAGGGATGGACACCATACTCAACTTATCGACAACCACATTCTCTGTCCCATGCTTAAGGACAAAAAAAACTATTGGATGAACTCTACCTACCTAGCGTGTCAATGACTCAGTTTCTTTTGGGAACTAAGGTACTGGAGTGCCTGATGATCGGAGTAAAGGACAAACTCCCTTTGCTACAAATAACGTTGTCAATACCTAAGTGCCAGTTGTTGGGTTTGTACGAAATCGTGATGCAATCAAATTGTAAAAATTAGCGGAAACATGGTATATCAGAATTTAAAAAAAATTCTACAAAACTATTACCCGGATCATCCTTTATGCAAATTATTAATTTAAAACGATAAATAAGAAGTTATGGAATCATACCCTTATAAAACGAAGCTTCCACAGGTATGAGTTCAACTCCTTGTTCTTCGTGATCTCCTTGAATTTTCGGGTTAGATTCCTTCCTTTGATCAACGTTAGCCACCCCAGTGTTTGGCCTCTAGAGGTGATCCACCAAGGAAGATGAATTATCAAGAAGGAGGGTGGTTGGCTTAGTTTTCTATCCTCTATAGAAAAGGAGTACTCTCCAACAATTGGAATTGCATCTACTAATATCTATTATAAGACTCCTCTTATATAAATATTGGTCAACCCTTCTAATCCTATTAGACATGGGATTTCTTTTAATTAATTAAACTCCTTTAATTAATTTAGGCTTCTCACCACATGGGGAATAATTAATTAAATTTATTTAATTAATTTGTCTCCTAATCTTATTAGGAATAAATAAGAGTACTAATATTAAATTAATTACTAAACTCCTTTAGAAATTAAAATAATAATAATTATAATAATATTAATAAGACTCCTCTTATTAATTTATATTTAATATTTCCAAAATATTAAATAATAAATATTAAGCTATTTAATTTATTCTATCACTATAGATTAAATTAATTACACTTAATGCATTATTACGATTATGCCATTACCTTCTTAAATAATTATTCTTCCTTTTATGGTGTGACCCTTTAGGTTCTCCACATTAAACCGGTTGTGAATAAATCAATTAAAACAATTTTAATCTTATTTAAATAAATAAATTAAACTAATAATCTATTTAAATAAATAATATTTATTCTACAATAGGGATAAGCCTCCCTAGCGATAAACGACTTTCCAGATAATATAGATTTCAACATTAATCAAAAAGAACCTGTGAGTAAATAGTTACCATACAATTCAATCCTTCCACCATACAATGTCCCAATTAAATATAAGACATGGATTTACTGTCAAGTCTTATTTTATTTAATTATATGTATTTCGATTAGAAAATGCACAACTCCAAATAATGCAAATTAGAAACTCCTTTCTAATTTCATTTCACCTTGGTCAAGGATTCCTGGGTTGTCATTTAACGAATCTCATAGGATATATCTCCTCTTTTACTAGAGGTGGTAGATTCTTTATTGATCATTCATTATCTTCATATGTAACTCATTATACCCAAGCATACCCTATATATGCCTTAAAAGGTCTTAAAGAATAAGTCAAAGTATAATTTGTTACATACAAGATACTATGATGATCTCAAGTCCAAGGATTACTTGTACTACTATCACATTAGGAATTCCTATTGACAGGCGAGTAAATCTCCATAAGGTATTCCATAGCGAATCACGTTCAGTGAACTTATTCTCCAATAAGCACCTACATACTTGCTTTAGTGTCTCCACACAAATGATCATGAGATCAATCATCCTCATCCAATGAGCAAACAACATATGTACCAATCTATCCGGATTTTCTAATCCCCTTTTTAGTAATCCCACGATTGGGAACTATTTTAGTTTTAAAACTTTCTAAGAATTTAGGTCTCATTAGCATGATCATCATCATGATTCTAAAAGCATTGCTTAAAACTATGGGTTATTTACATATTATAAAAACAGCAACATGTAGATAATTAAATGCCTTTAATAAATGAATATTTTATTAATAAATAAATAAGATTGTTTACAAAGTACGTGCTTTATCATCATACATGATTGGCTTGTATGCACATTACTATCAATCTCCCACCTGCACTAAAGCCAATCGCCATGATATCTCATACCCATCTTCTCTAAGTGACGATCAAACTGCTGTTGTGTTAAAGCTTTAGTAAATGGATATGCAATGTTGTCTTGAGAGTCTACATGCTCCAAGGTGACGTCTCCTCTTTCAATGATTTTCCTGATCAAATGAAATTGCCGCAACACGTGTTTAGATTTTTGATGAGATCTCGGTTCCTTAGCCTGTGCAACTGCTCCTGTGTTGTCACAGTAAACGGGAACTGCTTCTCCAATGCTAGGAACCACACCAAGTTCAGTTATGAATTTCTTCATCCAAACAGCTTCCTTTGCAGCTTCACTTGCAGCTATATACTCTGCCTCTGTCACTGAATCAGCAACTGTTTGCTGTTGGAACTCTTCCAACTCACTGCGCCTCCGTTCAAGGTAAAAACATACCCCGAAACAGATTTACTGTCATCTTGGTCCGTTTGAAAACTTGAGTCTGTGAAGCCCTCGAGTTTTAATTCAGACCCACCGTAGACAAGAAAAATATCCTTAGTCCTTCTCAAGTATTTTAGGATATTCTTCACTGCCTTCCAGTGCTCTTCTCCTGGATTCGACTGGTATCTGCTCGTTACACTAAGTGCATGAGCAACATCCGGTTTAGTACATATCATACCGTACATAATAGATCCTATTGCAGAAGCATAAGGGATCTTACTCATACGGTCTCTCTCAGGTTTCTTTGGGGTCTGTTTCTTGGAGAGATGTATTCCATGGCTCATCGGCATGAGACCTCTTTTGAAATCTTCCATGCTAAATCTCTTTAGCATTGCATCAATGTACGTTCCTTGGGATAAACCAAGCATCTTTTTAGATCTATCTCTATAGATCTTTATCCCCAAAATATAGGATGCTTCTCCCAAGTCCTTCATGGAGAAGTGTTTAGATAACCAGATTTTAATTGATTGTAGCATAGGAATGTCATTCCCTATCAGTAATATATCATCAACATATAATACAAGGAATGAAACTGCGCTCCCACTAACCTTCTTGTATACACATAGTTCATCGTCGTTTTTGATAAAATCAAACTCTTTGATTGTCTCATCAAAACGAATGTTCCATCTACGAGAAGCTTGCTTCAATCCATAAATGGATCGTTGCAGCTTACAGACTTGATTTATTCCAACCTTTGAAACAAATTCCTCTGGCTGTGTCATATACACATCCTCCTCAAGTTTTCCATTGAGGAAGGCCGTTTTCACGTCCATCTGCCAGATCTCATAGTCGTTATAAGCTGCAATCGCAAGCAAAATCCGAATGGACTTGAGCATAGCTACTGGTGAAAAGGTTTCATCATAGTCAACTCCTTGTCTTTGTTTGAAACCTTTTGAAACCAGTTGGGCCTTATAGGTCTCCACCTTGCCGTCCGCTCCAGTCTTTCTTTTAAAGACCCATTTACACCCAATAGGCTTAATGCCTTCAGGTGGTGAAATCAAAGTCCATACTTTGTTTTCATACATGGAGTCCATTTCGAATTTCATGGCTTCAAGCCATTTTTCTGAGTCTTTATTACTCATGGCTTGTTCGTAATTCAATGGATCATCATCATCATTCATGATGCGTACCTCATCGTCATCCTCTATAACGAATCCATACCTCAGGTATCTTCGGTACTCTTCTAGATTTACGAACAGGGTGTGGTATAGTAGGTTCTTCTACTTGGTCAGGTACCTGACTTTGATCCGTGGTAATGTGTGGTTCTTGAACTTCTTCAAGATATATCTTACTCCCACTGACCCCTTCATGGATAAACTCCTTTTCCAAGAAGGTAGCATGTTTTGCAACAAACACCTTTTGATCAGTTGGATGATAGAAATAATACCCTACAGTTTCTTTAGGATATCCCACAAATCTACATTTTTTAGTTTGTAGCTTATCATGTTCAAACTTTTTGACATAAGCTGGACAACCCCAAGTCTTAACATACTTAAGATTTGGTTTCCTCCCCTTCCACATCTCATATGGAGTCTTTGGGGCGGATTTGGTAGGTACCTTGTTAAGTAGGTATGCAGCCGTTTCTAGGGCATATTCCCAGAAGGAAATTGGAAGGTCGGTAAAACTCATCATGGATCGAACCATGTCTAACAGTGTTCGATTTCTCCTTTCAGATACTCCATTTAACTGTGGTGTACTTGGAGGAGTTCATTGTGAGATTATACCATTTTCTTTGAGACAATTGAGAAACTCACCGCTTAAGTATTCTCCACCTCGATCTGATCGAAGTATCTTTATACTCTTGCCCGTTTGTTTCTCTACTTCACTTCTGAACTCTTTGAACTTTTCAAATGATTCTGACTTGTATTTCATTAAATACACATATCCAAATCTTGAGTGATCATAAGTGAAAGTAATAAAATAAGAATACCCACCCCGTGCACTTGTTGTCATAGGCCCACAAACGTCTGTGTGAATCAATGCCAACAACTCTGTAAGTCTTTCTCCTTTTCCACTAAAAGGAGATTTAGTCATTTTACCCATGAGACAAGATTCACAAGTTGGATATGATTCATAATCGGATAGCTCGAGGAGCCCATCTTTATGCAACTTGGATAATCTTGTTTCGTTGATATGACCGAGTCTACAGTGCCACATGTAGGTATAATTAATATCATCTCTTTTTCTTTTCTTAGTTTGTTCAATTTGAAATATATTTTCTTGTAAGTCAAGTGTATAAAGTCCATTTCGCAAATTTTCAATACCATATAAAACATCGTCTTTATAAATAGAACAACTATTGTTCTTTATAACAACGTTAAATCTTTCCATATCCAATACAGAAATTGAAATAATGTTTTTAATAATATTCGGAACATAATAACAATTATTAAGATAAATGGACTTGCCCGAAGGCATTGCTAAATAATAAGTTCCTACAGCTAATGCAGCAACCTTGGCTCTATTCCCCACTCGTAGGATCACCTCATCATTGTTCAGCTTTCTACTTCTGACCAGTCCCTGCACAGTATTACATATTTGAGAACCACAGCCGGTATCCAATACCCAAGTAGAATTATGACTTTCAGAAAAATTAATTTCAATCATAAACAAACCTTGATTGAAATTCGAAGCTTCTCCAAGCTTCTTCTCTGCTAGATACTTCTTGCAGTTCCTTTTCCAATGTCCCGGCTTGTTGCAATGAAAGCATATTCCTTTAGCTGGTTCAGGTTTCTTTTGTTCCTTTTCTTTCCCCTTTCCCTTAGCCTTCTTATATTTTTTCTTTTCAGAAGATACCTTGGGCCTCTTCCTTTTATTGGAAGTATCCACCATCAAGATATGATTTTTCTTGGATGGGAAGTGACCTTCTGCAGTTTTCAGCATGTTAAGCAGCTCAGGCAAGCTGACATCTAGCTTATTCATGTGAAAATTAACCACAAACTGCGAGAAGGTCTCAGGGAGTGACTGCAAGACCAAGTCTTGACTCAGCTCGCCATCCATGACGAACCCCAGCTGTCCAAGGCGTTCAATCAAATTGAACACCTTTAGGACATGAGTCTCGACGGCAGTACCCTCGGTCATCCGAGATCGGAAGAGCTCCTTAACATCTTAAATATGCAATACTCGCCTTGTGGATAGCACAACAAGCTCATATTAAATATTTAATACTCTATTAATTTATCATGCTAGAAGGCGACGTTCGATATTCCAAATATCATTTGAACGCTTCAGACTTAATATTATTTCTTTGAGGGGTTTGTTATTATTTGTCTCATCTTGTTTAGCGCGCATGCACATATATATATAAAATACGCGTTATTTTATTAAACATGCGAAGCATGTTTGCATAAAATATAATATATATAATATTTAGCATGCAATATAGAATACTATATTCTACCCGGATTGATTATGGACTTTTATTCTAGTTTGGTTCACTAGAGCCACTAAGTGAACCAAAAGGTCAAACCTAGGAGTGCAAGAATTTAAATTTAAACGTAACTATTACATTTAAACCCGGGCTCCATACAAATGGGTCTTCACGCGCTCCTTGCTCATTGGTCTCCAATTTCTTCAAGATAATTCTAACTATTTCTATTACATTAAACTATTTAATTTAAATAGAAACATTGATCAGCAGTCAAGGGGAAGTACATAGGAGAGATGAAATTTTACATCAAGAAAAAAAAATTAGAGAAGACGAGGTACACAGACCCTATTTAATAAAACCCATTCATTCAAGCATTCAACTAAAATAAAATTCAATCACATTGGTCAAATAGTCCATAATCAATCCCCATTTATTATCATACATATCACCATATATATCAATAAATAAATATTCATCTCATGAATTAAAACATTCCATATATATATGAGTATCATTTAATGGGCAATTTTAAATTGCAAGAAATCTAATTTCAAGATTAAAATAAACTCTTTATTTTAATTATAAAATTATTAAGAATATAATATATATATATATATATATATATATATATATATATATATATATATATATATAGTAACCATCCTTAAAAAAAACTTACTGAATCCATTCTGGCTGTATCACGTTAACCTTATATATATATATTTAATATATATTATTAAAGGAACCTTTTTCAAATCAATTGTATCAGGTAACGTGATGCAGCTTAGACTTGATTCATTTTTTGAAAGGATCAATTCGCATAATACATGCTGTACCATTCGGCCAAATTAAAAAACGTGATGTATAGGAAGCATGCAGGAATCAATTTCAAGAAATCACCTTAGCGCATCTCCTTGATTGGTCCGGGAAAAAAAAATCCGGCCATTTTTTTCTTTTCTTCAAATTTGCAAATAAGCCTTTTTTAAAAAAAAAAAATAATTTTATACAATAAAATTATGCCCAATAAATTATTCTAAATACATACTCATATGTATATGAAATCAAAACAATTAATAATTGCATAAAAGTTTGGCTCTGATGCCACTGTTGGGTTTGTACGAAATCGTGATGCAATCAAATTGCAAAAATTAGCGGAAGCATGGTATATCAGAGTTTAAAAAAAATTCTACAAAACCATTATCCGGATCATCCTTTATGCAAATTATTAATTTAAAACGATAAATAAGAAGTTATGGAATCATACCCTTGTAAAACGAAGCTTCCACAGGTACGAGTTCAACTCCTTGTTCTTCGTGATCTCCTTGAATTTTCGGGTTAGATTCCTTCCTTTGATCAACGTTAGCCACCCAAGTGTTTGGCCTCTAGAGGTGATCCACCAAGGAAGATGAATTATCAAGAAGGAGGGTGGTTGGCTTAGTTTTCTATCCTCTATAGAAAAGGAGTACTCTCCAACAATTGGAATTGCATCTACTGATATCTATTATAAGACTCCTCTTATATAAATATTGGTCAACCCTTCTAATCCTATTAGACATGGGATTTCTTTTAATTAATTAAACTCCTTTAATTAATTTAGGCTTCCCACCACATGGGGAATAATTAATTAAATTTATTTAATTAATTTGTCTCCTAATCTTATTAGGAATAAATAAGAGTACTAATATTAAATTAATTACTAAACTCCTTTAGAAATTAAAATAATAATAATTATAATAATATTAATAAGACTCCTCTTATTAATTTATATTTAATATTTCCAAAATATTAAATAATAAACATTAAGCTATTTAATTTATTCTATCACTATAGATTAAATTAATTACACTTAATGCATTATTACGATTATGCCATTACCTTCTTAAATAATTATTCTTCCTTTTATGGTGTGACCCTTTAGGTTCTCCACATTAAACCGGTTGTGAATAAATCAATTAAAACAATTTTAATCTTATTTAAATAAATAAATTAAACTAATAATCTATTTAAATAAATAATATTTATTCTACAATAGGGATAAGCCTCCCTAGCGATAAACGACTTTCCAGATAATATAGATTTCAACATTAATCAAAAAGAACCTGTGAGTAAATAGTTACCATACAATTCAATCCTTCCACCATACAATGTCCCAATTAAATATAAGACATGGATTTACTGTCAAGTCTTATTTTATTTAATTATATGTATTTCGATTAGAAAATGCACAACTCCAAATAATGCAAATTAGAAACTCCTTTCTAATTTCATTTCACCTTGGCCAAGGATTCCTGGGTTGTCATTTAACGAATCTCATAGGATATATCTCTTTTACTAGAGGTGGTAGATTCTTTATTGATCATTCATTATCTTCATATGTAACTCATTATACCCAAGCATACCCTATATATGCCTTAAAAGGTCTTAAGGAATAAGTCAAAGTATAATTTGTTACATACAAGATACTATGATGATCTCAAGTCCAAGGATTACTTGTACTACTATCACATTAGGAATTCCTATTGACAGGCGAGTAAATCTCCATAAGGTATTCCATAGCGAATCACGTTCAGTGAACTTATTCTCCAATAAGCACCTACATACTTGCTTTAGTGTCTCCAAACAAATGATCATGAGATCAATCATCCTCATCCAATGAGCAAGCAACATATGTACCAATCTATCCGGATTTTCTAATCCCCTTTTTAGTAATCCCACGATTGGGAACTATTTTAGTTTTAAAACTTTCTAAGAATTTATGTCTCATTAGCATGATCATCATCATGATTCTAAAAGCATTGCTTAAAATTATGGGTTATTTACATATTATAAAAACAGCAACATGTAGATAATTAAATGCCTTTAATAAATGAATATTTTATTAATAAATAAATAAGATTGTTTACAAAGTACGTGCTTTATCATCATACATGATTGGCTTGTATGCACACTACTATCACCAATACTATAATATAAAACTTCCTATCATAGGTAGAGTACTTTTATCGGGCTTCATTCAATTTCTCACTAAAGAACGCTATCGGATGACCCTCCTGACTAAACACTCCCCCTATCCCTACGCCTAAAGTGTTGCATGCTACCTTAAACACTTACTAAAGTTTGGTAGCACGAGAATAGGTGTCCGTGTCAACCTATTCTTGATTTCCACAAAGGTTTTGATTGCTGATTTAGACCAAACAAACTCTCCCCTTTTCAAACTATCAGTGATGAGAACCATAATGGTACTAAATTCTCTAATAAACCTCCTATAAAACGTAGCTAGCCCATGGAAGTTTCGGGCTTTGTGAATATTAGAAGGTTCAGGCCACTCATTAATAGCCTTTACTTTCTCAGGGTCGGCAGAAATCCCCTATTTGGAAATCACAAACTCGAGGAAAATGACACTCTTGAACAATGGAACACTTCTTTAAATTAATATAGAGTTTCTCACGTAGGAGAACTGCTAGAACCTCTTGCAAGTGAAGTAAGTTTTCCTCTTGGGTTTTACTCATCAAAATAGATCACTACAAACTTTTCTATGAAGGGAAGTAACACAACACCCGATTCATAACTCTTATAAATGTGTTAGGTGCATTGGTTAAGCCAAAAAGTAAGATTAACCACCCATAAAGTCTGTCCCCCTAGTCTTAAAAAGGCAGTCTTCCACTCATTTTCCTCTCGGACCCGGATTTGGTGGTATCCACTCCGCAGGTCTATTTTGGTGAAAACACGAGCTCCAGTTATCATATCTAGCATGTCATCAAGCCTAGGTATGAGAAACCTATACTTGATAGTGATCTTATTTATGGCTCGGCTCACAACACATCCTCGAACTCCCATCAGCCTTAGGGGGTGAATAAGGTTGGAACGGCGCTAGGACTAGGACTCTAACAAAGCCTTTCCTTAACAACTCGCCTACCTGTCATCTCATCTCAGTATGCTCTGTGGGGTGCATCTTATAACGTGGTAGGTTAGGTGAAAAGACCTCAGAACAAGGTCAATAGCATGCTGGATGTCGTCCCCAAGAGGTGGTATCCCATTGGGCAACTCACTAGGCATAACATCGACAAACTTGCGTATAATCTAACATCACTAGGAATCTCTCTAGTACTCTCTTCAGAAACATCTCACATCTCTAGCTACCACAACATTCACAACCTTCTCCTCCAACATACTACTCAAACTCCTTTTTATTAAGAATATGGAGTGATTTTGTATGTTGGGTAGGTAAGCTAGTCTCTTTTGGTTGGCTCTTGGACGACACTCGGGGTCTCATAGGTGCTAATGATATTTTATGCCTCGTGTGTAAACACGTGTTCGTTCTCCCATAATGAGTCACATCACGGTCATATAGCCAAGGTCGCCCTAGTAGAATATGTGCAACATCTGTAGGAAGGAAATCACACCAAATACTCTCCTTATAGCCCTAAAG
This sequence comes from Panax stipuleanatus, assembly GCA_020205555.1. Classification (NCBI taxonomy): domain Eukaryota; kingdom Viridiplantae; phylum Streptophyta; class Magnoliopsida; order Apiales; family Araliaceae; genus Panax; species Panax stipuleanatus. Next base: position 12,639,587 of record CM035122.1, read on the forward strand.
GTGGATCAGCACTAGACATCTCTATGACACGAAATAAATATTTTGTTGACCTAGGCGACGCTAAAAGGCTGGGGATGTGGTTATGCCTTTAGCTTCCTTCGTGGTAAGACGGACTCGACAACCACATTTAAGTAACTACCCCCATCGATGTTCAACTTAGAAGATACTCCATCTACTTTGTTGTATGTCTGAAATATGGTGGTTCTCCTCCAATCATCCTCTCCTATAACTGTGAAAATGCACCTTATGACACCTACCTGATTACCTATCTTCTCTAGGTGCTAATCAACCTCTTCATCTTGTGAGTTATACTCATCCTCAACTTCAGCCTAGACAATATCCCCCTCTTTTGAATTGTCCCCTACTATTGTTACCCGCTAGCGATTGCGATTGGGGCACTCAAAAGACTTGTGCCCTAGCCCCTGATAGGTAAAACACCTCTCCTGGGTAGTAAAGTGAGAGTCGGGTGCAGCTACACCCTTCCTTTGTCATGATGACCCAACATTGGTGGTTATTAGCCCTAGAGGATGCATGAGAAGTGGGGAAATGACTACACTGCGAGAAATTTCGGCCACTGGGCTGACCTGAGTAAGAAGGGACTCTCCTAGCGATAATTTATAACCTATACTTATTATCTAGAGCTAATTGGAATATGTCATCTAGGGTAGTGGTGCCACTAGTCAAAATGTGTAAATTAAGTTTTGGTTGTAACCTACATTCTTGAACTTCATAATTGTCAATCTATCACTCTCACTGATCCGACATCTTTGAGTCAACTCCCTAAATCAGCAGATGTAATCATCAACATACATATTATTACCAAGACAAAAGTTATTACACTGCTTCATTAACCTATTGGTATGTCCAACGGGTAAATAATATTGCTTTAGGCGAGTTTTCATCTCCCTCAATGCCTGATAGGTGGGTGGCTCCCTTAGACGCTCTAAGTCTCTCTCAACCCATGACCAGAATAAATTGGCCAATTTTACAAATTTCATTTTGGTGAATTGCACCTTCCTATCCTCAGACATCTCATACCAATCAAAATAATTCTCCATACTAGACAATCAATCGGGATCAAATCTATTGTCAAACTCGAGTGCATCTACCTTGATTTTCCTATAGTTATCATCAGAAGGATATGCCTCGGATGCTCTGCCTAACATGTGGGTTTTCGACTTGCCCATTCCCATTATTCCCTTGAGGTTCCAATATAGGCTGTCTTTGTTCAATGTGTGTGATCCTATCATTCATTTAATCCAGTTGTGCAACTATAGCCACTAATTGGTCCTAAATTTCTTCTAAAGTAAGCTTGGGTACGTGTAGTCATGATGCAAATGCGAGTGCAAAGTTTAGACAATACATAAACTTAATTGAAGCAAATTAAAATTACAAGTCTAAGACTATGCAATCGCAATCTCAAAAGCTATTGATAATAATCGAATAATATGCAACTAGATGGAATAATATGCAATTTAAAAGAACAATTCCAAAACAAACTTAAAAGAATTTTAATACTAATGAACGAGGGAAATTCAAGTGATTAAGTATTTAAAATCCTAATACTCAAGATTTATTTATTTATTTATTTTTATATTTTTTTACTACATGGACCTAGCTGATCAAAAAGTATGAAACAATGTAAAGTTGATAAAAAGTAAAAGTTTAAGGGTTAGAATGCAAAATCAACAATTGTGGGCTAATGTTTAAATGGAAAGCATAAGTTTGGGGGGATTAAAATGTAATTGGGCAAGGATTTAATGGCTGAATGACACTTATGTTCCTTCAAGTTGCTACCCATTTTTAAAGTCGTCCTTAAAGTTTTTTTTTTGCCAATTAGGTTCTTAAAGTGACATTTTTGGCGTTAACATTTCATTTACCCGATTTGATCCCAACACGACCCATTTTGATCAAATTTTAACCTAACTCGACTCAATTAGACCCGAGCCCAATTTCACTTATTAAATTTTTTTAAAAATTAAAAAGTTTTAAAATTATTTTAAAAATAATTATTATTTTAACATTATTTAATATTTTAACATTATTTTAAAAATAATATTTTATTTTAAAATATTAAAACAAACTATTATTTTAAAAATAATTATTATTTTTAATAAAAAAATATTAAAATATTATTTTTTTCATAAAATGAGTAAAGTTTCATAAAATATAGATTCAAAAAAATTAAATAAGAAAATAAAGCTTTATTTTTAAAAAAAGTAGATTTTTTTAGTGTAAAAAGTTATTTTTAGAAATTTATTTTATGTCTTTACCATTATTATATGTATTCTTAATATTAGAATTTTTAAAAACAAAAAATAAAAATAGAAATTAAAATACAAAAAGCAGTAAAAGATAAATAAAAAAACTAATTCAATTTTTTAAAAAAGAAATTAAAAACATAATTATTATTTTTCAGGATTTTTTTTAATAAATTTTTCGCTCTTTTAAAAAATGAGTAAAGTTTTATTAAATATAGATACAAAAAAAATAAACTTTAGTTACAGAAAAAATAGAAAATTTTATTTCTTTGGTCAACACATTCAACGAAAGTCCATTTAAGGCACATAAGCAAGCTTCTTGTTTATACACTAGCAATCGTCCAATTCTGCTCATTAAACTTCCTCCTCATTATTGTCTGAGTAGGAATTGTCAGCGTTAGACTCCGAACGTTAGTATTTGAAACTAAGATAACTGTCGTGTTCTTCATCTGAGTTGATAAGAACTGCTAGAAGTTACTTCTTGAGACCTTCATCTTTAACCAATTGGTTAATCTTTTTCTTTGTGGTACATTCAGGACTTTTATGCCCAATCTTTCCACACTTAGTAACAAGTTGGAGGTTTAGAGCTAGTCTTCTGTCGTTTAGATGACTTATGCCTTTTAGGTTGTTCTTCTTTAGTCTGCTGTTTAGACCTTTTGTGTCTTCTTTTAGAACGTTTATCCTCCTTATATCTTGTAGATTCTTTAAGAATTTTTCTTTTTCGTTTGTCTTTAGGGATTTTAGCAAGCCCGTATTGTTCACAGAAATCTCCTAGAGCTCTTTTCCCTCTAGCTCTCTCCTCAGCAATCTTCTTCTGAATTTTAAATATGTTGCACAGATCTGCACCTTTAGCGATGACTTCTGAGGCAAGTTCTCCATAGGTATATTCCTCCCCATGGAATAACTCCATTATTCTTATTTTTCAACCTTGTTTTGACTCTTTGAGAGAACAAAATAGGTAGACCTTCTACAAATTTCTCCTTCCAGTAATCGCTGTTGCAATCACTTCTCGCAAGGACTTTGGAGAAGAAAGTGTCTTTGTAAAATTTGAAATCAGAGAGTGATTTACACTTTAGGTTACTGAGTTGCTCATAGGTTCTGGAAATAATAAGTTGATTATTTCCCACGAAGTGTCTCATGATGGTATAGAGGAGTATTTACCGCATCTTCGGTAAAACGTACCAGACTTCTACCCCCTCCTTATTAGTGCTAATACTCTTTTTATCAATGGATAACGGGAAGAGGAAGCTAATAAAAGGTGTCCCCAAGATAGCTGTTTGTGCCATGTTTTTGATAAGTAAAAACGGAGTTTCAAAGCAAACCCCATTATTACAAACCACATCATCTGATAGCTTGTAATCAATTTGCAACTGGCTACCATCAGCAGTACTCAGCTGTTGAGCTGTTTTAGAGTAGTACTGTGAAGGGATCAGCCCTTCTGACCGACAATTTAAGTCTGCTCCAGAGTCGATTAAGGCTTTTGTTGTGACCGAAAATTCTCCCTCAATAAGGATGGTAATCATAACGTACCATTTTTGAGTGATAATTCTATCGATCATATTGATTTTTAGAGCGCTAGATTCTCCTTGGATTTTTCTCTTATCTTGAGAGGCAAATTCATTAACAAATTCAGAGTAAGTCCTTATCGCTTTCCTCTAATGGAGAGGTTGAACCCTCAACCTTAGATTTTCCTTTGTCATCTCGGCTTTTAAGCCATCGAATATCTTTCTTGACTAGCTTAATCTCCTTTTTAAGAGGTAGCAATTGTAACTTCACAAGTGCATCATTATTTGCCTGAAGATTAACAATCGATTCATGCAACTCTTTGAGAGTAGGCTCTTTATGACGCTGATTGACTTTTTCGAAAATCTTCTGCAACGAGTATTAACTGGGGTCAAATCTTTCGTCCTCATTGTCAGCAGATTGCTTATTTCTTCCATCCAAGGAGTTATTAACAGACCAACAGATCCGGTCAGCAAACCAACATATATGGTAGAAACTCCGTCGGAAGCTCCGAGGGCTCAAAGTCCAACGGTGTCTGATTTTGATTACACCGAGAGTATTTATACTCTAAACAAGTTGAACAATCTCTTCCTATAACTCAAGGTCATATGACTGTTGCTTCAAGAAGTAGCTGAAAAAGGCTACAAGTATTTACATATTGGGTTAGTTCAAGTAGCAGTTAAACCGTTAACAAGAAACGGGCTACCCACTTCTCTATTGTGTTTAAGAGATAAGAGACATTTAAAGTTTAACGATTCTTTGCTAGGATGTATTACTTCATCTCTATCTGAAGGACCGGTATACTTTAACAGTTTTCCAAATTTTTTTTTCTCTTTGTTAAATCCAACAATTATCAAAACCTTAACGTTAACTTTGCAAACATCAGGTTTTGATTCCAAAATCCTATAATTACCATGACTATACTATGGCTTGGGAAAAGTTTTTGTTTTATCAAAATGACCAATATACCCATATCTGGTTTCTTCATCCTAAACTCACAGGAAATATGAAAACCCAAGAGTATCCCGCATGGTTTCAATCTTGGTTTTATTATTGGGGTCCACATCCAGATTTCTTTCCTGCTAACATGCAAAAGGTTTTTGAGAGATACATTCAAGCCTATAAGAGTCTTAATGATAATTAGACTCTTCTTAATTTCTGTTGTGATTACGAAATCTCATGGATCTTCAAATAGGTTCTATTTTATTGATCAGCATGCAGGAAACTGGAATTATCGTCTTCTCCAGCAATTGTCTATCAAGTGGTGGACCAAGTTTAATACAGAGAAAATTATTAATCTAACCTTTCAGCTAGAGAAAGAGTACGATTTGAATGAGTATGATGCTTCTTCAAAGAAGGTTAAAATCTGCTCTAAAAGGAATTCCAAAGAATGAAATTTTAGAATTTCTTAGAACCCATGAAGACACGATCAACTTGTCAGACAGCGATAATGATGATTCTTCCAGCTGTCCTTTTGGTGGTCCATGTTCTCAGTCTCAATAATTCAGGCGTACAGGGGTAAAGGTAGCCTTAATTTCAGGCTTTGCTGTTCAGGGAATCTTATCTCTTATCCTTAAGAGATGGTGGTCTCTTTTGTTTTGTCTTTCGTCTATTCGACTCCAGCCCATCCAGGACTCGCGTAGGCAGCTTTATTGCTATCACTTTTGCTGTATTAAAGTTGTTTTGGTTTGTTATTATTGAGTCTTTCCTCTAGTCTATAAGAAGGAAGCTCTCTTGTGTTTAATCGTCCGAAAATATTCTATCAGTTCATATTTGTAAGTTTAAAGAGTGTTTTCTTATTAAGTCTGAAGTTTCGAAAGAATTACTCGCCATGGTCTTGTTCGGCATTTTATGTTGAAAATGCGGCAGAATTGGAGAGAGGAGGTTCTCGTCTGGTGATTAACTACAAACCTCTGAATAAAGTCTTAGATGGATCAGATACCCTATTCCCAACAAAAGGGATTTGCTAAATAGATTGCTCAAAGCAAATATCTTCTCAAAATTTGATATGAAGAGTGGATCCTGGTAAATCCAAATTAAAGAAGAAGATAAATACAAGACATCATTCACAGTCTCATTTGGACATTATGAATGGAATATTTTGTCTTTCGGGCTTAAGAATGCGCCTTATGAGTTCCAGAATATTATGTATAAGATCTTTAATTCATTTATGGATTTTATGCTCGTTTATATTGATGATGTTCTTGTTTTCTCAAAAGACATAGCCCAACACTGGAAACACTTAAATGTGTTTAAAACAATGGTGAAAAGAGAAGGTCTAGTTGTCTCAGAAAAGAAAATGCAACTATTCCAAACAAAAATTAGATTTCTGGGATTTGAGATTACTTAGAGTCGTTACGTTCCTATTGATAGAGCTATTGCTTTTGCCAACAAATTTTCAGATAAAATCTTGGATAAAAAGCAGCTCAGAAGATTCATGGGAAGCGTTAACTATATTGCAGATTTTTATAAAAATCTGGCAATTGATGCAGGCCCTCTATAAAAGGCTAAAAGATCAGCCTCCTCCTTGGACAGATGATTGTACCATGACCATCAAAAAGATTATGAATCGTGTTAAAGAACTGCCATGCTTGCATTTCTCATGATCCGGAAGCCCTAAAAACCGTTGAAACCGATGCCTCTGATAAAGGTTTTGGAGGTATTCTAAAGCAAATCAAAAATTTCAAAGAAATTTTGGTTTGTTTTGCTTCGGGGAAGTGGAATCCTACACAGATCAATTATTCGACTATTAAAAAAGAGATCTTATCTATTGTTCTGTGTATTGATAAATTTCAAGGAGATATCCTAAATCAAAGGTTCTTGCTTAGAGTTGACTGCAAGTCAGCTAAAGAAGTGCTAGAGAATGATGTTAAAAACATTGCTTCTAAACAAATCTTTGCCAAGTGGCTAGTCCTGTTATCAGCATTCGATTTTGATATCGAATTCATTAAATGAGATTAAACACAACAATAGAGAAGTGGGTAGTCCGTTTCTTAGTTAACGGTTTAACCGCTACTTGAACTAACCCAATATGCAAATACTTGTAGCCTATTTTAGCTGCTGCTTCAAACAAACGTATAGGTAACATCTCAACAGTCATATGACCTTGAGTTATAGGGAGAGATTGTTCAACAGTTTTTATTATATAATCTGATTTAAACAAAAAACCTCCTTTATTATAAACAAAAAACTTCCTTTATTATAAACTTGAGAGATAGGAGTATGAGGAATAGACCAATTCTGTTAATGGGTTTCTATATCCCGTATGGCCACTACTTGTTTAGTGGTAGAATCCAACGAAGAAGATGAAGAGGATGAAGAAGTCATAGATCTAGTAAGATTTTTGAATAAATTTGCCATTAGACGAATAAACGACATTTAAAACTTAACAAGATAAGCAGGGCAAGATTTTCTTAACTGGGAAGTCTACTATAGGATTTATGTCAACACGGCTTAACACACTTTATAGCCTAAACGACAACCAACTTACCCAAAGGAAAACCTTAAGCTTTATCTATAACAGTATTTAAATGGTGTTTATTACTAAATGAATAAACTGACTATTCAAAAAGTAACTAGGAAATGAACTTCGAATGATACTCTAACTTGACACAGCTTTAAGAACCTTTCATTTATTTGGATTGGTCTAGTTTTTGTAGGAATGAGCCTTTCATTAAATCCTTCTATGTAAGGAATTCTTTCTTTTCCAGAAAGCTGTGGGGTCAGTAGAGCAAATTTTTTCACTTAATTCCTTCTGGTAAGCTTTAACTTTGAGTTTAAACTTATCATCTTTAAGATGTTCTTCGATCCTTTTAATCTCAACTTCTTTTTGAGAAAAAATAGGAAATCTTCTTTGCGTTTGAGCAAATAATTGACCAGTATCATGGGCCAGGATACTATAGAGATTTTATAACAAGAAAAAGAATAGAGAATAGTGGAATATTTATTAAAAACAAACAAACTTGCATAGAGTTCAAGCTAGATGAAACTTAGACTTGATAAGAAAACGCTCTTTAAACTTACAAATATGAACTGATAGAATATTTTCGGATGATTAAATACAAGAGAGAGCTTCCTTCTTATAGACTGGAGGAAAGACTCAATAATAACAAAACAACAAAACAACTTTAATAAAGCAAACAACTTTAAATAAAGTGATACAATATTGTTGTCGACGCGGGTCCTGGATGGGCTGGAGTCGAATAGACGGCAGACAAAACAAAATAGACCACCATCTTTTAAGGATAAGAGATAAGATTCCCTGAACAGCAATGTCTGAAATTAAGGCTACCTTTACCCCTGTACGCCTGAATTATTAAGGCTGAGAACATGGACCACTAAAAGGACAGTTGGAAGTATCATCATTATCGCTGTCTGACAAGTTGACCGTGTCTTCATGAGTTCTACGAAATTCTAAAATTTCATTCTTTGGAATTCCTTTGAGAGCAGATTTTAACCTTCTTTGAGAAGCATCATACTCATTCAAATCGTACTCTTTCTCTGGCTGAAAGGTTAGATTAATAATTTTCTCTGTATTAAACTTTGCCCACCACTTGATAGACAATTACCGGAAAAGACGATAATTCCAGTTTCCTGCATGCTGATCAATAAAATAGGATCATTTGAAGATCTATGGGATTTCGTAATCACAACAGAAATTAAGAAGAGCCTGATTATCATTAAGACTCTTATAGGCTTGAATATATCTCTCAAAAACCTTTTGCATGTCAGCAGGAAAGAAATTTGAATGTGGACCCCAATAATAAAACCAAGATTGAAACCATGCTTGGATACTCTTGGGTTTTCATATTTCCTGCGAGTTTAGGATGAAGAAACCAGCTATGGGTATATTGGTCATTTTGATAAAACAAAAACTTTTCCCAACCATAGTATAATCATGGTAATTATAGGATTTTGGAATCATATTTTTGTTTTCAAAGAATTTACGAGTCCTTAGATCTCCCACCCATTCACTGGGACATAAGACCTTTAAGATCTTAACAGTTGAGAATGCTAGGTTGTAGCGATCTCTTGGTTTATGAGAAACTTTAATGGAATTAGTTTCTACTAGGATTTTCTCAAAGTATTCCATAGTTTTAGGGAGAAAAACCGGCAAATCATGAGAATAGGATAAGTACAATTCTGTCACTTGTTCAGGGGAACGAACTGCATCAACATTTTCGATGACCACTACTTCCTTTATCATAGTGTCGATATAGTGAGAGTCTTCAAAAGCTTTGAGCTTAGGGAACTTTCCCTTTATCCTTATTCTTTTGAGATCCAGAGGATTGCCCTTTGAGAGAATCCTTAGTTTTTTCAAGTACTGGTTTGGCTTCTCTTTTAGGAGACCTGTTAAGAGATAAAACATTAATATTAAGATCATTTTTCAGGAATTCTCTAGTTAAGAAGTCAGGAAAGATTGGTTAGGCTGGAAACACTGATTGTTTAGAGTATAAATACTCTCAGTGTAATCAAAATCAGACGCCGTTGGATTTTTATCCCTTGGAGCTTCCGACGGAGTTTTTTTCCAGATATGTTGGTTTACTGACAGGATCTGTTGGTCTGTTAATAACTCCTTGGATGGAAGAAATAGATTTTATGGAAGCTTCTTCAGTATTTTTTTGAGGAATAGTTTGCGGAATAGAGGAAATACTCCTGCGCCGAGGTTCGTCTATTTTGTCAGAATTAAACAAAGTCTTCAACAAAGATTGGTCAGGCTGGAAACACTGATTGTTTAGAGTACAAGTACTCAGTGTAATCAAAATCAGACGTCGTTGGACTTTGAGCCCTTGGAGCTTCCGACGGAGTTTCTACCATATATGTTGGTTTACTGACCGGATCTGTTGGTCTGACTTCTTTGTTTTCTTGAAACATTGGAGTAAAGCAAAAGGCTATAACTTTCTTTTCTTTTTTTTTTGGTGGGGGGGGTGGGGGGGGGGGGGGGGGGGAAGCAACGACGAAAAAAATACTACCACTGCTTTAAATGTAGTAGAAAATTCTTACATGCCTTATAGATTGGCGGATGATAAAGATGAGAACAACGTCGTATCAGCCATACACCCATCTGCTGTTGCAGTCTTTGTTGGCAAAACAAGAGCCGCTCCTTATAAAAAAACTTTAGATAAGGAGGCAAAATCTGTTGAATCTCAAAGAATTTATCATATTCTAGAGCAGAACAATTATACAAATCTATTTCTGCAATCCCTGGGATCTCAACTGTCAAGAGTTGAAAAGGTAGTTTCTTCAAAAGAAAGATCTTTAATTATTGGTGCATCTACAGCAGAAGTTATAACAATCTCCTCAAAGGAGAAAAGGTTGATAGCAAAAGAAAAGCCGGAAGCAATCCTATTTAAACCTCCTCCATAGTTGTCTAACGAGCTTAAAATGGGATCTGGTTCTACTGAGATGTTTGAAGAACTGAAAAATCGATTAGAGAAGTTGTCTATAAAACCTAAATCTATAGCAACGTCCTCACATGATCCTTCGATTTTGGTTCTTAAAAATGATGGATTAGATCTAGATAAGATCTTAAACGAGATCCAAGAGGAGCCTCAAATAAACAGGCTCAAATGGGAAAAAGTTAAAAACCAACCCTATTACCATCGTCCTTCTCCTCCAATTGATGCTCAATTCGAGAATAGGGCTTTTAATGATGGAATCCAATTCAATGGTGAATATATTTGTGAGTGGAATCTTGATGGGCTCACAGATTATCAGATAATAGTTCTTTTAAAGCAAATGACTATGTTTGCTCAAGCTGCAAGAACTAAGAATACCTCCGAAAAACGGATTGCTCAAGCCTTAGCATCTGGTTTCGTGGGCCAGCTTGGCCTTTGGTGGATAATCTTTTGACTAATGAAAATAGAGAAAGCATCTTTAATTTTCAGGTGCAAAAGGGGGTTGATCAAATGAACGTCCTAGTTTTTACCGAAGATGCGATAAATACTCTTCTGTATACCATCATGAGACACTTCGTGGGAAATAATCAACTTATTATTTCTAGAACCTATGAGCAGCTCAGTAACCTAAAGTGTAAATCGCTCTCTGAGTTCAAATTTTACAAAGACACTTTCTTCTCCAAAGTCCTTGCGAGAAGTGATTGTAACAGCGATTACTGGAAGGAGAAATTAGTAGAAGGTCTACCTATTTTGTCCTCTCAAAGAGTCAAAACAAGGTTAAAAATAAGAATGGAGTTATTCCATGGGATGAATATACCTATGGAGAACTTGCCTCAGAAGTCATCGCTGAAGGTGCAGATCTGTGCAACATATTGAAAATCCAGAAGCAGATTGTTGAGGAGAGAGCTAGAGGGAAAAGAGTTCTAGGAGATTTTCTGTGAGCAATACGGGCTTGCTTAAATCCCTAAAGGACAAACGAAAAAGAAAGATTCTTAAAGAATCTACAAGCTATAAGGAGGATAAACGTTCTAAAAGAAGACACAAAAGGTCTAAACAGCAGACTAAAGAAGAACAGCCTAAAAGGCATAAGTCATCTAAATGACAGAAGACTAGCTCTAAACCTCTAACTTGTTATAAGTGTGGATAGATTGGGCATAAAAGTCCTGAATGTACCACAAAAAAAAAGATTAACCAATTGGTTAAAGATGAAGGTCTCAAGAAGCAACTTCTGGCAGTTCTTATCAACTTAGATGAAGAACACGACAGTTATCTTAGTTCAAATACTAACGATAGTTGTTCAGAGTCTAACACTGACAATTCTTATTCAGACAATAATGAGGAGGAAGTTTCATGCGCAGAATTGGACGATTGCTAGTGTATAAACAGAGAAGCTAAATGGATTTTCGTTGAATGTGTTGGCCAAAGAGGATAGTCTCATTCTTGATATTATCGATCAATTTGACGACTCTTCCAAAAGAGAGAGATGATTGAAAAATATATCAATCTTACTAAAATTAAGAAATCTGCTGACAATGAGGACGAAAGGTTTGACCCCAGTCAATACTCGTAGAAGATTTTCGAATAAGTCAATCAGCGTCGTAAAGAGCATCCTCTCAAAGAGTTGCAGTGAATCGATTGTTAATCTTCAGGCAAATAATGATGCTCGTGAAGTTACAATTGTTACTCTTAAAAAGGAGATTAAGCAAGTCAAGAAAGATATTCGCTAGCTTAAAAGTCGAGATAACAAAGGAAAATCTAAGGTTGAGGGTTCAACCTCTCCGTTAGAGGAAAGCGATGAGGACTTCTCTGAATTTGCCTCTCAAGTACAAGAGAAAAATCCAAGGAGAATCCAGCGCTCTAAAAATCAATATGATCGATAGAATTATCACTCAAAAATGGTAATATCTCAACAGTCATATGATCTTGAGTTATAGGGAGAGATTGTTCAACAGTTTTTATTATATAATCTGATTTAAACAAAAAACTTCCTTTATTATAAACTTGAGAGATAAGAGTCTTAGGAATAGTACCAATTCTGTAAATGGGTTTCTATATCCCGTGTGGCCACTACTTGTTTAGTGGTAGAATCCAACGAAGAAGATGAAGAGGATGAAGAAGTCATAGATCTAGTAAGATTTTGAATAAATTTTCCATTAGACGAATAAACGATATTTAAAACTTAACAAGATAAACAGGCAAGATTTTCTTAACTGGGAAGTCTACTACAGGATTTTATGTCAACACGGCTTAACACACATTATAGCCTAAACGACAACCAACTTACCCAAAGGAAAACCTTAAGCTTTATCTATAACAGTATTTAAATGGTGTTTATTTAAAGATGATAAGTTTAAACTAAAAGTTAAAGCTTACTAGAAGAAATTAAATGAAGAAATTTGCTCTACTGACCCCACAACTTTCTGGAAAAGAAAGAAGCATATTATCTCTCTTCCTTACATAGAAGGATTTAATGAAAGGCTCATTCCTACAAAAGCTAGACTAATCCAAATGAATGAAAGGTTCTTAAAGTTGTGTCAAGAAGAAATTAAAGATCTCTTAAAAAAAGGGATTAATTCGAAAGAGTTACTCGCCATGGTCTTGTTCGGCATTTAATGTTGAAATACGGCAGAATTGGAAAGAGGAGTTCCTCATCTGATGATTAACTACAAATCTCTGAATAAAGTCTTGAGATGGATCAGATACCCTATTCCCAACAAAAGGGATTTGCTACATAGAATGCTCAAAGCATATATCTTCTCAAAATTTGATATGAAGAGTGGATACTAGCAGATCCAAATTAAAGAAGAAGATAAATACAAGACAACATTCACTGTCCCATTTGGACATTATGAATGGAATGTTTTGTCTTTCGGGTTTAAGAATGCGCCTTCTGAGTTCCAGAACATTATGAATGAGATCTTTAATCCATTTATGGATTTTATACTCGTTTATATTGATGATGTTCTTGCTTTCTCAAAGACATAGCCCAACACTAGAAACACTTAAATGTGTTTAAAACAGTGGTGAAAAGAGAAGGTCTAGTTGTCTTAGAAAAGAAAATGCAACTATTTCAAACAAAAATTAGATTTCTGGGATTTGAGTATTTGAGATTACTCAGAGTCGTTACGTTCCTATTGATAGAGCTATTGCTTTTGCAAGCAAATTTTCAGATAAAATCTTGGATAAAAAGCAGCTCAGAAGATTCATGGGAAGCGTTCACTATATTGCAGATTTTTATAAAAATCTGGCAATTGATGTAGACCCTCTCTATAAACGGCTAAAAGATCAGCCTCCTCCTTGGACAGATGATTGTACCATGACCATCAAAAAGATTAAGAATCATGTTAAAGAACTGCCATGTTTGCATTTCTCTGATCTGGAATCCCCAAAAATCGTTGAAACCGATGCCTCTGATAAAGGTTTTGGAGGTATTCTAAAGCAAATCAAAAATTCCAAAGAAATTTTGGTTTGTTTTGCTTCGGGGAAGTGGAATCCTACACGGATCAATTATTCGACTATTAATAGAGGTCTTATCTATTGTTCTGTGTATTGATAAATTTCAAGTAGATATCCTAAATCAAAGGTTCTTGCTTAGAGTTGACTGTAAGTCAGCTAAAGAAGTGCTAGAGAAGGATGTTAAAAACATTGCTTCTAAACAAATCTTTGCCAGGTGGCAAGTCCTGTTATCAGCATTCGATTTTGATATCAATTCATTAAGGAGATTCAAATTCTCTTCTTGACTTCTTAACTAGAGAATTCCTGGAAAATGATCTTAATATTAATGTTCTATCTCTTAACAGGTCTCCTAGAAGAGAAGCCAAACCAGTACTTGAAAGAACTAAGGATTCTCTCAAAGGGCAATCCTCTGGATCTCAAAAGAATAAGAATAAAGGAAAAGTTCCTGAGCTCAAAGCTTTTGAAGACTCTCACTATATCGACACTATGATAAAGGAAGTAGTGGTCAGTGAAGATGTTGATGCAGTTCGTTCCCTTGAACAGGTGGCAGAATTGTACTTATCCTATTCTCATGATTTGCCGGTTTTTCTCCTTAAAACTAGGGAATTCTTTGAGAAAATCCTAGTGGAAACTAATTCCATTAAAGTTTCTCATAAACCAAAAAGAGATCGCTGCAACCTAGCATTCTCAACGATTAAGATCTTAAAGGTCTTATGTCCCAGTGAATGAGTGAATGGGTGGGAGATCTAAGGACTCATAAATTCTTTGAAAACAAAAATATGATTCCAAAATCTTATAATTACCACGACTATATTATGGCTTGGGAAAAGTTTTTGTTTTATCAAAATGGCCAATATACCCATAGCTGGTTTCTTCATCCTAAACTCGCAGGAAATATGAAAATCCAAGAGTATCCAGCATGGTTTCAATCTTGGTTTTATTATTGGGGTCCACATCCAGATTTCTTTTCTGCTGACATGCAGAAGGTTTTTGAGATACATTCAAGCCAATAAGAGTCTTAATGATAATCAGGCTCTTAATTTCTGTTGTGATTACGAAATCCCATGAATCTTCAAATGGTCCTTTTTTATGAGTAAATATAGATTCAAAAAAAGTAAATAAAAAAACTTTATTTTCATAAAACAAAAATAGAAAATTTTATTTGTTAAAAGATGTGTAAATTTTCATAAAAATAATTAAGAAATAAAAAATTTAAACTTTATATTTTTTGAATCTATATTTTATGAAACTTTACTCTTTTAATTTTTTTTAAAAGTTTCTAATATTTTTTTCCTGAAAATAATAATTATTTTAAAAAAAATATTTTATTTTAAAATATTTAAAATAAGGAAAATATATATATACACAGCTGTGTGGTACAGTCGCCTATGGCTACAGTTTTTTTGGGCTATAGCGACGGTTCACCTGTCGCTATAGCTATTCTGGTCTATGGCGACGGGTGAACCGTAGCTATAACCCAAAAAAAACTGTCGCTATAGGCGTCTATGTAATACACAGCTGTGTATATACATATAGCCTTTAAAATAATTATTATTTTAAAATATTTAAAAAATAATTTCTTTAAAAAATTAAAAGTAATTAGTTTTAAAATAATAATAATTTTATTTTTTTGTTTTTTTTAAAATTTAATTTGTTAAAGTGGTGTTGGATCAAACAGGGTCGGGTTGAGTAAAAATTTGGTCAAAATGGGTCGGACTGGGGTTAAATTAGGTAAAAGAAACGGAAACGCAAAAAAAAATGTCACTTTAAGGACTTAATTGGCAAAAAATAACTTTAAGGACGACTTTAAAAGTGAGTGGCAACATGGAGGGACATAAGTGTCATTCAACCGATTTTAATTTAGGAAAGTAAAGGTTTTAGGGTTACCATCCTTATTTCAAACATAACGCAGCAGCAACGAAGGTGAGATGGAGATAGAGGTTGATGGCGCAAGGTAGCGTGAGAGACGCTGGAGCAGAATCGGTGGCGAGCATGAGAAGTGACGGGGTATGTTTCGTTATTCTCTTTATCTTTCTTCGTCTTCTCTGTTTTTTCTCTTGTTTTTATCTCTTCCGATCGTGATTTGGGTTGGGGATGGTCGACGATGGTGAGGGGTTGAGTCGTCGATTTAGGTTGGTGGCGGTGTGGAGTTTGTCGATGGTTGGGTCTGAAAACAGTGCTCTATCGATAAATAGGCGAGAGGTGGTCTGGTCGGTGGTGGAGGTAGCGTTGTAGTGGTAGTTGTGGGTTAGGGTTCCGACGAGTTATTTCGGCAAGGCTTCCGGTGTGGTTTCAAACAATTTCCAAGGTTTTGGCTTTGATACCAATTTGATGTAGGACGAAAATTGATGAACAAATAATTAATTGGAAGTGATAAATCAATAAAGAAAATTAAAAGAACTAGGGTGATCCAACCGCAGGAGAACCACTACCTTTAGGGTTTCGCAACCGCAGTAAGGAGAAAAGTATTGATCGCAATCAATAATTAGGATAATTTAATATTAAAGTGTCTGTAATAATTTGTCTTGACTTGCATATTAATAATAAAAAGAAACTCTAATAATCCTAAGTCCATTAACAATTAGGCCTCTAAATGAATAACTCAAAATTGAAATGAACCAATTAATAACGAGTCCACAAGCTAAATAAATAGATAGACATTGATAAATAAATAACTAAATAGCGAATCATCCACGACGACGACGTCTCATGGATCGATCCCTATCATTAGGCTTTCAAGAATCTAAAATTGTTTTACACGTGTATGTAATAATATTTTTGATATCACTTTAATCTTAGTTGACTCAAAATTTAGCTCCCCCGTCTCATAGCCTGAATTGAGAGACGAACACAGGCAGCGAGTTTGTAGCAGATGTCAACTTTATTTAGGAAAGCAAGTTTGACAACTGATAACTTTACCAAGGTTTTCTATTAGGAATATCCTAGTAGTAGATTTCAGTTATTTAGTTGTTATCAGTGTTCTAAAAATTTTCGCCTAGGTCCGCCTAGGTCCCCCTGGCGCCTCACTTAGGCTCAAGGCTTCAAAAAAATTCCTTCAGGAAATTAGGCGAGCTAGGCAGAGAGATTTTTTATATATTAATAACTACTCAAATCAGATCTTGATATATTTATTTTTCTAATGATTTACCATATTCATAATGCAGTTTGTAGCATATCAAATCATAACAAGAAATGAACAAGATCAAGTCAAAATGAATAATTTTATTATAGTTGTAAATTGTAATTTTTTGAACTTTTACCAACTTCAAATTATATAAATAATGATACATTTGTAATATTTAGTTTAATTCAATATAATTATTAAATTTATGTTTAGTTTTTTAAGTTTTAATAGTGAATTGAATTCTTGAAATTTTAAATTTTAAATTTTATTATTTAATAGCAATCTTGTTTATGAATAAAATTAATACGTTAAAGATATGTTTGAATTTTGAACAATTGCATATTTGTGTTTGAACTTTGACATTGGCAATATGGATGTGTTTGAACTTTAAGCAAAGGCTTTTATTATCTTTATTATAGATTATTTTGTTTTATATTATTGTTTTGTTGGGATAAATGTAAGATAAAATATTAAAATTTGCTTAAAATAAAAAATTCTGCCTAGGCCCCCCAACCGCCCGCCTCCCGCCTTTTAGAATATTGGTTGTTATGGCTTTTTGGTGGTTCTGTTATTTTGTTATGTCTTCATGATTTGATTTGATGGCTATTAGGACACCTATGGTAGGAGAATATAGTAGCTTCTACTTTCTAGAATGTTCTACCAAGTAGTATAATATGTGCAATGGATGTATTTCTATTTTCATGCATGATTTGAATGAAACATTTAATCGGGAGAATTTCTCTCCCTTATCCCTTTCCTCAATATCAACCTTTTGTCCACCCATTCTCCTCCCCCATCCCCCCATCCCCAGCATTCTGAAATCTATTTCTTCTATTCTTTAGCATATTTCTACTAGAAGGAGTGCATTGAATATCTTGTCTTAATGGAAGTAATGTTTTTGTACTTTGAGGTTATGCAATGTTAGTAAGGTGTAAGATTAAAAACATTTAACATGATTCAAAATTAGTCTCATTTTTATGTTAGTGTTAAACTTGGTATATTTCTTTGGAAGCAGGTGATAGCTCATGGGTAACATATAATTAATGTATGGAGTACGATTTTAGTTTATTGTTGTTGTTATTATTGTTGTTATTGTTATTATATTTATTTTTTAATTTTCTAGATATTTGGTTACTGATATGTTGTTGAATTTAATTAACTAGCTTATTCTCCCATACGAATCATGAGGTTTTCTTGTGTTGTTTTTTATTGCGAGTTCAATACATTATTGGCTTAATTAAATTAGCAATTAATTTATTTTTATACTTGAGAAATGAAATTATCCTGAATTATTATTTCAGAAAAGTATTAAAACTTTTAATACGATTTTAAATGCTCCCTCTGTTCATAATATAAGATTGTTACTTTTTAAAAAAAGAGTCAAATTGAGATGTTTCAAAATCAATATTGATATAGATTCATTTAAATTGAGTCAATACAATGATGAATATTGTCAACTATATCTAAAAAGTACTGAGTGTAAGATTTATCGTTTCATAATTTTATGAATCTTATTAATTTTGAGTTTAAGAATGCTCAAGTTGACTTTGGAAAAATAATAATAATGATCTTATAAATTGGAACTGATGGAGTATCATTGAATTAGCTGGAAATGTATTTTGGCATCTTTTTATTATGTCATAAATTAATGGAGTATTGAATTACATTTGACATTATTTTTTGGGGTGAATCATTTGACATAAATTAGTATGCGAACTCCCCTGGCTTACACGTACCAAATGACAGGATATGACAGGTCATCCGGTCGTTAGCTGTAAATAACATAACTATATATAGCTTATAATCATAATCTAACCCATGAAAGTAATATATAGTCACGGGTCTCGCCCAGAATCCATACAAACGTCACAATTATGTTAAGTACAAACGAAGTCTTAAATAGTCTTTACGAATTACATCGCATCAAAACACAAAATACAAGAACGTATGTGACATAAAATCTCGCTACAAAACCTTTAGCCACTATGATCAATAACCTTCATTACTTGTCCTTTCTGGACGTTTCACCATGTCATACTTTGCTGGAAGAAAAGATAACAATGGTGAGCGAAAAAATGCTCAGTAAATACATATCCTGCAAGGGTTACCAGAATAAGACTAAATACAAGAATTTCATTCAAAAAGTGAGAATCTAACTTGAAATCAATAGATAATAATATCAACAGAAATTTGACAGAGTGATCACAAAGTTCAAGAGAACGTCTCATCATAATAAATTATGAAAAGATAATTTACCTTGCTACAGATGATTAGTCTTAGCGCTCAATATTACATGCAATATGCTACTTACTATAATATGGTTTAATTAACAGGGTACCCACCTTCCCACGTTTCCCCCTTATAATAATTCGGGGTTGTTCATCTCAGTCATCAGGACTACAAGTCAAGTTCTCAATAATATAGCCAAAAGGAACTAACTTATCTCTAGTTCACAACAAATTAAGTTGAATTGGACTTGTGAGAATTTGATGATAGTATATGCGAGAATACTTTGGTAATGATCTTAAGAAACATATCAAGGGATATAATAACGTCTAGAGATTGAAGTTTATATCATGATGATTCATCACATAAAGTTTAAAGACATACATTCTCACATATCAAGAATAGGAATAAGATGGTGCTTGAGAGAAATTTTTTCTCTCTTCTCCCGGCTGCCCCTTTTTTTCTTTTTCTCTATTAGTTTGTTTCCCTCATTAGTTTACTAAGTGAAATGTTGGTACACACACAAGCTTTGCATAAGTCTTGTGCCAAGTGTCATTAATTTGCATGCTTGGTTTCATTAGTGGGAGACACAAGTATTATTTTAATATTGAAGTGACCTAGGTTCTCCATTGAATCTAATATTGAAGTTCCCTTGCTCTTACATTGACTTTAATATTATCAAAGATTTTACTTGATTCGTCTTTAACGTGTATAACTTCCTTCGAATATTTTAAGATTTTAATCTAATAATTTGTCATATCTATTCCTAGGTTAGTGAAATTATTGTGAAAATTTTGTTCTAAGCATAAAATTAAAAGATTCTGAATAATGAAGTTTTCTCGATGTGTTATTGTGTATTCAATACCTCCCAGTGGTTTCTCATCACTGAGCCACCTTTTCTCAGCGATGGAGCAAATGCTATAGCAGTTATGAGAGAATGATAGGCGGTTCTGTTTGGGCAGTCCTCTCACTTGATGATGATAGCATAGGGTAGCCAGCATGCTAATTTGAAAAATCTTAACTATCTTAGCCTTCTTAGGCTTCAAATTAGGAAATATAATAATCTAGCTGATTAAGGTACAAGGATATCAGTGTATCTCGAAGAGGTTTTGTTTGTTATGTTAGTAGAACTGCTATATATGATGACAAATTTATGTTGATATTAAATACCGATGTATGTGGATGATACTGGGATAGGAGGGTGTTCAAAAGGGAGCCTCATATTACTAATCTATTTTATCCCTTACATTTCCATGTTAGTGCAATCCACATTGGACATAAAATTAATCGACATATAAATTATTTTCCTTGTGTTGGTTAAGATTCTTAATATCACGAGCAAAATAAACTTACTACTGAATTCGGTCAAATTTCAGACGACCGTAGTAACGACTAGGAGGATTCTGGAACGACTCGCTGTCCATTATGTATCACAGCGGATAGCATGGAAACTTTTGAAAGGTACTAACTTCTACCATGGTATGGATTATAGTTGTATTTGGTATCTAATTGCTTCGATAAATTAATGCAGATGTTCCCAGATCAGCTGTGCGCAAGGCTGGAAGAGGAATGCCAATGACAGTTTACTTCTTTAGAGTAAGCAGAACAACTTTCAGAGGTAAATAAATTAACATCCTCTTCATTTCTAATGTGTTGTATTAATTGAGTTTCAATCTTACTGCGTAATGGCCCATCTTTTAATGGATAAGCAGGACATTTTCTTGGAGTTGCTGCGTCATGGGTTGTCACAGTTGGCATCGAGGTATACCACTTCTTATCTTCTACATTCAACACTAAAGAGGAGACCGACACAACTAATAGAACAGAACTAGTTCAGCGTCTCGGGAAGAAGGTTTATGTTGCAACTGTCAGGTGTGGTGCACAATTGATTTTTGCTTCAATTGGAGCAGGGGTAGGTGCACTGATTTTGCGCCCCTCGGTTGGTCAATGGTTTGGTATGCACATATCAACTACAATTTACACCGTTTCTGAGTTTTAAAATGGATGGAAAAGAACAGAAACAGATGGAAAACATAAGCTTTTTGTCCAATTCTTTTGTTACCGAGTTTTTTGAAGAATGAAAAAAAATAGATGGAAGACTTGGTCACTTTTTTTGCCAAAGTTTTCCGCCCCAATAACGAACGGATTTGGATGGAAAACGAAATAACATAAGCAAATATCTAATAATCCTTATTACATCGTCTTTATAAACACAACAAAATTAAACACGAGTGTAAAATAATAATCTAAATCTAAAACTGAAGTTTTCTTTTTATTTCCTTTATTAATTCAGTAACAATATGAAAGAAAACTTGCGAGTTTCTATTCTTTTCGTTCTATCCTAATTTAAGTTTTTTTTTTTCATTCCCTTTCATTTGAAGCTTTTGTGATACTTTCAACTATGATGACCTATTCTTTTGCAGGCTGTGCGATTGGAGATTTGGCGGGTCCTATTATAGTGTCATTTTGCCTTGGAAAAGCACGGATGGACTTTTGAGAACGTTATATTGCTGCAAATTTTTCTAAACCATTATGGTTGCTAGGTATAAGAAGTTTTAAAAATTTTAGGCTAATCATTGAAGTTGCTAAAAATGTGATGAAGCCACTACATCCTCCCTCGGTTAAATTTGTGGCCCTTGTTTCTTTCGAAGTCGATCCGAAAACAGTAGCTGATGTTTAGGTGAGTACTTTTCATAAACGATGTATTTTAGCTCTAAACATGGGTTTTAAGTAAGGAAAATTGTCTTTCATTTTCGCATTTGATCTTTCATTTCTACCCCCAGAAGTAGTAAGATCTGGTTTTGAGTAATAGTTTTGTTTCTTTTCTTCTTCCTACATTATGGAATTTTGTTGTTGGAGAAGAATAATGTAGGTGTGATTCGAAGAAGAAGATTGAACTTATTGTAAAAATATTATCACATTAAGAAATAAATTTTTGAATCATTTATAATTTCACTAGCACCAAATTTTGGAATAGAACTTGTAATGGGGACTTATGAGGTGTGCGACCTTGAATGACGAATGGTTTATGGATATATAATTTAGTACCTTGTTAGTAATTGATCCCGTGGATTATGGACATTCACTTGGGTATGAATATTGGATAATTTAATTAAGATTGAAAGAGTCTCATATCACTTGGAAGTGTTTTAGATAATATTTGATATGGTCAAAAGTAATTTTTTTGATTTAATCATGTTGGGTTTTTAACTTTTAGGTTTATTTTGATGATAACAATAATTAGTAAATAAATTAATTAAAAGGGTAGAATTTTCTCCATATAATTTATATTATAATTGTTTTAATTATCTTATTTATTTTGACAAAAAATATTTTTGAAATCTTATTGAATTTATTCTCTTGATAATTTAATACTTCCTCCGTCTCTTAATATAAGACTTTTTAGAGTTGTGAACAAGCATTAAGCAAATGATTGTACAGTATTAAATATAATATCAAATGTCTATATTGTCCTTGTTTGAAAAAAAAAGATTGTTATTTATTGAGTAAAAAATAGTGAGAGAACCAAAGTTATATTTAATACTTGGGGTAATATTGAAAACTAAGCAATTAATGCTTACTTGAAATTCGAAAACGTCATATATTAATAGACAAAAAACTTTTTTAAAACGTCTTATATTAAGGGACGGAGGGAGTATAAAGTGTTAAAGAAAAAAAATGTTGATCGAAATAGTGCTGAGACAATTATTTTGAGACAATTTTTTTTCATCCGAATTAATATGCTCATTGATTGTTAGTTTGACTTCATGTGTTAATATATGGAAAATGAATGTATTGAAATATGAAATGATTAAATTGAAACATAAGAATTAATGTATACTCCCTCCATTCCATAATTACTGTTGTTTTAGAAAAAAAAAATTCTTAATTTATTTGTCGTTTACAACTTTCTAGGAGAATAAATTATTTACTTTCTTATATCACCCCTATTTTCTCTCATTGTCCCAAGAAATTCTCACTTGTATTAATAGTTTTCAACTTCCCATAAAGGGATAGTGATGGAATTGTACACAAATTTTAATTAATACTCCTTCCATCCCATAATAACTGTCGTTTTAAAAGAATTTTTTTTTCTCAATTTATTTGTCGTTTACAACTTTCTAGGAGAATAAATTATTTACTTTTCTATATCACCCCTACCTTCTCTCATTGTCCCAAAAAATTCTCTCCATTGTATTAATAATTTTTAATTTTTCATAAAGGGGTAGTGATGGAATTTTACATAAATTTTAATTAATAAATGATAACATTAAATGATTTTCTTAATCCATGTGCATAAAGCTAAAACCACAGTTATTATGGGATAGAGGGAGTAAATGATAGCATTAAATGACTTTCTTAATTCATGTGCATGAAACTAAAACGACAATTATTATGGGACGAAGAGAATATTAAATGTGCATGTGTAACCGTATATGTATATTCATGTGCATGTGTATATGCTTAAAATTGAAAAGGAGAATTTAAGGCATGTGACCATTAATGGCTCAAAGCCTTAATTGAAAATTGCATATACTGGGAATGAATTGGGACATACATTTTGGGATAATTTCTTTTGTCCCATCCGTGGATGTGATGGAAAGTTTGTAAAATGATTTAAATGTCATGTGATCATTAAAGACTAAAGGCATAATTATATATTTGCTAAATGCCTTGACTGAATTAACGAGTGGAATTTGCCATGTGGGTATTTACTCCTTGGAAAAGGGCTGGAAGTTTAAAAAAAATTCGGAAGATAAGTTGGCAATCCGTGTGCTCCATTAATTCATCCGGACCATTAATTTTAAATCCAAGCAATCTTAGCCATTAATTTTAAAAACAAATTTCAGAATTACCTTTATGCCTTAATCTCAGAAAAACTATAAATGGGAGGTTTTTTCTTTCATTTCAACTTGCCAATTCATTTAAAAAAGAAAAGCTTACTCTTTACCTACATACTCTCTCTTTCTCTAAGAAGCTTTCTCTCTCTTTTTAACAAAGTTCTGATTATTTGAGAAGAAGAAATTGGTCTAAGTAATTAATATAAGTTATTTATTTAATTTATTTGAATTATCGCTTGCTTATTTAAGATTTATAGATATACAAATATAAATTGTTATACACAATTATATATATATTTCATCTATTTATCAAATAAAAAGTCAGTACTTAGATACCGAGGCTATGGAGATATTCCTCTTAAGTGAGAGAATCGGATCGTACGATTTCTCAAAGTCTTAAGTGACCTTTTATTGATATTATTTATATAAATATTGTAAAATAGATCTACACTTGATAACTCAAAACAAACACTGAGATATTTCTATGAAAAGAGTGAATCATCCGAATCGAATTTAAAAATCTAAGTGATCTATAAAAAATATTTATATAAATATCAATTGTGAAACTATAAATTTTGTCATACTTAGACACCGAGGCTACAGAGATATTTATCTTCAGTGAGGGAATCGGACCGTATGATTTCTCAAAGTACTAAGTGACTTTATATATAACCATTCACATAATAGATAAAATATCATTATATATTCTTTGAGTTAAACAAATATATTTGTTATATCAAGTATTGTTTAAATTATTATACTTGATAATTGTTGCTTAACTAATTCATTCATTATATCGATTGTTTACAAGTATTTGAATATAAATTCATTTGTAAAATACTTGTTAGATAAAATCTAAAATTAAATTTGTTTAAATTCATAGAAACACATTCTTTATTATAAAAAATAAATAATTCTTTATAAAATTTCATTAAACTAAATATCTGTTTATACAGAAACATCTTTTTAACTTACGTTTAAATTGATTTATTTGCTTATTCAAGAAGCACTTTTCAGTTTTCACACAAAATATAAAAGTTATTTAAATTTTTATAACAGTGCATAATTTACATATTTGCTTACATAGAAGCATTATTTGATCAAAACATAAATTACTATCTGCTTACAAAGAAGCATATTTTCTTAAATATAAAAGTCTTTGAACTTTTATAAATATATCTGTTCTTTAAACTGATATCTGCTTATTTGAGAAGCCTTTAAATATAAAAGTTATTTAAACTTTTATATATCTGTACTAAATTGTATCTGTTTATTTTAGAAGCAAAATTCTATTAAACATTTTGTAAAAAAAGAGAGGGTAGAGTTAGTTTATTTTATGTACCTGTGAGAAAGACAAGTAATTATTCGACCAAGACCAGAGTATTAGAGAGGTTAGCTGAGAGTTTGGTCTGTAGTGAACTTGTGAGGTGAGGAAGATGCTGTTGTTTCAAGACCAGATCATGGAATAGAACTAAACTCAAAAGAAGTACAACTAAACTTGAGGAGGGAGCTGAGTGTTTGCTGTCCAAGATAGAATAGTTGGAAGTAGTTAGAGGTTTGTCTGTAAAACTTTGTAAAGGCTTCTCCACCTGATTTAAGGAGTTTTTATTACAAGAAGCAATAGGATCTTAAGTCCTGGAGAGGAACTTGAGACTGGACGTAGCAACATACCCAGGGATGTTTGTTGTGAACCAAACAAATCTCTATGCATTGTGTGATTGAATTTTTATTGTCTTGTATATTAATTTCTAACATTGCAAATTAATTATTTAAAAATTCAAAAACACCTTAGATAATTTTTTAATCTCTAATAATCTATTCAACCCACCTTCTAGATTATTATTGGGCTTTCAAGTAAGTTGTAGACTAATCCTATATCAATTAGGATTCATCGTTAAATACAGGATTCTTGTAGATTGCAGGGTTACTTTTTTTTCCTATACGGTTTTCTCTAAATACTCTCTAGTATTTTTAAGTTTCTATCAATAGACTTGGGTGTACTTGGTGTGAACACATGAGTTCGTTCTTATTGTTGCTAGTAATAACTCCATATTGGCGAGAAATGTTTGTACGTGAGATCGTAATAGCTGTGTTTGTGACATTGCTTGTAGATTTGACATTCCGGTTCAAATGCTTTCGCTTTATGGATACTAACCGATTCATGTGTAAGTTTATATGTACACACATGTTAGTTTTTATTTAAATAACATTGGTATCAAAGATGCTATTCTATGATTAATTTCGTATAAATATTTTGTCATTTTTTTATTTGCTAGAAAGCTTGAAATAGTACATTAATGGCATAATATGCTAGAGTACATATTAGAGATTAAAAATACAATATGATGTAGTCCATATGCATATTAAGACACTTGTAAAATTTTGTTACAATTAGATTTGTATATTGTAAGAAAACACAAACCTTAATTCACATTTATGTTTTTTTTTCAAATGAAAATATATTTTTCTACAGAAGTCAAAATTATATTTTCTTTACATAATAAAATAGTACATGTCGCCACGATTTCAAAAATATAAAGTTTGTATGTTTGGGACATTTGTAGAATTAACTATATTTTTTTGGAAAAGGATACCAAACTATAATTTTGCTTCTGGTTTGTTGAGGAAGAAGACGATGCTGACGTTAGCATGCATCAGCGCACGTGGGGGCCATGGGCTAGCTAAAAATAAATGAAAATGAGGTAGTGCGGTCGCCCACTCGCGCTTAGTTTTGGGAATTTTTTGAAAATGTTTTTTTTTGCAAAAAAATTTGTTTTTATTTTTTGGTCACTTTAATTATTTGTTTGAATTTTTTCAGTAATGAAAAATATTTTCATAAATTGTTTTTAGTTATTTAAGGTGCTTTAAAAATTGTTTAAAAACTGTTCGAAAATGTTTTTTTGGCCAAATTTTTTCTTGTCAATTCAGAAGCATGTTTACAAGTTCTCCACGTAGAGGTGTTGAGAAATGGTTTGTTTTAGTGTCTTAAATTTATTTATTTTCAATTATTGTTTAATTTTAAAATAATTGCATTATATAGTAAAACTTTTTGAAAAATTCAAAAAATTCACGGTATTAAATTTTCTTGTATATATGTTAGAAAAATATTTGATTAATTTGGAGGAACATTGAATATTTTTTCACACTTATTGTTGTGTATTTATGTGTAAATATTATGTATATTACACATATTTGTTGCGTTCGTCCTTTTAGGACTTGACCAAATACATCCAATTTTTTAGTGGGAGCTGTGGTGGGCCCATTCATATACATACCCCTTATTTGTTATTGCATGGTGTTTTGGATGGACCAAAAAGGGTTAATATTTAATTATTTTTAGAGACGGACTCTCACTTTGTGATAGACTTTAGATAAAATAATTATGAGAAGACAAGTGCATCATTCCCAATTTTATTAATAGATAGTAAGAATCTTTGATGTAAATTTTTTGGTATTGATGTATTTATATCGAAACCTTATAAGGGAATGTAATTTTGCACTTGTTCTTCAATTAATTGATTTTACCTCTCAAAGTACAAATAAATTATCAATAGGTTTTTTGTTTTGTATTATAAATCTCGTTCTTATTTTTGTTGTAATGAGCTATTTGGTTATTGTTATATAAAATAAAATTAATCCTAATTATTTATCTTGTGACATGGAATGATGATTATGAGTTTAACGATTTTTCGATTTCTATCCATGGACTAAATAATTGTGATTAATTAGGATTTAATGACCTCTAAAAATGTTATTGTTGACCTTAACAAAGGTGAAAAATTGGATGATAAAAATTAGTACCTTTGATCGAAGAAAATTCAATATCTGCTCTAAGAGTTAGATGTGTTAGAAACTTTAACTACCACTATGGAATTGCCTGAGTAGGGCAACATTGTACATCATCGTCGAGACAAACAAACCTTAAAAAGGATCGTTGTGCGCGCTTTACCATGTTAAGCAGCATGCACAACGACCTTATTAACGAATTTGAGTCTTGCAAAATTGCAATGGAAATGTGGGATATGCTTAAGAGTCCTATGGTGGGACTACTGCTATTAGGTTGCGCGGGATTAATTATAAGTTGGATCGTTACAAGGGCCTAAACACATTATGGTGAAACACTTGAGTAATGTCGGCCATGATCTGCGAGCTTAGTGTAGTTGGCACAACCCTTATTGAAGAGTAACAGATTCAAGTTGTGCTCAGGTCTTTACATGATGCCTGAGAGCCTTTCACGATGACTATGATACATAATGATAGTATCAAAACTGTTATTGATCTCAAAAGACATCTTGAGCTTGAATATGGCCGTCGTGGTGCCAAAAATGGTAGATTTGTCTTCGTGGCTCAAGCTGGTCTGTGCAATGCAAAAGGCAAGCGCAAGAGATAAGATAAAGGCTACAATCATGTTAAGACTGAGGCACCAAAAACAGAAGGGTATTGTTAAGTGCTGTAAGGGAAAAAAAGGAGGAAAAAAGAAGATGACTTGTTATAACTGTCAGAAGGTGACACAACAAAAGAGTAAATAAAGAATAGAAACAATCACAAGAATTAAAACTATATAACTTTAAAATCATATGAATTCACAAAGTTGGATGAATTGACCAAGCAGCCATAATGTTTATAAAATTAGAATAATAAGAGTTAACCCTAAAACATATGGAAAAAAATCTTTTAAATACTAAACAATAAGTTGAAATCCTAATTATGCAAGGAATAACTAAATTACGAAATAATCCAAATAAGACCAAATATAGAAAACTTCAGAAGGCCCAAATACATGTTTCCAGGCCATTTTTTTGGATTTTAATGGTGATTGTCATAGACGAAGGCGTGAATCTTGTGGGGCTCGTCGTAAGCTTCGATTTTATATATTATGGGTTCTGTAACTCCAAACGAATCAAAAGTTATGATAAAAATAGTGTCAAACCTTCTTGGGCTTAGATTTTCTTCCCTTCCTATTCGGATTGTGTCAGAAGGTTGGACATTTTGCTCGTGAATGCACTATGTAGAAAGAAAGGTACAATCTAAATTTCTTCACTTTGAAGAATACTTTATGCGTTCATATATATTTTTTTGCTCAATCTGATCCTTCGTGGATTATTAACACAAGTACAACCAAACATGTAACTCGCGATACGGAGGGATTCATTGAGTACCAATGAGCTTCCAAAGGGAGTCAAAGTTTGTTCATGGGGAACAGTTCAGAGGAGCAAGTGCTTAGTTTTAACATCTACAGTAAGGTTTCCATGTTCCAGCTGAACACATTTGCAGCTGTGCTGGAAAAGGCTATACTTGCTGAGGGAGGAAGCGAAGCGGTGACGAAGTTCAACCAAGACAAGAAGAAGAAGAATGAGATAGAAACCAAGGCTGATGGGAGCAGCACAGTAAACCAGAGGAGGAAATGGAACGACAACACCTCTGTTGGGAGTCAACAAGGAAGCTAGCAGAAAAGGAAGTTTGAAGCATGTGCTACATACGGGAAGAATCACACTGGCGTGTGCATGAAGGGGAAGCGGGTGTGCTTCAACTGTGGTCAGGAAGGCCACATTGCACCTAATTGCCCAAACCCGAAGAAGGGATCTTGCTACACATGTGGTTCCAAGGATCACATAGCTCACAGTTGCCCGAAGAAGCTGACGGCAGGGTCAACAGGGAGCGAAGGGAATGGAAGCGGCAGTACCGTTACTATCGCTGCACCATTGCAAGCTGTTCGACCCACTGCACGGACATTCAATATGATGGTGTAAGATGCTGTGCAATCAAAAGACGTCGTGGCAGGTATTATTCTGGTTAATAGTCTAAATGCATATGTATTATTTGATTCGGGTGCTACTTGTTCATTCATATCTGCTGATTTTGCTAAAACCCTAGACTTACCTGTAGAAGAGTTAGTTTACCCCTTGAACATAGAGATTGCGAATAGGGTGGTTATTCCTGTTAGGTTTATTTATAAGAACTGTAGACTGGACATTAAGGGTCAGGAGCTGAGAGTATATTTGATTCCGATAAAACTTGGGGAATTCAATGTTATACTGGGTATGGATCGATTGTTCAACCATGGGGCGGTAATCGACTGTCAGAAGAAGTCGGTAAACTTTACGACTCCGTCAAAGTTAGTGTTCTATGGTAACAAATCGCCTAGACAAGCGAGTTGTCTGACGGTTATGCAAGCCAAAAAACTTTTTACGCAAGGCTGTGTGGGATATCTAGCCTACATAGTAGATACGTGTAAGGAAAGCCCGAAGGTGGAAGAGATATCAGTAGTTAAGGAGTTTGTGGACGTGTTTCTGTGCGACTTGCCAGGACTACCGCCAAACAGGGAGATAGAGTACGTGATCGACTTAGCGCTGGGAACTGCTCCAATCTCGAAGGCTCCGTACTGAAAGGCTCCAGTTGAGATGAAGGAACTAATGGTTCAACTACAAGAATTGCTAGACAAGAAGTATATTCAATCGAGCATTTCGCAGTGGAGAGCGCCAGTCTTATTCGTGAAGAAGAAGGATGGATCGATGCGTCTTTGCATTGATTACAGGGAATTGAACAAAGTTACGATCAAGAATATGTATCCTTTACCTAGGATCTATGACTTGTTCGATCAACTGAAGGGTACTAGGTACTTCTCGAAAATTGATTTGAGAAGCGAGTATCATCAGTTGAAGGTGAGAAGAGAATATATACCGAAAACGGCTTTTAGGACTCGATATGGTCATTATGAGTTCTTGGTGATGTCATTTGGTCTCACGAATGCCCCAGCTGCATTTATGGACTTAATGAACAGGGTGTTTAAGCCATTTCTAGACAAGTTCATAGTGGTGTTCATAGATGACATTCTGGTTTATTCCAAGACTGAGGAGGAACACGCTGAACACTTACGACTAACCTTAGAATC
Source organism: Panax stipuleanatus (assembly GCA_020205555.1). NCBI lineage: Eukaryota > Viridiplantae > Streptophyta > Magnoliopsida > Apiales > Araliaceae > Panax > Panax stipuleanatus. The sequence goes on from CM035122.1 coordinate 12,670,288, forward strand.
GCTGAGACGAGAGAAGCTTTACGCTAAATTCTCGAAGTGCTAATTCTGGTTGGAACGTGTGCAATTTCTTGGCCACGTGATCGACAAGGATGGTATTTCAGTAGATCCGTCGAAGGTTGAAGAGGTAATGAATTGGGATCAGCCGAAAATGCCGTCTGAAGTGGGGAGTTTCTTGGGATTGGCAGGTTATTATCGGATATTTATTCAAAACGTTTCCAGGATCGCCACTTCGTTGACGAATTTGACTCGTAAAACAGTTAAGTTTGTTTGGACGGAAAAAGTGTGAGGAAAGTTTTCAGGAGCTGAAGAAGAGGTTGAGTACTGCGCCTGTGTTATCTTTGTCGGATAGTACGGGAAATTTCGTGGTATATAGCGATGCCTCACATAAAGGATTAGGCTGTGTGTTGATGCAGAGCGGCAAAGTCATTGCCTATGCGTCACGTCAGCTGAAGGATTATGAGAAGGGGTATCCGACCAATGACTTAGAATTGGCAGGCAGTAGTGTTTGCCCTAAAGATATGGAGACACTACTTATATGGAGAAAAGTGTGAGATATATATAGACCACAAGAGTCTGAAGTATATCTTTACCCAGAAGGATTTGAACATGCGCCAAAGCAAAACAAGTGAAGACTTGTTTTTATTATTTGAAATGATTGTAATAGACGTTAATGTTATGTTTTTATTTTTGCACATTATTATTATGTCAAGGTTAGAGTAACCCTGGGATTGATTTTTAAGAAGGTTGTAACTCTTGTTTTAAGGGAGATTTTATTATTTAAATAAAGGTTGTATTTTATTTTGAAGTTATATTGGGTAGATGTATGTTATATTAAAAAGTGAACACCAAATCATGTGAAAACGAAGTACCCAGATTTGGGGGTGTCACATCTTCCCAGTTGTGGATTTTGGAATTGTCTAGTCGGGCATACCATGCTCTAGCTTCCCAGTCAAACTTTTCTGGAACAACTGCATCCTTAGTTTCTCATCTTCAGCATAGGATCCGAGTTCTCCAATGAACACTTTTAAATGAGTGTAAGGATCTCCTAATCCGTCATATTTTTCAAAATCAGGGATCTAAAACTTGTCTGGATAACGGGCCCCTAGAAAGATGCATAGATCTGAGTAATTACACTCCCATAGACTCCAATCCCTTTAATCGACCGGATGGTTTCTTCCATTTGCTGGACTTTCTTTCTAATGTCACCAGTTTCTCGATTTTCTTTGAGATTGGTGATTTCAGGGGTTTTGTTGGTTTTTTCATTAGTTTGTGGTTTAAGGTCCTGAACTTTCTTTTCTTTCTTTTTGTCGGTATCCTGACTGCCACCTTGTGTTGATGACTCTGTTTGAACGGGTATTTGTTTACCCTGAATACTTTTGCTTTGCTCTTTTAGGAAAATAGCGAATTCTGCTATCTGATTTTTTAATCCTTCAAGCTCTTCTCGATATACAGAGGTGGATTCAGATTTGGCACTTGCAGCCATGCCTGGAGATGGACTTAGTTTCTTTTTAGCCTTTGATCTGGTAATGGGACCAATCCTTTCCTACAATAAAAGTAGGTATGCTAATTTTGATATATATTAACAGGATGCATGCTATGCAATGTGTCATTTTTTGAGGTTTTTTAATCTTTTCCTGCAAAACTGTTGTTAGTTGTTTTGCTGACGAGATAGCATGATAGGATTTAATATCTGTGAAAAAATGAAATTTGACAGGGAATGGGATGTATATTTACATTGATAATTACATGGAATTTGAAATTTACATTGAATTTACATGGAATTTGAAAGGGAAAGGCATGCAGGGACTTCCCTTCGCGTTTGGTTTATCAGAGGTTGACCTATCTTATGCTACTTTTGCAGTTTTTTGGCATGAAGGTCCCCAGATCATCGCAATTTACTAGATGGGAAGCTAATCCGTTCTTTCTATTGGAGCGGATTTGATTGGCGCCTTTCCTGAGCCTCGCAGGATTAGTCTCCTTTGAGTCCAATAATCAAACGCCGATGGGTTCGCCTCATGGTGGAGGAATCACATAACATACATTCACATACAACGTGTCTCACCGTATGAAATGATGACATTGTGCGAAGAACTAATATAAAGTAATAAAATATTTATTTACATCCACTCAATGTAAAGACAGCATCCACACACATACATATAAATAAAAAAGATTGTAAAGATTGAAATGCGGCTTAAGCCCTCTACTTTCCCTAGCAAAGTCGTCACCTGTCGACGTCGGGAAAAATCTTTGATTTCCTTTTCCTATGTCTGTTTCTACCCTTGATGTTTTTTATTTGAATTAGTTTTATCTGAAGGGTGAATTTTTAGGAAAAGACCGACATACAATGTCGACAATTTTGAAAAGCTTGATTTTACAGGGTCGCCAGTTGGTATGAGTGAAATGGTTGTACCAACTCAATCGAATTTTGAAAGATTTTGTAATATGGCCCAATTACTGGACTCTGTTTAATTGGTCTTGGAAACCAAGATTCATAGAGTTCGGGGGCTTGATTAAGCGGGGGGAAGGTGTTAGGCACCCCCCGACTTCAGTGAAATAGGTTACCGCATCTTTTCAATTTCCCTAATTATTATGTATGTGTGTGTGTGTCTTGTAGTAATTGGGCCTAAGTGCTTTATTTGAAAGTAGTGTTGTGCTTCGTTGGACCTATATACGAAGGGTTTGATTTACTAAAAAGTCCCTTTTTTTAGATAAGATATGAAAGTGATGTTTTGAAAGATGGTTTTCAAACCCTTTCGCTGACATAGAAATTGAAACCTTTTGATACTTCTATTTTTATTCAGTATTCGGCTTGATTTTTAATTTTATGCTCGAGATGCGAAGCATCCTCGACAAAATAATATATACATATAAGTGTCGGGCTCCTTTTGGGCATGACAGCCATCGAAGTGACCCGAGCACCACAAACCACAATTTAATTATGTCAGGGCCTTAAATCCATATCCTCGCTTTAAGGTCCATGATTACATTTACAAAGGCTTGGAAGCTATATACACAGTCAAAATTTATCTATTATGGGAATTGAATTCAGATCCATGTGATTAATCGTAGATCTCGTGATTCCTAGGCTCACAAAATATCATTTCAAAGCTTGCATGACAGATATATTAAAATAAAATGCAAATTAATATCTAGACGTCGCAAAACAAAGGATTCATCAGTTAAATCCTTCCATGCGCGTAGCCAAGCTTTTCGTTCCCTCTAGATACAGATCTAGGGTTGCGTAGTTGCTTAATATTTACAAAAACTAGAAAGAAAACTAGATTTAAATAAATCTTAGCCATTCTAGCTTAACGGTTCCAGTTTTACAACTTTTGAACCAGTTAAAAGTAAGATATGGCTAGATTTAGATAAATGTAGACCACAAAATTTATATTAGTACATATTTACATCAAATGCACAATTAAAACTGATATTTAATCACATTAAATAAATAATATATATATATATATATACTTATATATATATATATTAAAGCAGAAAAAAGTCACGGATTCACAATCCAGGCGTGACTGATCAATATAAATATATATATATATATATATATATATTTATATATATATATATATATATATATATATATATATATATTAAAGCAGTAAAAAGCCACAAATTTAGAATCCAGGCTAATGAACACTTATATATATATATACTTATATATATTAAAGCGATAAAAGCCACAGATTTGAAATCCAGGCTGAAATAGCACTTATAAATGTATATATATATATATATATATATATATATATATATATATACATATATTAAAGCCAGAAAAGCCACAGATTTGTAATCTAGGCAAAATGAAGAATTACAAATATATATATATATATATATATACACACTCATATATATATATATTAAAGTAGTAAAAAACTTCAGATCTAAAGAAATCTCACAGTGTACAGCGAGAAAGGATTTAAACCGCTTTTGAAGCTTGAAAACTCTGTTTCCACCGGTTAAAACTTGATATGTCAGTATATATACGCATACAAGTGTTTAGAAAGAAGAGTATTGAAGTTTGGAACACTGTATGTAGGGTTAAGAGCTTAAATGAGTGGAATTTTCTCTTTTTTCTCTTTTTTTCTTTGATGGTGGGGGGGTCTTATTTATAGACCAGGGAGCCGCGGGTCCATCTGCGGCAGCTGCGAGTCTATCTGTGGCTGAACCGGGAGGCCCCGGTCCCATGGGTCTCGTCGTGTCGAAGTACGTGCACTCCGACTAACACGCTATCTGCTTAAAACCTTCATAACTTTCAATCCGGGAATTCGATGGAGGCGTGCTATACCTTTCTGGAAATCCCTTTCGAGAGCTACACAATGACATGGGATTTGACCTTTTCTGAATCTGGGAAGACATGTCCATGACCAGATCTTCGAGTCTTCGCAGTCCGTCTGTTGAGCTGTCTTGTGCTATTTTCACTTGGGATTGATGTTATGGTTCTGCATGACCTTTATGGCAATTATTTGACTTGATTTGACTTGATTGATGTTAAGTTGGTAAAATAACTGTTTTGCCCTTTCGGGGGTTGTCTTCAGGGTTGACGTGGCTTTCGACTGTCTCTCGAGGTTGTCTCCGAGGTTTGATCCCAGCCGATTCTGTTCTTCCTCAGGGTCGTCTCCAAGGATTGATTGATATCTCGGGGTTATCTCTGGGGATTGATTTGATGCTTTGGGGTTGTCTCCGAAGGTTGACTTGATCTCCTAGGGTTGTCGCCGGGGTTTGACTTGATCTCCCAGGGTTGTCGCTGGGGTTTTTGGCTTGATCTAAACTTCTAGGGTTATCTCTGGAAGGTAAAAGATGATTTTGCCCTCCTACAGGGTTAGTAACAGGAATACAAAATTTTGAGTGTCTACAACATGCATATATTGGCAAACATCACAATTCATAGCTAAACAACTTGTACAAATATAATCTATTTGCACCAAAACATGAAACTTGCATTCAATTCCAATATTTGAATGAAGTTAGGAAACTTGCATATAACAACTATCTTGTACATGTTAGGAAAATTGCTAAATTACAACATTAGAGTAAGTTAAGAAACTTACCTTTCAGGCAATTTACCGGAACGCTATCTAATTGCTCTTGAAACGACCTATATATATCATTAAGGTCAATTATACCATATAGTTACGTATATACTTACTCATGGTTTACTTTAACTCTATTCCATGTTTTATAATGTTCATTTCATAAGAATCGGAACACTATTTAAGTTCATTAACATTTAACTCGGCGTTTCGACGTTCGTACGTGGTACGCTCGACTTGTCTAACCCGAACGCTTAATTGACACGCCATTATGTATGATTAACACGTCAAATACATCTACCATTCCTTGGTTTACATTACCATAGACTATATTTTCAAGGTCCAACGTTTAGAACTCGAAAATACTAGTCAAACACGTATTGGCACCACGACGTTCCGAAGAAACATCACGATTTGCCTCCGAATACACAACAGCCCTAAAGATGCTCATTTTCAACCTTGATCCCGACCTCAAATCTCAAAACTTAAAAAATGAAATTTATAGGTATACTTCTTATCTTTTTGAATCATCCTGAATCATCTCAATCGGAGTTCGTATGAAATAATTATGCCTGATTTACTAAATGACGTCAAAGCTGTCTAGCCTAATGCTGGTCCAGCGCGCCCTGCGCCCAATTAGGCTTACCAGTGGTGCCTCCCTGCCACACCGACAGTGTATAAGGTACCCATTTTGTTAATTTTGTTTGTTTCATCGTACATACTTCGTACCTTCATAACTTGCTAGTCCGATATCGAAATGAGCTCATTCTTACGTCTATTTCTTCCTTATAACAAATTCTTCACATCCCCCTGGAAAGAAATTTTTTCACAGTTCTCTAACTTGTCGGGAAATTAGCTCAAAACCCCTTCGGGAGACATTTTTCACCGAAAGTCATTTGAACGATAAATTTTCTAAACTTTACAACTTACTCATCTGAAGTCGGATTAAGTTCGTTCTTGAGCCCACGACTCACGTTTTCACCCTGACTACACAACCCCAGAAAGAAATAATTTTTTGGAAGTGTTAACCAACCTTAAAATTGATCCAGAAATCGTACCAAGCAAGGGTTTTCACACTTGACATCCTTTACAGAAAATTTTGCCATAACTTCGCTATAGCGTATTTTTCCTCCGTTCCACTTAGAACAACTTGAAAATCCACATATCTAGGATTTCATCTTTTCAGAATCACATAACAATACATAAACAACAAATATTAAGTCCTTTTACAGTTCACTATTACTGGTTTTCCATCTTCATGCTTAGGCGTACCATTTTAATTACTTGGTTTACTTGACGTGTATCATTTAAGGTGTTTTAACAAAGTTCGCTCCTTCATATAAACCTTATAACTTCAAGGTCCATCATAACTTTCAATTAACCAACCACCAACAACTAAACAACGCGAAGAAAAGAAATTCAAAGAGATGAAAGAGTTAGGGTTCTAGGCTTACCTTTTGTGTTCTTGCTCTTCTTTTTCCTTACCTTAGTAATGGATGATCAAAGCTTGATCTTCCCCTTCCTCCTTGGATCTACCCAAGCCCATTCTCTCTATAGAGTTCTCTTGCTTTCTCTCTCCTCTCTCTAACACTTAGCCAATTTTTAGTAAATATGAAAGAGATGATACTTTAATTTGCTTCTATAAAAGCTACTTTCCTTTTCCTATTAAGTTGGTCACCCAACTTAAGTCTTCTAGAGTTATTCCCCTTCACTTTTCAATCTTACAAACTACCCCCTAGGTTAACCTAACCATAGTTCAAGTTAACCTAATTAAAGATAACCACTACGGTTAATTTATGGGGAATTTAATGCCAAATGACAAAGGTTGGGGCAATTTGGTCATTTCCTTAATAATTCTTGGCTTATTACACTTTTAACCTTAACATATTATTGGAATATGACATAGCATATTCTTGGAATATTCCCTAGCATATTCTTAGAATATTCCCTAGCATAGTCTTGGAATATTCTTTTCTTAACTTCTCATTTAACCTAACCACACCTAACTAACTAACCATGGTTAACTAGTGTGGTTAGTTGGTGGAAAAGGTGATGACTAGTTAGGGTTTAGTTAGCCTAACATAATCATCCTCACTTAGTTTGGTTAATACAACCAATTAGTTAGCCGAAATCGTTGACTTTGACTTTCGTTTTCATACCGTATAATTTTTTGTATTATATGCCGTATGTTTCTCGTATTTTTCTCGTATTGTACGTTGTATTATTCTCATATTATACGCCGTTATAGTGCAAATGGCAAGAGATACCTCAACAAGAATATGAACCTTGAGGTTCATTCAAGCTTTTCAAGGAATATGGGATGCCAAGACTTTCCTCCGTCCATAAATCAAAAGGATTTGCTCGATACATCTGATAAAAAGTTTTATAGTAACTTGTTTACCTATGAGCTTAAGCCTTGTTCAGCTATCCTCTCTAAAGTCAAGCTAATGATGCAAATGATCATCTTGGAGATATGACAAATGATGATGTTGATGGTGGTTCTCAAGATTGCAAATCCTTTGCCCAACAATATCGTGCAATAGTTCAAGCAGAACCACTAATTGTCAAGAGATTGACATCAGTGAGGTATTTGACAATAACTCTTCTAAATGTTAATATTGATGATTGTAAAATAGTATTATATGATTTCATAATTGTTTTGCATATTATATAAGTTGACTCAATTTTCTATCAAAGGGTTATTTTCTTCTTCAAAAGGAGAAAGAAAGAGTGAAAGTAGAGTTGTGAATTACTCTACGAAACACTGTATCTCTCTATCCAAGTTTGACGCTGAAAATAACCATTTGAGAAAGATATCTAAAGTGTATGCACTAAGAGAGTCTATTCTTATCTCTAGGATAGAGGAGTTAGAAATGACAATCTTAATATGGAACTGTTCTTTATCACATGTGAACTAACTGATCACTAGTCAGAGATTTGTCTCTTATAAAGTCAATTCTGAAGTTTGGAGATTTGTCTTGTACTTTGGATGTGGAAAACTCAATGGAAACTAACAATAATAATTACCTCTCTTCTCATTGGAGGTGTTATTTTTGTGAAATCCAGAGAGATTGTTAATGTTGAGTATTTCAGGTTGTTCAACTTTTGCTGACCTATTTATTGTGTCAAAGAATGATCAGTCATACAATGTTATGTGTTTTTGGTAAATCATAATGTATAACCAAAACTACAATTGTACCTCGAAGAGTCGTAGAGTCTGATCAACTCCATGAACCAACCAGGTGCAAGTCGTAGAGCTGGTCATTACTCTATGGAAGTTCAAAATCTCAGAACAAAGTAAAAGCAATAGGAGTTTCAACCTAAAGGAAAGGCTTATCCTCCACGCAAGTTCTATATGAAAAGATGTCCACACACACACACACTCATGCAACATATTTTAAATGCTATAGTCATCATATAAATGGGAATAAGAGCTTTAAATTGCTAATATAACATTAATACATATTGTAGACCCAAAGTTTGAAAGATTTGGGTTTCAAAGAAAACTAACAAGCAGCACCCAAACAAAATGGGCACCAAGATAGACAATGATTAAACTTGCAGGTATCAAGATTGACTGATCTTAAATGAAGTATATACAAGTGGATGCTTGAAGTTCATAGCTGTCATCTAGGAGCTCATGCCAGAAGAACAGTTAAGATTCTCCAATTGTCCTTGAAGACATTCTCTCTGGATCATCAAATGGTAGTGCTTAGTCAAGAATTATGCATTTCCTCTGAAGATAAAGGAATTTCATGAACATTTTGTGGAACTCTCAAAATCCATGGATTATTTGTCAAAGATTCTCTGATCATGAAAGTCTCCATCTCATGCCAGTAGTTATGAGGCTGATAAAAATTATATGATGCATGCAGCTTAATCAGAAAGTATCTAAGAGCAAGGTTCTCCAAATTGTATAACAGTCCAACACTACGATCACAGAAGCTGAAGCCAGAGAGCTAGACCTAAAGATTTCAGTATCAGTCAAGAAGGTTGCAAGAATTCTGAATTCTAATTATGAGAACTTCTTTATTTTACAAGGAAGCAAAACAAGATCAATCACTTCAAGAGAATGGTCAGCAGAACTCAAGATCTTTGTTCTCTCTCAAATAATAGGTGAGCTAAAAGAATTCTCAGAGCCTTGATCTTGATGAGCTTAAGAAAAGTGAAGTAGCAAGGGAATATTCACACTAGATGTAGATATAATAATCAAACAACAAGGCATGAAGAAAGATTATGTCTATAACTATTAGTTAATGCTAGAGCAGCTGAGATCGTAGGCTGGAGCTTGTTCTAAGGACATAATTATTGAGCAGATTGAAATTCATAGAGTGAAAGTTATGCCATCAAGTTACCCTACGACAGAAGAAGTTAAAAATGGTCAAGTTGCAGGAAAGTGATGTTCACACTCTCAGAAGGAAAGTGAACCTTAGAAGCTGATATGTAACAGCTGTGGAGTTACATGTTTTGAAGCGACGTGTGCCTTGAATAGGGTTTCGGCACGTGTCCCACTGTGCAAAATTTGAGGGAATTGACTTAAAAGTCATTTCAAATTCTGACTGTTGCTTTTCCCACTAGCTATCTAAGTCTATTCTTTATCATACTCTATAAGCTATCATCTATCTAAGATATCTATCTTTACAAACCATCAACTCACTCTAAGTTCTCAAATCTTTGAAAATCTACAAAAACTCCTAAACTCTTATCATCCCAAACACATTTCTTCTCTCATCAATATCCAATCTCTCAAAATAGGAAGCTATTAAATGAAAGGTAAGAGGAAATTGGAAGACGTTATAAAAAAGAAATCTAAAGAGTTAGAAATAAATCTGGATAGTAGAGCTCTTGTTATGAATGATGACCAACCATTAAGGAAGAAGAAGAAAGTCGAGAAAGAGCAGGTTGAAAAGAAGGAGAAGTTTGTTTTCCAAAGTTTTAAGAGAAGTTTATCCAATTCTCAAGAAAAAGAAGAAGACAACACCAAAATGACCATCTCGAGGAGAAGGAGCATTAGGATAGGATAATAATGGAAAGGTTCTGTTAGCTATGGGTCTCCACCATTCACAGAAGTTGATGATGATGGAAATGATGAAGTAAGTATGCCTGAAGAAGGTAAGATGACTGTGTTAGATTAAGAAATAGAAATGGATGTAAAGGTTTCCAGTCCAGAATCTCAAGATAAAAATGAAGATTTGGCCGAAATGACCACAGTATCGGAAGCTAGCAAAGCAGGTGAAGAGGATGTAAAGGACTCCTCTTTTGAGTTTTATAAAAATGATGAGTTATTGACCAAGAAGGATACAATGTCTAAATTCAAGCAAGAGACATGTGATAACATGGCTGAGAAGTCTTATACACCTGAGCTACAGAGAACCAAGGAAGGAAAAGAAAGTGAAAATGAAGTGGACATGAAGGTTTCCATTGGTTATAAAGAAGAAATTGATATGGAGGCTTACACTTCTGAGCCTCAAGAAAGTGATAACCAAGATGTATTGGCTGATATGCCAAAGGAATAAAAAAAAGAAAAAGATCAAGCAAAGTAGATGAGAAAAAGAAAAGAAAGAAAGAAGAAAGAATGCAGAGAAAACTTGAAAAAAAGGAAGAAAAAAGATTAAGAAAAGTACAAAGGAAGGAGGAAATGAAGAAGAGAAGAAAAGAAAAGAAGAAAAATAGGAAGTTAAAAGACAAGGAGAGGTCTGGGAACAGACAAATTGGAATGGTCTTCAAGACTGAAGTGAGCCCTCCAATAGCTCTCAAGATTCTGAGATAGATAGAAATATCCCTCTCTACGATCCTGATAGTAATCAAATGTTGAACTTTATGACCATGATACAATTGCTGAAGTCCATATCGCTTCAAGTCCAAAGTTCCATTAGGTGGTGCTATTCATGGTTTCAAAACCACTAATTGGTATCTCAAAACTTTCCACAAGTTTTGTCTTTAGCCACTCTATTAATCTGCAATGAGCCTTTTTATCTAATATACTATAACTTTTAGGTAGTTTCTATCTCAACTATGTCTTTGTTTCACCCATCTATCCCTTTAGTCTCAAATCACAATGAAGAGGGCATAGAATCTCCAACTACGATCCTCGAGAAATATCTTGCCGACTTTGAGAAAAAACTCTCAGTTTGTAGAATTTCCTCGACCAAAATTCCATCCTCAACAAAAATTCCTCAACCAAATTTCCATCCTCAACCAAAATTCCTCAACCAAATTTCCATATTCCTGCTTGTAGAATTTCCACACTCTACGAATGAATCAATTCATCCTTCGATCGTAAGGTCTCAAAATCCTATGATTAATGATCCCAATGCTTGTCTCTCACATACCAACTCTTGTACCAATCAAATCCTCATTCCCTAGTTCAACAATAAATCCAGAATCCAATCCAATCAATCTCTCAAATATTCCGTCTTCATCCCAGACTATCATTCCATAGCTTCAGGAAACTATTTCTATAGTTGTAGGTCATTCGTCTGAATATGATCCAAGAAGATCCATCTTCCATGATATATTATTTGTTTTCCATGCTCACAATTATATTCCTCAGAACCCTAGAAGATCAAAAGACTGTTGTTCAAGAAATACAACAACAAAGTGAGAGCTTCATTGACATTGTAAATGCCAAGATTCTTGAACTAAGCGCTACGCTCAAAGACAACTTGAAGATATGACAACATTGATTGCCAATGCCTTTCTCCACCAAAGTGATGATAACAAAAAAGGGGAGAAAAGGCAAACTAGAGAAGCATCAACACAGGGGGAGAAGCAGACAATCACCACAGGAGAAGGAGTAGGCAAACCAGGCATTCATCAACATAGGGGGAGAAAAAGAAGAAGAAGATGCAACATGAATAAAGGGAAGGTAAAATTTTTGAAGTAAGCCAAGACGAAGTTATTTTTTGATTTACAGAATTTATGGCGATAGGCTTTGATTATTTTTGAACTATTTTAACTGTTGGGATGTATGTGGTTTAAGACTATTTGTGTGATTGTTTTTAAATTTACTTGGATCGATATTAACTTTAATTTATGATGGATGATATATGAATGCCTATGTTGAATGCACATCATCATATTCATATATACTGTATTAGCAATACAGTGACTTACTGTATCTTAAGTCACATTCATATTCATACATTTGCATTTTATTGAACTGATTGAATCGTATGCTATAGTATTTTTGTCGTCATCAAATAGGAGGAAATTGTTAGGAATTTTCATATAGATTATGATGATTTATTGAGGGGGAGAATGTTAAAGAATCTACATGAGATTACCAATGTATGAGATTTGATGATGAGATATTTAAAGTATATTTGTAAATTTAAGTTTTGTAAAGCCCTTAATAAAATGATGAATGTACAAGGACTTAGAATAGAGAAAGATCAAACATGTTAGGTTGATCTCACTGAGTTGATCCAAGTGAATGTAATATATATGAACTATTGATTAAAGTACAATTGTGAAACATAAACATTGTAAAGTCTATAAGAAATAAATGTACAAGGACTTAGAATATAAAGGTTTAAAACTGTTAGGTTGATCTAAATTGAATTATCATTATCTAATGAATAAATGATTAAAGTATATTTGTAATGATAAGTTTTGTAAAGTCCTTAAGAAACACATGTACAAGGATTTATAATAGAAAGATCAAAAAATGTTAAGTTGATCTTATTAAAGCTTTCTATGTATATTCGATAGGACTAACCGATCGTAAATTCACTATTCCAAATCGTAGTGTGATCACAAACTACAGAGTCAGCCCATCCACTGAAGTGCACAAAACAAAGATTGTAGAGCTCGTTTATGAGTTACAGAGATGAGTTGATGGCCGAACAAGTAGAAGCTGATCACATAAGGATATACTCTTAGAATGTTTAATTATACTTTTGTTTACTAGAGGCACACTGGAGATCTAGAAAGGGGTTGAATAGATCTTTAAAAACTTTTCGATTAATTAAAGATGTATTACCAGGTAATCAGTTAATCATATTGATTAAGCACAATATAATATTCTTTTGTAAAATCATGCTTAGAGATTATGGAAATCTCATATCTAAATTTAGTCTTGTGGATGTACAAACACATAGTAGATAGCAGTAATAATCTGCAAAATGTAAATAACGTAAAGTAAATGATATGATGTTTTAAGTGTTTCAGAGAGTGAAAAACTCCTAATCCACTTTTTCCACTCCAACGAGCAGAATATCTACTAAAGGGTCCCTCAGACCATTTAAAACTGAACCACTAAGGTTCCTTCGAGTCACTAAGTCTCAGAATTTTGGTCACTAAGACCAGGATCCTCTGATTCTAATTCGGTCACTAAGACCAGTATCCTTTGACCCCAATTTGGTCACTAAGATCAGGATCCTCTGAACCCAATTATTTTTTGTTGATGTTTATTGGATGTGCTACTAAGATGACATTTAAGCTCTTCATCTTCTAGTACTTAGCAGCTTGATTATAATCATCTCCTTGGTGCTGCTGAGATTTGACGTTGATGCTTGACTTCTTCTGGTACTCAACAACTACTTATGATCATCGTTAATGTGCTGCTAAGCTTTGAAATTCAGCTTGACATGTTGTTCTTAACAGTTTTGAACACTTGTTGGATTATAGAAATCAATTATTTTAACTCTTCATTTGTTAAGCTCTGAGTTTTCTTTGGGAATCGTAGAGTGGTACTTGAGGTTGGCCTTCTGATCTGCCACTCTTACTTCACCTACATCAACTTCTTGGAACTTCGGCTCTTAGCTCAGCTAAGTTCTCATCATCTTAGCACTTTGGCTCTTTGCTCCTTGGCTCTTAGGCTTTTCAACTCTTTGGCTCAGTGCTCTTTGGCTCTTGTTGTTAGAGTTTATGCCCTAGAGGCTAATTCTTTGATGTAATTGCTTAACATTTTTGATATTATATTTGATTGAATAAATGAATTATTTTATTATGGTTTTATTTACTGCGTTATATAAATGTTAACATAATAAAAGTCCTTAGAATAGTGATACAAATTATATGGCTTCAAGTGTGTGACTTGAACATGAGATCATATAATTACAATTAGTATCATTACTCTTAAATGTCTCTAGTCAAGTGTCATTGTTAATGAGACAACAATGATACATCGAGACTAGTATGTGGATTGATTGATGGCCAAATCTCATTGGTCATAAATATATGAGATATTGAGTCAATGCATAGGTACATATTAGAGAACAATGTACTGGACAGACCCACCATGATAATTCTACGTGGAGCATTATGCAAAATGTCGTAAGCAATTCTCATAGTGACAATGATGTAATGATTCTCTGACCTGAAATCACTATATTATTACACTGGAATTTATGTACTTTGATATCATCAAAGGTCACCTTTAATAGGGTAGACAATAAAGGTGATTATTAGGTACATCATGAATCGTGTGAGGAATATGAGTGATCTAGATGGAATTTAACCCTCCTATATATTAGGGGTGATATCCATAGGCCTCTTGATTGAGTAGGACTATGAAATGCATGGCCATGCTCAAATAGTGATTTGTTTCATATAGTCTACTCATCGATCAAGAAAACTAGGATTAAATTATGAAGAGGATGACACATTCCATGCCTCGAGTTTAATCTAGGAATTCAAGGTTAAAAGGATTAAATTACATTGAAACATTGGTCACGAAAAGGTTGTATCGAATCACCGATCTTATTATTATTTGGGTAGCAGTGATGCATTACTAGATGCCGCTTACTGTTTATAATTTTATAATATGATTTTAAAATTATTGCCAACATAATAATAACCTATAGGGTCACACACTTAGAACGTAATTAAAAGGAAATTAATTTAAATTGTAAGGATTTAAATATATCAATACGATTGATAGTATTTAAATTACGAATTTAAATTAATAGGATAATTTGTATATATATGTATATTAATTAAGTAAGACTTAATTAAGATATAATATATATATAAATTCGGATTTTATTTTTCTAATTAGATTAGGTTTTGGTTAATACCTTTAACTGCTATATATATGATATATCAGCCGTTTTTAGGGCATTCATTATAAACCCAAACCCTAGCCGCTCTTAGAGAGAGACTAGAGAGAAAAACTTCGAAAGTCCAGATCCTTGGCGGCTAGTACCGCAGCTTTCCTTACAGCAGATTGTGTGACGATTCGCGGGACGTTCGTGTGGATACCGTAGAGACGCAGTTCTTTTGGATTGCGTTAAAGATTCGAAGCTCTTCCAGAATCTCCATCGTCTCCGTTCAGGCTTGAATAATCGGTAAAACAAATTTAAACCTCTGAATTAATATATTTTCGCATGGATCCTGTTTTAGGGTTTCGGAAATTTTTTAATTTTCGCTGCGTTTATGTGTCGAAATCCCCACACTTTCTCTTTAGCTCTTAGCTCCTTGGCTCTTAGGCTCTTCAGATTTTTGGCTCTTGGCTCCTTAGCTCTTCTGCCCTTTGGTACATCTCTGCACTCTTCATGGCATTGCAGCTCTAGCTCTTGTGCATTATGTCATAAATATTTTTTCGCTCAGGAAAACACTTCAGATCTTTTCATTAGGTGCTACGGCTCCTTGATCTTATGTGATAACTCTCTTTGATTCTGTTATTGATATAGCTGGGATGATTAGCAACTTTGAAATCTCAAAGCTATTTATAGTCTTTTAAAAGACTTTTCATTGCAAAGTGTCCGTTAGAGCATTTATGGCATAGATATCACAGTATCCTTGATGTTAACTTTCTGGGCTTGTGTCAGGCTACTTTTTGGCTAGTCACATCAGACTGTAGCTTTGTCTCTCAACGGATATATATGATATCTTCAAAATAGTTGTTAGACATATTGATATGATCTTCGATCTTTCTTCAAGGATACCCTGTTGGACGCCTCGGGACATTCAATATTGCAACGTTCTATTTGTCAGTCTTCTCTGTTAGACGTGACTATGCTCTATGATCTTTGATGATAATAGAGTGATGAGAATCGTGGAGTTGAGCTTTACATTTGCTCTACGATTGTTGAATTTACTTTCGCTCTATTATCTTCTCTTTTGTTTGCTTTTCAATGATAGTAGACTGATGAGAATTATAGAGTTGATCTTTGCATTTACTCTACGATTGTTGACTTTACTTCTGCTTTACTTTTTGCTCTTCTGTTTGTTATTCAATGATAGTATTCTGATGAAAATAGTAGAGTTGAGCTTTGCATTTGCTCTACGATTGTTGACTTTAATTCTGCTTTACTATCTGCTTCTGTTGTCATCTCTATGAATGATTTCTCCATTATACTTTAGCAAACTTTTGATTATTCTCTAAACACTTTAGCAGCTCTATGATGCCGAAGACAGCTCTACGATCTGACTGTCTCTTTGAACCTTTACTTCACCTTGGCTGCTACTTTATAAACTCTTGGTTTACTTTGTGAACTGATTATTCTTTATGATTAGGCAGAGTACTTCATGATGCTTGTGTAGACATGCAGACTTCTCTTTATTCGTTGAATGCCTTGGCAGCTCTATGATTTTGAAGATAACTCTTCGGTCTGTCTGTCTCTTGATGCTTTACTATACCAGCTGCTGCTTCACGAAGTCTTGATTACTCTGCGAACTAACTTGTGCTTTATGACCAGGTAGAGTACTTTTGCAATTTAGTCTTTGTAGAGATATTCTAGAGATTCCTTATGCATAGGACTATACACAAAAATTCTCAAATTATATCCTTCTGTGATCAACTTCTTTTTGTTAGGCCTTCAACTCATCTTTGTGACTCGTAGTTAAGCTCTATGATCTTTATCTTGATTACTTAAGTGGATGAGTGTTTTTCGATTTATATAATAAATAATACGCGTAAGTATACACGGTCAATCAAGTAATAAAGTGATAAGAAAGGTTGTCGAATCCACAGAGAACGATTACTAACAATTACTTTAATTATCAAGTTTTTACAAAGTTAACCCACTTAAACAGTCACTCAATTATTTTGTGAAAATTGTTTTAAATAAATAAATAAAAACCAATTAACTAACAATTATTAAGCACTAGATGATAAAGATATAGGAATAAAATTTCCCGCAATAATCACCTTATCTTATTCCCACTTGATTAATCCAATGAGTTGCTAACTAGGATTGCCTATCAATTTATTAACATCTTCAATAACTAATAAAAAGATTTATTCAAGTTATTTTGCTATTTTCATGCAAGACACTTAAAATAGATTCATTAAGCACAAACTCCTATCACAGTTACGCATGACATACAAGTACTTTTGCCTCATACACTATTATGTTATCTTTAACAAGAATCAACAAATTCATGCATTATCACATCCAACTCTAATCCTAGATTTCCTCTTTGAATTCCATCTAGGATATCAAATTAATTGCTAGCTAGACAATTAATATTTAAGCACAAGATATGATAATCAACTCCATAAGATCAACAAATGAAAATAATGATAATTGAATTAATGCATTGCAACTAATTCCATTGTACCCCTAATTAGTAAATTAGTTCATCATCATAATAAAAACTAGAAGATTAAAAATAAATAACATCTCAAGTACAGATAATAAATTAAAGAGAAGTAGAAAAACTCTATCGAGGAACTCCAATCTCCGTAGCTTCAATCTGCGTCTTGTTGTGTTCTCCAATGAAATCTCTAAGTCTCCAATAGAAGTGACTGTCAATGAATTGCTGTTAAAAATTCCACTAACTAAGTTAAAAATATAGTATTTATAATCCCTAACAAATCGTAGTACATTAGGTAAGTCAAAATCCTTATATGGATCTTCTTTGGAGCAAAAAAAAAACAAAATCTGCTGAAAATCTCCGTCCGGAGCGCCCCGCGCTACATATGCAGAACCTTCAAAACAGCCTAGCGCGGCCCCCGCCAAAACTAGTACAAAAGTAGCGCGACCCGCGCTACTCTGCCAGATTACCCAATTTGTCCAGTTCTTCTCTTTTTTCATCTTTTAAGCCCATCCATGCTCCTTTCCTGCAAAGCGACACAAATCATAAAAAGTAACAAGGAAAATTATCAAGAACACACAATAATTTAAGTGAAATAATACCCAATTCGTAGGTTTTCAACCCATTCATCAAATACCCCCAAACTTGAACAATTGATTGTCCTCAAGCAAAACACTAAGAACAAAAAATTAGAAAATGAACTACTCAAGCAATGAATCAATATGAATTTGAACTATGTCCTCAAAGGGGACAACAAATGATAACCCAAAGAAAATTTCAAAACAATACCATGTCTAAAATTTCAACAAATTTGTTAGTTCCACATCTACTCATGATCCTTTAAGTGCGTGTGTGCATCCAAATGTTCAAACTAGTCATGATTTTGTTAAGATCGTATAAACAAATACTCATAAAAGATTTTCAAAATCAACTCTAAAAACCTTCTTATCACATTAATCTCCGCTAATAAAGACAACACATACAATTTAGATGACCAATTGGATATTTAAACATTTAAGCACACATGAACCCTTCCTAAGTATTTCAAAAACATATTTTTTTCATTTTTTTCATTATTTTATTTTTTAGTGAGTACGTTTTACGTTTCCTCTCACTTTCTTTTGAACAAGTGCGTTTTACGCTTCATCTCGTTTCCTTTCGCACGAGTACGTTTTACGCTCCATCTACTGCCTGTGTTTATGGGTGAGCGCATTTTACACTCCATCTCGACCCACCACATGATTCAATTATTCATCTCGGGAAGGTTCTAATTTTTCAAAAACACTCCAAGATTTCCCCCAAACTTATGTGAGTGCATAATTTTCACTTTGAATGATGCTCAAATAAGATTTCTCAAGTTGCCATTTTTTTTACTCCAACTAGCTAAACGAATGGATATATGCATAGAAGTTCAAAAGACTAATAAGTTGAAATATAGACTAAGCATGCTCATCAATTCTCCAAGAATTAAAAACTCATTAACCACCCACTTATCATTGGCCAAAAATAATTTCCATCAAAACATTGCCCAAATAATAACCAAACATAATAAATACTCCCAAACTTAAAACAGACATTGTCCTCAGTGACTAAGATAGAAAAAAGTAAAGTAGAGGACTTCCCTGAGCAATTTTCCTCCTTGTCTGCTAAGTCTGAAGAATAGGCTAGTTACATTGGAATGAATCGGGCACCACACTTGAATTAGACTTGACTAACCTGTGAACACAATAGAAGCAAGTTATTAAATCCTAATAAATGCAAATTTATTAATTACTAAAAACAAAAATTAAAATTTAAACTTGGGTTGTCTCCCAATAAGCGCTTGTTTTAGATTCATCAACCCGACTACTTCAATTTCCTCTATCGATATTCAGTTTTATTAACTAATAATTCATCTAATAGTTCACGATCCACTGTGATCACTCAGCATAAAATCTGGAAATATCCCTCTTTATTAAATATTGTTGCAGTATTGTTAATTCATCACAATCTTTTGAATATCGTTGAAGTCCTAGAAAGTTAAACTCTTCTATTCATGATAATCATTTATTGTACGCTTTAGACTTGTTGAGCAAATTAGTTGCTCACACTTGCTTAAAATAAAACTTTTCAGCCAAAGCCGAAGTAGCAAAAGGTTCTAAGAAGGACAAAGGTAAAGAGAAGGCGACTGAATAATGTCATGAGTGTGCTGTTTAATTATGTTATATATTAATATAAACCTTTTGTATATTTAGTCATGTAATGTTAAGGTTAGTAAAACCTGGGATAATGATATGTTTTTATCAAGGCAATGTAATAAATGATGTAATTCATAATGAATGGTAGTTAGATGAGATGTGTATGTTGTATCGTGAGCCGAATTTGAGGTTCAAGGGACCCGAATTTGGGGGCGTTACAAATTCATTGAGGCCTTGCTTGAAACTTTTAGTTCTAGCCTTTGAAATTAGTCCAACTGGCACTTGAAGTGGATATCCCCATGCTCCTTTAGTCTTGTTTAAATCAGCACATGCCATGTCCTCATCACCTTATGTCCGCTCTAAAAGATGATAATGAGTCTGCTATATATAAGGGAACTCTCACTTCACCTGTTAGTAATGAATGGATAGATGTTATGAAGGATTAAATTGGTTCTATGGGAAAGAGCCAGGTTTGGGAGTTAGTTGATCTACTGCATGGTTGTAAGACCATTTGAAATAAATGAGTTTTCAAAATTAAACGTAAGGTGGATGGATCAATCGACAAGTATAAGGCTCGCGGATGAGTGGGTCGAGTATTTTCTGTTACTTTTTGTGTTTTAATGTGTTTGTGTAGGAAAAGGAAGAGGGAGCAGAGAAGTGGAGTTGGGATATGAAACTTGTTGATTTATAGTCAAAGTCAAGCGAGGTAGCGCTGAGGTGTCAGGTTGGGGCGTTTAGGCACAAACGTTGGAATGGAGTGCCGCGAACCTTCAAGGCAGCGTTGGGGTGCGATGCGACGAGGACTACTCTATTACAGTTTTTATTCTCTAATATTTCTTTTTATTTTTTGTAATCCAAGGAAGTTGTTTAAATTTTGGATGATGTTTTCTTATTTCGTTATTCATGTTTTTTAAATGTGCATATAGGTAGTGTGTTTTCATTTTTAATTAGTGTTTCTGGGCCAATGATTTGATTCGATTTAAATAGGACTACGACCAATGATAAGAACATGATTAATTACTTAATAACTCGTGGAAAATGGATGAATATGCTTAGTCTATATTTTGACTTTATGTTGGTTATTACATTACTTGCGATTCTTTACCATTTAGAAGCATATATCCATTTGTTTGAGCTAGTTGTATACTTAGAGAAAGTTTATTTGACAAAATGTTTGTGGAAGATATTAGTAAATTTTATAACTTATTTGAATATGATTCAAAACGAAATCCCATGCGACCTTATAACATGGGGGAAATGATTTAGGTAATTTTTCTTGGACTATTTGATAAGATTGAGCCTTCCCAAGTTGCAATAGTGAACCACCATCTTTGGCGCAGCGGTTCAAGCTCGTCCTGGGGTGAGCCGTAAACCCTGACATCCTAGGTTCGAGTCCCGCTTGCAATAAAGTTAAGGCCATAAAAAGCCACATGGTGGCCACGGTACTCCCTAAGGCGCAAGCCGGGTAGCAAACCGCTCTGGTATCGGGCTGTGGAGATTTAGTTGACCCGTGGGTCAGATACTCCACATTATCAAAAAAAGTTGCAATAGTGAATCATGTGGTGGGTTGAGATGGTGCATAAAATGGACTCACTTATAAACACATGCAGGAAGTGAGATGGAGCATAAAACGCACTCACTTATAAGCGTAAGTGAGATGGAGCATAAAATGCAGTCACATACGAAGAATAAAAAACAAAATAGTTTAGTGATATACTTGGGAAGGGATGTAGAGAACGTTAATAATGATCCTAGCACACTTAAATGTTTGAAAAATCCTTTTGATCCTCTAGTATATGTTTTGCCTTCATTAGTGGAGGGTGATGTGAAAAGTAAGCATATAGAGTTGTCGTTAGAAATCTTTTATGAAGCATTTGGTTACATAAGCTTATCTGAGTTATGTACTAGTTTGATACATATAGACACACACACACCTACACTTATAGGGTCAAGAGCGAAGTAAAACTGACAAATATGTTGAAATTTTAGACATTGCATTAAAAATTTCTGAGAGTTATCATTTAAAGAAATCTTTGAGGCTAATTTTGAAATTCAGATTGGTGCAATGCTTGCGTCGGTTGATTATTAGAGTTGAGATTTATAATTTTTATTATTAATGTTATGCTTGAGGACAAGTAAATATTCAAGATTGGGGGTATTTGATGAGTGAGTTTTATACCTACGAATTGAATATCATTATCTTGATGAATTGTGAATTCTCGAGTATTTTTTGTTACTTTTTATGTGTCCTAATATGTTTCTATAGGAAAAGGAAGTGGGAATAGAGAAGTGGAGTTGTGATATGAAACTTGTTGATTTCAGGTCAAAGTCAAACGAGGCAGCGCTGAAGCGCCAATTTAGGGAGCTTAGGCACAGACGTTGAAGAAGCTTGAGGTGCTCGATGAAGAAAAGGTATAGCGTATAGGCTCTAGAATGGAGCATCATGACTTTTGGAATATAAAGGAACATCGCCTAGGCACTTCAAGGCGACGCTGGGGCAGCTGATTCGTTAGAGTTGGGGCGTGATGCCTCGTGGAGTTTGAGTTAGAAGTTACGTCTATTAGGTCACGTGGTGAGGTCCTATAAATATGCATCGTGTGGCTGTTATGGGGGTACAACTGGAACAAGGATTACTGATCATAATTGGAGACGGGGAACAGAAGGAAGAATACGAAGGAGAGCAAGAATTGTAGGTAGATCTTTGGAGATTGAGGACTACACTATTATAGATTTTTATCTCTAATCTTTTATTTTATTTTTGTAATCCAAGAATGTTGATTAAAATTTGGATGATGTTTTCTTATTTCATTATGAACTAAATTTTATTTTAAGATTACAATGGAACTCAACGTGTAGTTTGAATTACTTTACTTTCTTTTTGATTATTGCTAGTCATATGCGAATCGTTTATCATATTTTGTTCTTCATGTTTGGATTGCCTGACCAACGATTATCTCGGTAACTTATATAAAATTAGAAAGTGGATTTTAGTATTTATACCTGGATATGATTTCATGCATCTAGCTTATTCTTATTAGGATTGAATAACGTGATTTGTATATAGGATAAAAATATACCTATATGCTACATGTAACTGTTGGGAGAATCTGAGTTTAATGAATCTTATTCTAAGTTATTTCACATAGGAATATAGAGATTTAATTATAAGTGCTATTTTTATCTGACTATTGGAATAATTTTATAAATAATTTTGAATTCTCGGTCAATGAGTTGTTATGGTTTTTTAATTAAAAGGAGAGTGAAGAGATTTAGATGAGGCTCATGAGTAGATTTTATATCTATAAATTTGGTATTCTTTACTTAATTATTTTGTCTAACCTCAGGTATTTTATTAGTATTTTATTACATTTTTAGTAATTTGTACTAATAATGGATTGCAGCTTATGTTAGTGTAAATTACGCAAAATGTTGTTAGTTTAGCCTTAATAGAGCTAAAGGTGACAAAGAATCGTTTGGCGAGAAGGAATTAGAGTAGCTGACTTCAGGAGGACCAAATAAGCAAGGAATTGGCTAAGGAAAACGCTAAAAAATGGACATAATGTTGGAAGCCGCGGCCTACAAGGCTGGAAGCCGCGGTTCCTGAGAGACTTAAGATGGAAACCACGGCCTGCAAGGCTGGGTGTCGCGGCTCCTGCCCCTTTTTAGGTGTGCGCATGAAGCACACTTGCTCGGCTGAATTAGAAGTTTAATTAAATGATTCGAGTCCTATTTACAAGCTGATACATGATATTTGAAGTCAGGAGGTTTCAAACTCCCAAAAGGCTGACATCTGATTGGTTTACGCTATTTTGCATGGGATTGAAGACTTGTTATCAGTAGTTAATAAAAGAATTATAATTAGAATACGGGTGCAGATATATTTACGTACTTTCATCAGTAGGAGAAATAATCAGTATTCGTATTATTTTCATAGTAGTAGTTTTGAAGGGTTCAGAGTATTTTTCCAAAGGTAGAGGAAAGAGCACAAAGGCTTCAATAGAGTTTCATTCATTCTTCTGCAACTCTTATATTTTGTATTTTGGAATGACTTTGAATGATTTGTTATTATTTTTTGCTTTAGTTATAACCTAATTTATTTATTAGGGAATCAATGGAACCCGATGATGATTTAATTTAAAATTTATTTCTATGTTCATTGAATTGGTTATATCGGGATTGTTTATTATATGTTGTTATGTTTGTTATAATTGTCTAATCAACAATTATGGGATGGATTTAGATGGAATTTGACAATGAAGTCTAAATTAAGATCTGGATGTAGTTACTTGTGATTAATAATTCTTCTTAGGAGTGAATGCTAATTTGTGGATGGGATAGACATATACCTGAAAATCGCAAGCAACTATTGCAAACCGAATCTTAATGAATTTATTATTATTATTTCTCATAAGCATATAGTGAAATTAATAGTAATAGGTATGCGATATAATTGTTTGGAAAATGGTTATATTAATTATTAGTGATTTTCCATTGGAAATTCCAGTTAATTAATTCAATGCAATATTAATAAGGTTATTTTCTTGATTCATCAAGGGAAATTGAATTCCTTAATTTTTTTATTAATAGAATTTATATTTATTATTTTAATGATTATTTAGTAGTTATTGAATTCATTTGTCTAAAAAGAATTAAACTGGTGCATAGTTAGTAATTAGTAATTGAAAGTTATATTCAATCTTCGTGAACGATACTCTTTTTGTCCTATATTTAATAATCGATCGCGTATACTTGTGTGAAATTATTATATAGAGTTAGGCAATCAGAGGCGTTTGGGGAAATTTTAGTCTTAACATCTTATTATGATATTAATCTTTGTTCAATAATTTAAATTTTAGTTTAAATAATTTTTATTTTTATTTCATAATCTTAAATCATCTGTTTGGATAAGTTTGATATTTTGGTAATTAATAATTATTAGTGATAATTCCTTGTGGGATGGACAGCCTTCTTATCATTATATTACTTGTTGGTCGTGTATACTTGCACGTAATTGCTAATTGCAAAATTTGACAACACTCGTCTTGTGGAAAAATGGTTCACCCAAAAGGAGGTTGTCGACTATAATGAGACATTCTCACCAGTTGTGAGAATTGGCTCCATTCGCCTTATTCTAGCTATTGTCGCACGTTTAGATTTGGAGATTTATCAGATGGACGTTAAAATTGCATTTCTATATGGAGAACTAGATGAGGAGATCTATATGAATCAACCAGTTGGCTTTGAGGTCAAGGGACAAGAGCGCGAAGTGTGAAAGCTTAATTGTTCTATTTATGGCTTAAAACAATCGTCCAGACAATGGTACATTAGATTTTATCAAGCAATCATTGTTGATGGGTTTATGATGATTGAGGAAGATCATTGTGTGTATATTAAATGGGTCGACAAAAGCTTCATTATCTCGTGTTTGTACGTTGATGACATCTTGATAGCTGAAAATGATATGGGATTGATTGTCGCCACTAAAAAGTGGTTCTCATCTAATTTTGAGATGAAGGACATGGGTGAGGCAGAATTTGTACTCGGAATTAAGATCCATAGGTATCACTCTAAAATATTTTTGGGTTTAAGTCAAGAGACTTATATAAGATCTATTTAAAAGCAATTTCGTATGCATAATTATAAATCCATTGACACTCCCATTAAGAAGGGTCATAAACTAAGCCAGGACCTTTGCCCTAAGACTAATCAAGAAAAAGAGCAGATGACTCACATTCCTTATGCAAGTGCAGTTGGTAATTTTGATGAGTGGGTTTTATACCAATGAATTGGGTAGTCTTGACTTGATAATTTTATGAGTTCTTGAGTATTTTAGATCATTTTGATGCATTTTAGTATTTTTGTGTAGGAATTGAGATTTAAAGTGAAACGGTGTATAAAGCATTGAATGAACAAATATTTGTCATGAATATGTAGCAAAATGCAACAATTGATGTTCAGCGTGCGTCAGGTGTCGACGACGGGCAACAAGAGTTAGCATAGAGTGTGGTATGGCGATGTAGACGCATCATGACAACAGGCAGCACAACATAGGCATATAGGGGCGCGCTTGGCGCGTGTTTGGCATTGCTGACCACAAGCGTTGCAGCGCTGGATTTAAGCGATTCGGCGCTGTTAGGACAGAAAGTTAGCGTCACAACGCTACTATGCATAGCCTTAGCACTTGTGATGTTTTATGCACGTGGGTTTGGTTGATCAGTTGTTATGAAGTCCTAATCCAATTGGGACACTATGCTAAGTGAAATTTGGCTAGGGTTGTGCATTTTAAAAGTTATGCTTAGAGTTATAAATAAAATAGAAGGCTGATAATTGAGATATACATACATCAATATTCATATATACAAGAGACTAGGGTTTTCATCAGATTTTTAGGAGAAGCACGCGAAGGCTTGCAATTATTTAAGGCAGAGTATAGGATAGGAATATACCTATATGTCGCATGTAACTTTATTGAGAATTGATTCTTAATGAATTTATTCTTAATTATTTCGCATAGGAATATAGTGAATTAATTGGAATAGTTATTTTTTTATCAAATTAATTGGAAAAGTGTTGTTAAATTAATATGAATTCTTAGTTTACGATTCAATATAATTGATTAATTGAAAAGAGAGTGAAAAGATTTAAATGAAGCATTGAGGGAATATATGATCCTTTAAAGCACATACATTTAGCTGTTGAGTTAGTTATTTCTTAGAAAGTTTATATAGTTGGATATTTGTGGAAGAGTTTGTTGAAACCATAAGAATTTATTTGAGCATCATTTAAAGTAAAGTAGACATTCATAGAAGTTTGGGGGAAAATTGGGGAAATATTGAAATTTTTTAAAGTTAAAACCTTTTTTGATGTGGAAACTACATTCTGTGGTGGGTTGAGAAGGAGCGTAAAACGGACTCACCCATAAACACAGACACGAGATCGAGCGTAAAACGCACTCATCAATAAGGAGTGAGAAAGAGCATAAAATGCACTCACAGGAAAAAAAGGAGAAAAAAGAATAAGATTCTTTTTTATCCCTCGGATTTATGTGATGTTGCCTTTGTTAACATTGATGTGGCAAGTAGGTTCTAGAGTTGATAGTAATTATCTTTTGTTAGGTATTTGATTATATAGTCTTATCGAAGCATGATTAACTTGAACAGTTTGGATGCATGCATATGCTTTAAAGATCATGATTTGTAAGGAACTGATGAGTAAGTTGAGTTTTTAGGCTATCCAATGCTTTAAAATTTTTGCTGGGAGTTTTTTGTTTATATGAAATCTTTGAGGCCATATTGCAAATTTATATTAATTTATTGCTCAAGATTAATGCATTTTAGGGTAGTTAATTCTTTGTAGTTTTTTTAGTTTTGCTTGCGGGCCAGCAAAGGTTTAGGTTTGGGGATATTTGATTACTGAGTTTTATACCTATGAATTGGGTAGTCTTGACTTGATAATTTTGATGAGTTAGTTTTATTAGTTCATTTTGATGCAATTTAGTATTTTTGTGTAGGAATTGAGATTTAGAGTGAAGCGGTGTATAAAGCGTTGAATGAAGAAATACCACTCATGAATATGTAGCAAAACGCAACAATTGGTGTTCAGCGTGCGTTAGAAGTTGACGGCAGGAAGAAAGTGTTGGCATGGCGTGTGGAATGGCGAAGCAGACGTAGCACGACAGCAGGCAGCAGGGTGTAGGCATGCAAGGGAGCGTTTGGAGCGGCAGACCACGAGCGTTGCACCGCTGGGTTTAAGCGATGCGGCGCTGTTGGGACAGAAAGTTAGCATTGCGGTTAGGGGTGAGCAATTCGGTTATAATCGAACCGAATAGGCTATTCGGTTGTAATCGAAAATCAAAATATATGAATTTTTGTTATCCGAACAAGTAACCGAATTTTTAGATAACCGAATTACCGAATAACCGAATGGTAAATTCGGTTATTCAGATAATAACCGAAATGAAATCTTCCATAATTAACATTTAAGTATTTAACAACATTAAAATCTACAACAGTATGCAAAATCATCCAATGCCCAAAACATGATTAAATTAACGGTACATAATAATTTAAAGCAACATAAATCCCAAATAGTGATTTAATAATCATTGCTTTTCCCCAAATTCTTTAAACAGTAAAAGCATAAATCCAAATATCCATCAAAGCCAAATATTAAAAATTGCAAAAATTTACTTACCCGTCTTTGATCAGCCTGTCTACCTTCCATAAATTATATTTTTCTCCGCAATCGCATTACATAACGATCATGAACCTTTACAAAGCAGAAGTCAAACTCAAACCCATCTCGAAAAATAATTATCCAAGTTCAAACCTAGCTTAATTAGCAAATTAAGTTGATTATAGAAACATCACATATACTGTAGTAAATGTAAAGTATAATCAACTACCAGATACAGATAGATTAAGGAGATGAAGTACATGACTAGGGGGCAACAATTGTAAGAAGAGAGTACTGAAAGCAAAAGATGCACAATGCACAAATGATGCATTATTGAAACCTCCAATAGACCCATTCTTCTTCTTCTTTTTCTTTTTTAAGCCCTATTTTTTTTTAATTTCTACTAAATAACAAAAAATT
Organism: Panax stipuleanatus; assembly: GCA_020205555.1. Classification (NCBI taxonomy): domain Eukaryota; kingdom Viridiplantae; phylum Streptophyta; class Magnoliopsida; order Apiales; family Araliaceae; genus Panax; species Panax stipuleanatus. The sequence continues at coordinate 12,698,600 of CM035122.1, forward strand.
AAAAACCGAACCCGAAGCCGAAAATCGAATATAAAATGGATATAATCGAATTACAAAAAATACCCAAATAATCGGAAAATTTTGGTTAAAAAATTTCAGTTCGGTTCGGTTATTCAGTTTATCAGTTTTTTGCTCAGTCCTAAATGCGGTGCTGCTATGCAAAGCTGTGACACTGGTGATGTTTTTTGCACATGGGTTTGGCTGATCAGATGTTGTGCAATCCTAATTCAATTGGGACACTATGTTAAGTTAAATTTGGCTAGGGTTGTGCATTTTAAAAGTTGTGATTGGACTTATAAATACAATATAAGGCTGATAATAGAGATATACACACATCAATATTTATAGATATATGAGGCTATGATTTTCTTCAAATTTTGAAGAGAAACACGCGAAGGCTTGCAAGGATTCAAGGCGGAGTGTGAAGATTACTGTGATAGTTTTCTTCTTTACTTTTAATCTTTATTTATTGTAATCTGAGGATGCTTGTTGGATTATTGATGATGTTTTCTTTTGTTACTATGAACTAATTCTTTATTTAAGATTGCAATGAACCCGATGCGTAATTTAAATTGATTCGCTCTCTTATTGATTTATATTAGTTTTGGATGAATCGTTTATCATATTTTATGCTTAATTTATAATTGTCTGATCAACAATTATTTGATATAACTTAGATGAAATTGAAAAATGAATTCTAGGTTAAAATATGGATTTGATAATGTGTGATCTTGTTTATTCTATAAAGTGAATAACGGATTTGTGTATAGGATAAAAATAAATCTATATGTCGCATATAACTTTATTGAGAATTGATTCTTAATGAATTTATTCCTAATTATTTCACATAGGAATATAATGAATTAATTGAAATAGATATTTTTTTGTCAAATTACTTGGAAAAGTGTTGTTAAATAAATATGAATCCTTAGTTTACGATTCAAATATAATGGATTAATTGGAAAGAGAGTGAAAAGATTTAAATGAAGCATTGGGGGAATGTTTGCCTATTTCTATATATAGTAATTTCACGCAAGTATACGCGATCGATTATGCAATATAGGGCAAGAAAAGTATCGTTCCCACGAAGAGTAGTTAATAATACTAATTATCTAATTACTAATCATGCACTAGTTCAATTTTATTTAGACAAATGCAAATTCAATTATGTAAATAATTAATAAAATAAAGCAATTACTCAAATAAAAATCTAAATGAATTAAATATTAAGGTAATAATTTCCCCTGATTAATCATTCAAACCTAACTATTCTTCTTTTGATAAATTAATTATTTAGAATCGTCAACTGAGAATCACTAATAGTTTATATAATCATTTTCCAAATAATTATATAGCATATTCATTATTATTAATTTCCCTATATTCCTATAAGAAACAATAATAAAAGAATTCATTAAGTATCATTCTCAACACATTGCTTGCGACATACAAATATATCACTATCCTATAAACAAATTAGCATTCAATCTGAGGAAGAATAACTAATCACAAGTTATTATATCCAAATCTAATATTAGATTTCCTTGTCAAATTTCATCTAAAATATCAGATAATTTTTTATCATACAATTATAACTTTAAGCACAAAATATAATAAATGATTAAAAATCAATTTAATCAAAAGAAAGAATAAATTAAATTAAACTATCATCGAGTTCAATTGTAACCTTAATTAAAAATGTAGTTCATCACTATTGCTAAAAATATCATCAAATAATCAAGAGACATTCTAGATTACAAGAAATAAAGATTAAAGAAGAAGAAATAAACTATGTCGAATCTAATCTTCAATCTCTAACTTCAGTTCCTTGCAAGCCTTGAATATTCTCCTTCAAAACTGATGAAACACTTACCCTGGAAAAATATTATGTAACTCCCTAATCTGATGTTCTCTACAATATTGTATATCTGATATATTATATATCCAACTCACAAATAAGTATAATTAATTTGGAGTCTTCAGCCTTGACGAAATTGAGACTTCCCAAACTACAATAGCAAGTGTCCACATGAAAAAAGAAGTAATCAGCCAAAACAGCTCCAAGATAGTTGTGATAGTGCAACCCACGCGCCTGTAGAATTCCCTAGAGCGCCGTGGCTTAGCCTTAAGCGTTGCGACTTTTGAATAATACAAAGGGCAGCGCTACGACTCTTAAAATAGAGCACCGAGACTTGGAACTTTCTGCAGATTTTCTTATTTCCTCTCACGCGCCCGTTTGGTCCACTTTAGCAAAGTTTAGTCTAGTTACTTGTCATTTTCCACCGTCAAGCCAACGCCAGAAAATTCTTTAACCCCCGTAGCTTCTTATCAAGGCTAAATACGTTTTAACTATTGAAATTTACTCCATCATAAGTTGAATTCATCATTTCTGCACAAAACACTAAAATGCATAAAAATGAACTAAAAATACACAAGAACTAGAAAAATAATCAAGTCTAGACTACTTAATCAGTATATATAAAATCCACTCATCAAATACCCCCAAACTTATCTTGTTTTTCAGAAACAAGATATACATACAATCGAATTGTAAATAAAAGCAGAAGCATGGCATAAATTGTATTTAAACTTTTTCTGCAGCCCCGGGAATCACCTTATGCAATATTATTAATTGAGGAAAGATAAAAGATATACCTTTAAAGATGATCAACCCTTGATGTGTTCTTCAAACTTAAATCCTTTTCTCCTTCACGATCTCTCCAATCCTCGAATCCAACGTTCGATATAATAGTGTGCAACGCCCAAGAGGTGATCCACCGAGACTAATTGATTGAAGATGTGAATTTAGATTCTACTAGATCTTGGGTGGCTAGCCCTAATTCTCTCTATCCTAAATCTCTAGGGTTTTGAGAATGCTTGCAAGAGAGATGTAAGTTGCAACAGTTGCATTAGTCTATCCAACAATAAAACTCCTCTTATTTATAGACTACCCTAATCCTAAACCTTTTAGAAGTTAGGGTTTTAATTTAATTCTCAATATAATTAGGAACTAAATAAAATAATAATAATAAGATTCCTCTTATTTATTTATAATCTAGTATTTCTCCAAATACTCAATTATAAATATTAGTTGTAGACACTCGAAATTTTGGTTTCCTGTTACTAACCATGTAAGAGGGCAAAAATGTCTTTTTCAACCTTCGGAGACAACCCCGAAACATCAAATCAATCCCAAGAGACAATCTCGGGATATCAAATCAACCCTTGGAGACAACCTTGAGAAAGAATAGAATCGGCTACGATCAAACCTTGGAGACAACCCCAAAGGACAGTCGAAAGCTCCGTCAACCCTGGAGACAACCTCTGGAGGGGCAAAACGGTCATTTTGATGAGTCAACTTCAACAACCATAAAACATTTGCAAATAGGGTTACAAAATGCCATTGCAGCATTTTCGAGCGCAAACTATGCAAAATAACTCAACGAACTACATACGAAGACCCAAAGATGCCATTTGGTCATGGACCCATCTTCCCGGATTTAGAAAAGGTCAAGACCTATATCATTGCATAGCTCTCGGAGAGAGCTTTCCGGAATGGTATGACACATCTCCATCGGATTTCCGGATTGCAAGTTACAAGCATTTCAGCGAACCGTTCGTCGATCAAATTACACGTATTTCGAGGCAGCGGGGCCCATTGGGCCCTTCCGCAGGTGTGCCTGCGGAATCCGCAGGTCTTCCTGCGAAAGTCATGGCTTTATATAAAAGCTTCCGATCAACTTGTTAAAAAGAAGAAGAAGAAGAAAAAATAAAGAAAGAGAGAGAGAGAATAGAGAAAATTCGGGCCTACAGTGTAAAAATTGCTCAAATCTTGCTTCCAAACATGTAAATCTCACTTGTAAGCCTTCATATACGTATCTATTACAACATATCAAGTATCAAAGGAAATAATATCTATGAGAGCGAAAGGGTTTAAAAACAGCTTTTCAAAACACCATTATCATTAATGCTTTATCTGTTAAAAAATGAACTTTTTAATAATTCGAACCCCCTTTGTATATAGGTTCAAAGAGGCATAACACTACTTTCAAATAAAGCACTGATAGCACTTTTATCTGTTGGGTTTGGACGAAATTATGGCGCAATCAAATTGCAAAAATTAGCGGAAGCATGGTAAAATCAGAGTTTAAAAATTTCTACAAAACCATTACCTGGATCATTCTTTATGCAAATTATTAATTTAAAATGATAAATAAGAAGTTATGGAATCATACCCTTATAGAACGAATCTTCCACAGGTACAAGTTCAACTCCTTGATCGTCGCGATCTCCTTGAATATCCGGGGTAGATTCCTTCCTTTGATCAACGTTAGCCGCCCAAGTGTTTGGCCTCTAGAGGTGATCCACCAAGGAAAAGGAATTATTCAAGAAGGAGGGTGGTTCGCTAAATCCTAGTTTTCTATCCTCTATAGAAAAGGAGTACTCTCCAACAATTGAAATTGCATCAACTGATATCTAATATAAGACTCCTTTTATATAGATATTGGTCAACCCTTCTAATCCTATTAGACATAGGTTTTTATTTAATTAATTAAACTTTTTTAATTAATTAGGCTTCCCAATATATTGGAATTTAATTAATTAAACTCCTTTAATTAATTTTTCTCCTAATCTTATTAGGAATAAATGAGAGTACTAATATTAAATTAATTCCTAAACTCCTTTAGAAATTATAATAATAATAATTATAATAATATTAATAAGACTCCTCTTATTAATTTATATTTAATATTTTCAAAATATTAAATAATAAACATTAAGCTATTTAATTTATTCTATCACCGTAAATTAAACTAATTATACTTAATGCATTATTACGATTATGTCAATACCTTCTTAAATAATTATTCTTCCTTTTATGATGTGACCCTTTAGGTTCTCCATATTAAACCGGTTGTGAATAAATCAATTAGAACAATTCTAATCTTATTTAAATAAATAAGTTAAACTAATAATTTATTTAAATAAATAATATTTATTCTAAAATAAGGATAAGCCTCCCTAGCGATCAATGACTTTCTAGATAATATAGATTTCAACATTAATCATAAAAGAATCTGTGAGTAAATAGTTACCATACAATTCAAACCTTCCACCATACAATGTCCCAATTAAATATAAGACATGGAATTACTGTCAAGTTTTATTTTATTTAATTATATGTATTTCGATTAGAAAATGCACAACTCCAAATAATGCAAATTAGAAACTCCTTTCTAATTTCATTCTGTCTTGGCCAATGATTACTGGGTTGTCATTTAACGAATCATATAGGACATATCTTTTCTTTTACTAGAAGTGGTAGATTCTTTATTGACCATTCATTATCTCCATATGTAACTTATTATACCCAAGCATATCCTTTGATATACCCTAAGGGTCTTAAGGAATAAGTCAAAGTATAATTCATTACATACAAGATACTATGATGATCTCAAGTCCAAGGATCACTTGTATTACTATCACATTATGAATTCCTATTGATAGGCAAGTAAAACTCCATTAGGTATTCCATAGCGAGTCACGTTCAGTGAACTTATTCTCCAATAAGCACCAACATACTTGCTTTAGTGTCTCCACACAAATGATCATGAGATCAATCATCCTCATTCAATGAGCAAACAACATATATACCAATCTATCCGGATTTACTAATTCCCTTTTTTGTAATCCAACGATTGGGAACTATTTTAGTTTTAATCTTTATAAGAATTTAGATCTCATTAGCATGATCAACATCATGATTCTAAAAGCATTGCTTAAAACTATGAGTTATTTACATATTATAATAACAACATCATGTAGATAACTAAATGCCTTTAATAAGTTAATACTTTTATTAATAAATAAATAAGATCGTCTCCAAAGTATATGTTTTATCATCATACATGATTGGCTTATATGCATACTACTTTCATTATCTGTATCACACACACATACACATGCTTAGGGACTAAAAAGAGCGGTAACCATGTTTCATGGAAGTTGGGGGGTGCCTAACACCTTCCCCTCTCTTAAGCAAGCCCCCGAACTCCATGAATCTCGGGTTCCAAACCAATTAAATAAAGTCACATTTGGGCCATATTGCAAATGAACCTTTTCAAAACTCCAGTTGAGTTGGTACAACCATTTGAACTCATACCAACTGACGGCTCTGTCAATTCGGCTCAATCATTAAAATTAATCTTTTCAAATCATCGACATTGTATGTCGGTCTTTCCAAAAATCTCACCCTTTAAGCAAAGAAAAAACCCACATAGAACATCTAAAGGGTAGAGAACCAAACTTCAAGGAAGTTGGAAAATATTATCCCGGTGTCGACAGGTGTGGCGACTCTACTGTGGATGGTAGAGGGCTTAAGCCATATTTTCAAACTTTTCAATTCTCTTCATTGTGTATGTGTGTGAAATGACATCTTTACATTGAATGGATGTGAATGTCTCTTTTCCCCACTTTATATTAGTGCTTTGCACAATGTCATCATTACATACGGTGAGGCGCGATGAATGTATGTTGTGTGATTCCTCCACTGGGAGGCTAACCCGTCGATGGCTCATTACTGGACTCAATAGAAAACTAATCCCGCGAGGCTCAGGAAAGGAGTCACTCAGATTCGCTCCAATAGAAAGATCAGATTAACTTCCCATCTAGTAGATTGCGATGATCTGGGAACCTTCATGTCGAAAAGCCCATGAGAGTAACCCTAAGATAGGTCAGCCTCTGATAAACCAAACGCGAATGAAAGTCTCTATGCCTTTCCCTTTTAATTCAGTGTAAAGTTCAAATCCATGTAAATATCCATTAAATGTTGATATCATTTCGTTTTCCTATCAAGTTTATTGTACAGATATCAAAACATGTCATGATGCCCTGTCATCAAAATAACTGAACTCTGTTTTGCAGGAAAACATTAACAAACCTTTAAAACATACACATTGCATAACATGTATCCTTTTAGTGGATATCAGGACTAAACTACATAACCCTTTTTGTAGGAAAGATTGGTCCCATTACCCTATCAAAGTCTAAGAAGGCACTAAGCCCATCTTTAGGCATGGCTTCAAGTGCCCAACCCGAATCCACCCCTATATCTCGGGAGGAGTTTGAGGGACTCAGAAATCAGATAGCAGAATTGGCTATTCTACTGACAGAGCAGAGTAAAGGTACTCAAGGACAAACAGTACCAGAGTCATCCACACAAGGTGACGGTCAGGATACTGACAAGAAGAAAGATACTCAGATACCTAAGCCTCAAAACAATGATATGACCAACAAAACCCCTGAAATCACCAATCTTAGGAATGATCAGGAAACTGGTGATATTAGGAAGAAAGTCCAAAAAATGGAAGAAACTATCCGATCCATCAAAGGAACTTGGGCATTTAAAAGTGTAAACTACTTAGATCTTTGTATATTTCCATGGGCTCGTTATCCAGACAAGTTCCAAGTCCCGAATTTTGAAAAGTATCATGGGTTAGGAGATCCTTATACTTATTTGAAAGTATACATTGGAGAGTTAGGATCCTATGCAGAGGATGAAAAGCTCAGAATGCATTTATTCCAAAAGAGTCTGACTGGAGAAGCCCGAGCTTAGTATGCCCGACTCGACAATTCCAAAATCCATAGTTGGGAAGAGCTAGCCCATGCATTCCTAAATCAATACAGTTTCCAGTCTCAAATGACTTCGAACTGGTATCAAGTGACTAAAGTTAAGAAGCAGAGCAATGAGTCCTTCCGTTAGTATGCCCAAAGATGGAGACGGATGGCTGCACAAGTTACCCCACCTATGACAGAGACTGAGATGGTGATGACTTTCATTGATATACAAGAAGCTCCATATTATGAGAGGGTCCTAATAGGCATAGAAAAACCATTCTCGGAGATGATAAAACATGGAGAAATGGCTGAAATAGGGTTGAAATCAGGAAAGATTAAAGACCTCACTGCTTTAGAAGCTGTAGCTAAGCACATTTAGACTGGAAATTACGCGAATAACCCTAGAAGACCTCACAAGAAAAAGGAGGAGGATGTATCCTTAATACTCCAAGGCCAGAATAGGCAAGGCAGTAATAATCCGCCCATTCAAAAGCAAAACAATTACTCCCCATACCAATTATTTATAAATCCTGCGAATCCTTTATCCCAAAAAATTGGAGAAGTCAGGCGTAGGAGAACATTCACACCCTTTGGGGATTCACTAGAAAATATATTGAAGCTTCTGACAACACAAAATAGAATCATTCAACTCCTTCCCCCTGCAAATATAAATGGGAAAAACTTTAACCCAGGCAAAAAATGTGTTTTCCATTCTAGATCCTCGGGCCATGATACCCAAGAATGTTTGTCGTTGAAACACAAGATCCAAGACCTGATAGATAGTGGGGAAGTTGGGGTGGCAACACTTGAGCAGCCTTATGTCCAAGATAATCCTTTTACTAAACACAATTAGGAGGGAGTGAACATGATAAGCACGGGGAGAGGAGAAGGTTCCAATTACCTCCAATACCTCGGGATTCATCACAAAAGAGTCCCCAGTACCCTGTAACCAGCTTGAAAAGAGTCCCATAGAATTTTAGAGAAAGTGTGGGGTCAACATCAGATTTTACCGCTATCCTGCCTTAAGGATAACCAGTTGTATCTGCCTTAGTGTGTTTTGAAACCCCTCATCAAAACCCCAAAAAGGGTACTTGAGAAGAAAATTATAGAATTCCTTAGCAAAATAGGGCACAATGAGGCAAAATTGGTGCAATGTTTGAAGGAAGCACCTCAACAGATCTCTATTCTGGATTTAATCTTGTCCTTAGAAGATCACTGTAAAATACTCATGCAAGTCTTGGAAGAAGCTTACCTACCCCAAATAGTGGATACGGAATAGTTTTGGCACTTGGTAGATCACATTCTCAATAGTAATGTGATATCTTTCACGGATGATGACATCCCACTTGAAGGAACTGGTTATCGCAAATCATTACATGTAGCAGTGATATCCTCCAAATATATGATAGGGGGAGTATTGATAGATGGAGGATCTTCCTTGAACATCTGTCCTCATGATACTTTGGAAAAAATAAAAGTCAATCCGAATAGAATCCGAAGCAGTCATATCGTCGTACGAGCCTTTGATGGATCTCGGAGGGATACTGTAGGAGAGATTGAGCTTCCAGTGGAGATTGGCCTGCATACATTTCATATTTTGTTCCAAGTGTTGAATATAACCACTAGATACAATTTATTGTTAGGCAGACCTTATATTCATATGGCGGGAGCTGTTCCATCCACACTTCATTAATAGGTGAAGTACATCATCAATGGGAATTTGGTTACTGTTAATGCTGAACAAGAGTATCCAATCCATGTGTAAGGGGAAATACCTCTAATCAGCCTCAATGAAGGAGTTGAGCTGGCCAGTTTTCAAGCTTTTGAGGTGAGTAACCCTCACTATCAATCTATTGGGGAACCAGCCCTAAAGCCAAGAATTTCTTCTGAAGTAATGTCAGAGATGGTAGCCTTGGGTTTCTGGCCAGGAAAAGGGCTGGGAAAAAATCAACAAGGCATCAAAAGTCCAATCCGGATGCCTAGCCAAGTAAGGAAAGTTGGATTAGGTTATTTCCAAGGATCAAAGAGCAGAAACCCGCATAAACATATGACAACTCATTCATCAACCATATTGTTACCCAATCTCACTGATGCAGGATTCAGAAAGCTGATACCTAAGGTCAATACCGCCACTGACAAGGAAAAAACACTCTTTCTCACTAAGAAAAGAACAGTGCAGAATGAGCTATTCCTTCAAGAGGTTCAAAGCCAGTTTGATATGTTCTCCCTAGCAAGCGCAGAGGGTATGACTGAGGAGGTCAAAGAAAATGGTCAATCAAATGACCAGTCTGCAATCCCTTTTATAGACTGAGCTGAGATTGATGTCCCGGAAAAAGATTCTAACCCTAACATAGATTCAGTCATGGCCATCATCAAGGAGGAGGATAATGGCAACCCTTTCATCACTGCCATTAGTAATGAACTAACTTTGGATAACTGAAGCATCACTCCTTGCGTCACTCGACAAGGGTAAAAAGGGCATAGACAATCCGTCTACCTTGGGGTGTAAATATTAAGTTGCTTACTTTTGTTGCTTAGTGCTAGCATTTTACTTTTGTTATGTTTTTACTGATGCTTTGTATTATTGAACAGTTTATATACTAAGTGAAAGCATTTTGTTTTCAGGATTCCAAAGTTGGATTTGTTTAGCTTTGTTGATGAGTTGCCCAGTCGGAACAATGACTACGACTTTAATGTAGAACAGGACTTTGACCTGATGGGAATCGAACAAGAAGAGATAGATGACTATGAGGTGCCTGAGGAAATCAAAGGATGGGTCGAAGATAAACCCAAACCAAACCTCGATCAAACCACCACTATCAACATCGGAACCTCAGAAAATCCCAAAGAATTGCAAATAGGGAAAGACATGACCCCAAGCCAAATGCAAGATCTGTTTAAACTCTTAACCCAGTTCCAGGATGTGTTTACATGGTCACATGAATACATGATTGGGTTGTCTACTGATATTGTTATTCATCGATTGCCCATCAAAGAGGGGTTCAAACTAGTCAAACAAAAGCTCAGAAGACTAATGCCTGAGTGGAACTTGAAAGTTAAAAAAGAAATTGTCAAGCAATTCAAAGCAGGCATTATCATGGTATCAATTTACCCGGAATGACTGTCCAATGTGGTTCCTGTGCCTAAACCCCGAGGAAAGGTACGGGTATGTATGGATTATCGAGATCTGAACAAGGCTAGTCTCAAAGATGACTTCCCAGTGCCTTTCATCCACATCTTAATTGACAACACGGTGCAATTTGGCATGTATTCCTTTGCATATTTGTAAGACCCCGACTTTTATGAAATAAAATTATAATTTAATTTATGATTATTATTCTAAAACTGTAAAATGTTAAATTGATAAATGGTCAAACGGACAATTAATCTGATAACTGAGTAAATAAAAGAATAGGAATTAGATTTATGGAATGGAGGGCCATGAAAGGGGCGGCTATAGCTAAATTATGTGGATGAGAATACTGAGAATAATTTCTCATATTCTTCCAAACTTTCCATAAATCCTTCACTAAACTCTTTCATGATTGGCGGGTTGACAAAATTTAGGCAAGGGTGTTAGTTTGTTGTTTGAACCTAATAATGCAAATTTTCAGCACTCTCCTCTCATTTCACTCCTTCCCGTAGCAACAATTTTCGGAAAAAGAAAAGAGAGAAATAATGAGAAGGAAAGAAGAAAATGAAACCAAGAAAGGTAATCATTCGATTTTCAATTATAGATGTTAATTTCATAAATTTTATGTATAGATGTTATGTTTATACTTGTTTTATATGATTTTAACAAGTATTAAACAAGAAAAAGTAAAAAATTAAAGAGATTAAGTTTCGCCGGAATTTCGCCGAAAAATTTAGATCTAATGACGATTGGTGGTTTATTTTCAAAACTAAAAACATGGTTAGACTCCTGAAATATATTAGATCTGATCTGGGCAAGAAATTTTGAGAAAACTCCCCGAAAATTTTTTGGATCGCCGGAAAAGATGACCAAAAAATATTTCCCGACGAACTTTTCTGGTAAGCCTATTTCTCTATGTTAAATACGGAATTTGGAAACACTTTCTTCTACAAAGTTGTAGAAAATTAAATTTCACATGGAAAGGACATAAAATACGTAATTTATGATAAAAGAGCTAATTATTATGAATTATTGAAGTTTTTGAAAATTGGAAATTATAATTAAATTATCAAAAAAAGTATTTGGGCTGAAATATTTTATAGAAATCTTATATTACCAGTTTAGAATTTCTGTAAATTTTTGATGAATTATTAAAAGACAGAAGTAATTATTGTATTTTAAAACTATTTATAGTTAGTTTAAAATAGAGAAAATTTATAGAAAATTCTATGAATAATGAAAAATTATGAAACTTGGTGAAAAATCCTATATTATTATTTTATAATTTTTGGACTGTTTTGGAAAATTATTGAATGACAGAAATATTTTTTATATTTTAAGCTATTTATAGTTGGTTTAAAAATAGAGTAAATTCATAGAAAATTATATGAAAGGTGGAAAATTATGAAGTTTAATATAAAATCTTATAATAATATAATATTAATTTTGATGGCGTTTTAAAGATATAAAATTATGTGGAGTTAGTATTTCTATTTTAAAGCTATTAAATGATAGTTTTTATAAATAAAAATAATTATAAAAAATTGTCGGATAATCCGAAAAATGTGAAAATTGTTTGGAAAATTAAGAATATTATTTTAAATATTTTTGAAGTGTTAGTAAGCTCATGAGATTTCGAGATGTAAACGCACAAGGAACGAATGAGTTTTGAAAAAAATAACATAGAAATTAATTTGTTTATAGTAAGGTGTTAATTTAATAAATGTTTATATATTTATATTGTTGTATTTTATCATCACTTGGGATGGTGCCTTAGTGGTGAGAAGCTGGACATAAGTCCCCATTAACGTGGGTTCGAGCCTTGGTAAACTCCTCTATGCTCAAGTGGTCTCACGCCCTGGATTTATTCGGGGGTAAGTTGAGCCTTGGATTTATTCGGGGGTAAGCTGAGTTGTGCCGATGAAGACACCACTGAGGCCTCTAAATTTTTTGAAGATCATGCATTTATTTTCGTCCTATCATGCATGTAATTATTTATTACACATGTTAATAAATAACAATTATGATATTATAAGACCAGTTGAAAGTATTGTGAGTCTATAATAATGATTGTGAATAATTGTTGAATTATTAAAAATGCGTAAATAATTGATGAATAAAAGGTGTTGATTAAAGATAAATATTATATGCGGATGCTTGCTCAATTATTTTCTTTTTACGAAAGTAAGTTTGGCAGGACTTGCCGAAACCCTAATTTTTCTAAAGTAGTCTGGACCACAACTCAATTATTGTTAAAACGTGTACAAATTAGTTTAATTCTCTCTGTGGGATCATAAATTCCACTACCATTATTTTATATAGCCCATTTGGTTATTTTGTCAAAGCATGTGTGCTTGTTGTCTCCTCAATTTTCAGTATAAATAGGTTACTTAGTTGAGTAACTAAACACACACAATGACTACACCAAAAGTATAAAATTCTTTAATTACAATATTGTGAGGATAATATTGTGAATATTTTTTTTAAGTGTAAGGTTACTCCAAGTGTTGATAAAGAGTGCAAGCATTGTTCAGGTTGATCAATTTTATAGAAAGCATCATCTAGTCACGTGCTAAGGTAAGGAGTATCAATTTTTCTTAATATGGTAAAGGGATATCAGTTTCTTTCATATTCCATATTATTGTAAGAGATTATTATTCGTTAATCAACTTATCATTAAATGATGAAAAGTCTTGAAATGATTAGAATATCCTTAATGATTTGTGATTCATCTAATATCTTGACCTGAATCTTTCTATTCAGTTTTAAGTTATTATGTTTGATCCGGTAACTTTACATTTACTTGAACTTTATATTCTATGAAGAATTCTAATCGATTTTCTGGATATCGTGTTGGTAATTTGGACTATGGATAATTAAGTTAAAAATCACTAAGAACTATTTTTATCTTATTATTATGATATATATATCATTGTTATAATCGTTGTGTGAAATTTCTCTTTGGACCGTAGTGCAAAGATGAAATGTTGATTGGTATGATCATGATAATTGGTTTTACACTTGTATGACTTTGGCCCGTAGTGCAAAGATGGACTATGATTGACTTGACCATTAGTTTTACAGTTGTATGTCTTTGGCCCGTAGTGCAAAGATGGACTGTTAATTGGCATGACCATTGGTTTTACAGTTGTATGTCTTTGGCCAGTAGTGCAAAGATGGATTATTGATTGGCATGACCATTGGTGTTACAGTTTAATATCTTTGGCCCGGAGTGCAAAGATGAATTTATTAGCATAATTATGAACAGAAACTGTGAATTGGTATAACCATGATATTTGATGTTTTAGGTAAAGACAGGTGGTGAGAGTTCTCTTTGTCTTAGGTACAACGAAGAACTTTTGATTGGTGTTACAGGAATAAAATGTTGATGATGGACTTTTAATTTGGAGAAGATAGTGGACATTATGTTCTACTTGACTCTCCTAACGGATTGTTGATTCCGTTGCAGTTATGGTTGAAAACTTTTATCATCTACCATATGTTCTAAATATCTGATTTATTGCTGATGAATGCTATTGATAATTTAATTATCTTAGTCATGATATTCTTTACTGGGCTATTTGTGCTCACCCCTTTTGCTTCACAATTCCTTTCAGAAAATAAAAGTGTAGCTAGAACTAGCAGAGAGAACATGGGTATAAAGTGGTGTTTCTGTGATATCCCGGATTTTTAAGAAATTATAAATGAGAATTTAATAAATAAAATTCTTATTACGAGATGTTTTGAGTTGAGTATGTGTATACGTGTAATATATTGTGAAATATGTGAATTAATGTTAAGAGAATTTAAATGTTAATTTTAATATTTATTAGAATAAATAAATAATTTAATTAAATTATTTATTGAGTTAAATAAATAATTATGTGATTATTATTGAATAATATAATTAAGTGTAATATATTAATTAAATGAATATTTAGTATTTAATTTAATTGATATAATAATTTTATGTTATAGTTCTAATTTAATTGAGATAATTAAATTAGATGAGTAATGTGATGAGTGTTACATGCAATTATAATTAGCGAGTAATTATAATTATGTGACAATTTTATGTGATTAATTGATGTTAAACTTTTAATTAATTAAATTAGTGTTAAGATTTAATTGATTAAAGGATAACATTAAAAAGATGTGTTAAAGGATTTATTAAAAGAATTAAAAGAGTTTTAAAACCGTTTTTCCAAACAGGCCCTTATATTATTTTAAATCTATTTTGCGAAACGGGGCCTTACTACTAAAAACCTGTTTTTAAAAAAATATGTTGTTTTGCCAAACAAGCCTTAGGGCTTTTAAAATTCAAATTGTAACTTAATTATATTAATTGCAATTATGGTGTTAAATATGGTGGTTTAAATATTGGGAGTTATATTATATAATTATACATATAATATATTAGTTATATGTGTATTGTATATATGTTAGTTTAGAAGTTAGAAGAATAGATGTTAGTCAGATAGAACAAGGGTTAGTATGTGTTAGAGAGAAAACACAGAAAACCTAGAGCTAGAGAGAAGAGAGAAGAGAGAAGAGAGAAGAGAGAAGAGAGAAGAAGAGGAGGAAAGGAGGAAGGCTTTGAGAGAAAGTCATTGTTCAACCATATCATGATCTTTTTCTTACTCACGAAGCCAAGGTATAATCTCTAATCTTGTAGTTTAGAGATTTTATATTGATGTTCTTCATGATTGAGTCCTTTGTAAATTGAGTTATCATGAAAAGTTAGTGTAAACATGAAATTGTATATATGAATTGTGTCAAATATGCTTATATTGGTTTATATGCCAATTAGGATGTTTAATCCATGTGTATATGATGAACATGAGGGATTCATGTTCATCAAGAAGTTACAGTGAATATATATTTTGAAACTCTATGATTTTCTTTAAAATCAAAATTTTAAGTTTTATGGTGGATTGTTGTACAAATTGATTGATGATTTTGTTAATTTGTCAAGGAACGTATTCAAGTATGTTTTGAATTGTGTATTTCGTTTTAAAAATAAATTAAAGTGTTCAATTTCATCAAGAATTTGTATCAATGATTTTTCTTCAAAAATTATGAAATTGGTTGTTTTAAATTGTGTGTTTTGATGATTTCATGTGTTAAAACATGTTAGGAGTTAGAATTTATGTTTTCTATAAAGTGGTTATGAATTGTATTGACTGAAAGTGGAATTTGGTGTGGAGAAATAAATCAAATTGACTTTTTCTCTGCACAGTTCGCCAGCAAAACTTGAACCGCTGAAGGGGGACCCCTCGGCGGGCCTTGCTAAGCCTAGAACCCCCTCCTCGGCGGGGGGTATGCAGAAAAGAAAGCTTTGTTTTTTTGTGTATTTTGAAAAGCTAAGTTTATGTGATAATTGATGACAGGATAAGCATGCCTTAAAATGTTAAATAATAGTAATGAGTTATATTAATAAAATATAATGTGTAATTATAATTTGGAATAATTAGAATTATAGTAAAGGTTTAATTTAAATTATAATTGTTAACTTATAATGAATATAGTTTGATTAGTTTTAAATTAAAGTACATGTTTAACTTGAAGTATAATTTGTTAAATTATAATATGATATGTAATTATAATTTGGAATAATTATAATTGAGGCAAAAGTGTAATTTAAATTATAATTTATTTAATTATAATTTAATGAGTGCATAATTGATTAATTGTAATCTAAGTAATTATTTAATTTAAATTATAATTGGTCTAATTACAATTTAATGCATGATGTAGTTTGATTAATTATAAATTATAATTTATTTAATTATAATTTGATTAATTAGAGTAATGGTTTAAATTATTTAATTATAATTTGATTAACATAAGATGTAATTATAATTTGATTAATTATAATTAAAGTGGATGTTTAAATTATAATTCGTTTAATTATAATTTAATATGAGTATGTAATTATTATTTGACTTAATTATGTGATTATGTGATGCGATTAATTATGTGATAAGTAACTATTAACTTAATAGTTAAAGAGGATTGAGTTAACCTAAGTTGGTTAACTAACTATGAGGAGTAGTTGTGTGATAATTAACTTATGCTGTTAATTATACATAAGTTTGACAGTGAGTGTCAAATGAGTAAATGGAAGAGAATTACGAAGTGTAAATTAGAAAGTATAAAGTAGAATTTACTTAGACGTTTGATAAGCGTTGCTATGTGACTAATAGTGTTGATGTGTATGGTAATCGAGCTTCCCCTAGAAATTGGTCCACACACCTTTTACGTATCCTTCCAAGTGCTCAATATTGCCACTGGATACAATTTGCTGTTGGGCAGACCATGGATCCACATGGCAAGAGCAGTGCCATCCACCCTCCATCAGCAACTTAAGTACATCATCAACGGCAGCCTCATCACGGTCAATGCCGAGCCATAATACCCTACCTACATACATGGGGACATGCCAGTGATTAGCCTGGACGCAGGGATTGAGCCTGCAAGTTTTCAAGCTCTCGAGGTGAGCGATACTCAGTATCTACCTATTGGGCACCAGCCCTAAAGCCTAAAGTCTCCACTGAAGTAATGATCGTAGGCCAAGAAATGGTGTCTTCGGGTTTCCAACCTAGAGAAGGGTTGGGAAAGGATAAGCAAGGCATCAAGATGCCAATCCAAATCCCAAGTCAGATGGGAAGAGCAGGATTGGGATATTCGTCTGGGTCAAACCACCGGAATCCATACAAACATCCCAAGGCTCATGCCTCCACAATTCTGCTCCCGAACCTTACAAATGCCGGATGGGTAAAACCTACAAGGAAAGTCTCGATTGCAGTATCGGCCATGTTATTTCCTCCAATAGTACCTGTCCATGAAAGAAAAGCCCTCAAGACTGGGGCCAACAACGAAAAGGGAAAAGAAAAGATCCTGTACGAAGGACGAGACCCATTCGCTAACATGAGAGTCATTCTCAACTATGAGGGTATGAATGACGAACTCCCTGATAGTGACGACGACCATATCCAAATTCCTCACATCAAGAAGAGGAATGATCCACAGAAAAGCCTTGGCCCTATTCTCAAGGATTTCATGGTCATCATCCAGGACGTGATGGATGAGCACAATGCCTTGATTCTCCCAATTCATGAGAATCTGACACTAGACAATTGGAGCAGCATCCCTTGCCTAAGTCAAAAAGGGTAAAGGTGCAGAGAGTACATCTGCCCTTAATCATGCTTTCATTTACTGCTTACTTTTGATTGCATAGCTATAACAGCAACTTTGTCATGGTTTACAGAATGCTATGTATGTTTAAGCAGTTGTGTATATTAATGAAAGCATTTTTGTTTTCAGGACCCAAGCATTGGATGTGTGTGTCTCTGCTGATGAGATGCCAACCTGTCGAAATGACTCCAACTTGGATGTAGAATTGAGCTTCGACTTGATGGATATCGATTAAGAGGAGGAAGATGACTATGAGGTGCCAGAGGAGATCAAGGAATGGGTCGAAGACAAACCCAAACCAAACCTCGACCAAACCTCCACCATCAACATAGGAACCTTTGAAAACATCAAAGAAATCCAAATAGGCTCAGATTTCACATCAAATCAAAAAGCCGACCTGATCAAAACCCTAACACAGTACCAGGATATGTTTGCATGGTCACATGAAGACATGATCGGTCTATCCATAGACATTGTCATCCATCCAATGCCCATCAAAGAAGGGTTCAAACCAGTCAAACAAAAACTCAGGCGATTGAAACCTAAGTGGAGTCTCAAAGTCAAAGAAGAAGTCGTTAAGCAATTCAAAGCCGGGATCATCATGGTATCAACATACCCCGAATGGCTATAAAACATAGTCCCCGTACCAAAACCGAAAGGGAGGTACGAGTATGCGTAGATTACCATGATTTGAACAAAGCCTGCCTCAAGGACAACTTCCCGGTACCTTTCATCCACATTCTAATCGACAATACTGCGCAGTATGGCATGTATTCCTTTGTGGATTGCTTTGCTGGTTACCATCAATCATTATTGCTAAAGAAGACCGGGAGAAAACAACCTTTATCACTCCCTGGGGAACTTTCTGCTACCGACGACTATCCTTCGGCCTCATCAATGCCGGAGCAACATATTAGTGAGCTATGATGGCCCTCTTTCATGATACGATGCACAAAGAAATAGAAGTCTATGTTGACGACATCATCATCAAATCTCGGAGGGAGTATGATCACATAGACCATCTCAGGAAGCTGTTCAACAGGTTATGCAAGTACAACCTCAAGCTAAATCCCGCCAAATTTGCTTTCGACGTCAAAGCAGGTAAACTGTTAGGATTCCTGGTGAGCAATCGGGCATTGAACTCGACCCTGCCAAAATCAAAGCCATTACTGAAATTCCCATACCTCGTACAGAGAAGGAGATACGTGGACTCCTGGGAAGGATCAACTTCATAAGCAGATTCATTTCCCAGCTCACAGCAACCTGTGAGCCCATCTTCAAGCTGTTAAGGAAGAATTCCTCCACCACATGGAATGAAGATTGTCAACAAGCCTTCCTTGCCATCAAGAAAGAGTTGACAGAAGCTCTTGTTCTGATACCCCCAAGGGAGGGAGTCCCTTTGTTCGTGTACCTGTCCGTCAATGCCAATGCAATTGGCTGCATGTTAGGACAGAAGGATGATAGTAGCATGGAAAGAGCCATCACTACATTAGTAAATGATTCAGCAGTGGGGAAAAAAAATACACCCCTGATCGAAAAGACATGTTGTGCATTAGCATGGGCCGCTCTGAGGTTGCAACACTATTTGCATGGGCATACAACCTACCTCATATCCCGCATGGATCCGCTCAAATATGTATTCAATAAACCAATGTTGAATTGCCGACTGTCCAAATGGCAGTTGATCCTACAACAATTCGACATTGTCTACGTGACCAAGAAGTCAATCAAGGGTTAAGGCATTGCAGATCAATTAGCAGAAGCACCTTCAGGAGGGTTCGAGCCCCTGGAGACCTATTTCCCAGATGATGGGATCATAATAATTCAATAACTCTAGTCCTAGAATATAGTCTAGCCATGGAAAATGTATTTTGACGGAGCGATAAACATGGGAGGTGCTGGAGCTGGGGCAGTCCTCATCTCTGGTATAGGTGATCAATATCCTGTGGCTACCAAACTTCAATTTGGAAACACCAACAACACAACCGAGTATGAAGGCTATCATGGGGTTGAAGCTAGCCCAATCCATGTCTATCAAACACCTACTCGTCTTCGGAGATTCCGAGCTGGTCGTTAGACAAACTACCGGCGCGTATCTCACTAAAGAACTACATTTGCTGCCCTACCATAGGCAAGTCCTCAAAATATCTCAGGAATTCGAAGCAATAACCTTCGTTTACATTCCTCGGGGCTATGAATGACTTTGCTGAGGCACTAGCAATGTTGTCTTCATTAATCCGCTTGTCCGATAAGAGTGGATTGCCCAACATTAAGTTCACTATTCAGAAAGCCCCAACATATGGGAATTATGTGGGAGAATTATCAAATGAAATACCTCCTGTCAAACAGCCTTGGTTTCAAGACATCAAGTAATATCTCTGTGATGGATCCATACCCGCTGGTGCAAGCCAATTAAAGCGAAAACGGATTCTTAGACTGGCCATGAAGTTCTATCTGAGCGGAGATGCACTTTATAAAAGGGATGCTGGAATAGGCATGTTAAGATTCCTCGATAATGAGCAAGCCCAACGACTAATGGATGAAGTTTATGGCAGAGTCTGTGGTCCACACATGAGCGGCCATCTGCTGGCCAAGAAGATAATCAGAACAAGACATTACTGGATCTCACTCTAAGCTGATTGCGATGATCACGTCAAGAGATGCTTTCAATGCCAAATACATGGAAATGCCATTCACGCTCCTCCAAATGAGCTGCATAACATGAGTTCACCATGACCTTTCTCTATGTGGGGAATGGGCATAATAGGTCCAGTGGAACCCAAAGCCAGCAATGGTCATCGATTCATCTTCACTATGATCGATTACTTCACCAAATGGGTCGAAGCAGCCTCTTTTCCCAAAGTCACAAAAGAGCTCATCATCAGTTTCATTAGAAACAATGTCGTCTGTCGATATGGACAACCGGAGGTGATCGATCAGACAACGCCAAAAATTTGAACAATCAAATGATGGTGGATCTGTGCAGTAAGTTCCACATCAAGCATCTCAATTTTGTCATTTATCGGCCCAAGAAGAACGGTGCTGTTGAAGCGGCTAACAAAAATATTAAGAAGATCATGCAGAAAATGTCCGCCAATCACAAGGACTGGCCTGACCTGCTGCCTCTAACTCTGTTAACATACAGGACGTCAATGCACACCTCTACTGGGGCTACCCCCTACTCGTTGGTCTATGAAATGGAAGTAGTCCTTCCCATAGAAGTAGAGATGGAATCTTTGCGAGAGTTGATTGACGCTCAAATAGATGAATATCAATGGTTGCAAGACCAGTATCATCAGCTATCTCTGATAGATGAAAAGAGTGCTACGACCATTTTCCATGGACAGTTATACCAACAAAGGATCGCCAGATCCTACAACAAGAAGGTCCGAATTTGACAATTCAGAGACAATGACTTGGTGCTAAAGAAAATCCTGGCCAATCAAGATGAAGCCAAAGAAAAATTTGCCCTAAATTGGGAAGGCCCTTTCATTGTCAAAGAAGTGTTGACTGGGGGCGCTATCAAATTACAAGAGATGGATGGGACCGAGTTTCCCCAAATCATCAATTCAGACACCATGAAAAGGTATTACGTCTGAAGCACATGCATACCCACATCCGGGTCCTACAAATCAAATCAGGTTTGGTTTTTCACAAGAAAGTCGAAACTACAAATGACCTGATCTCCCTCAACCCGGGAGTACGTAGGCAGCCATTTCTGGTGCAGTCGAACCAAATAAAAACTCAAAAACTCATCAAACCAGACTCAAAATCCAAGATAAACTCTTTTCAAACCTCTCCAACCAAACTAGCCAGAACTACGAATGACTTGATCTCCCTCAACCTGGGAGTACGTAGGCAGCCATCTACGTCGTGGTTTGACTTTCTAGAAAAAATAATAAAAGACCAGTTCCAAGACACCAAAGACAAATAGAAGCTAAATTCTATCAAACTACCCTGGTCAGCAGGCCTATCTGAGACACTCCCTGACATCTCAACTGTCAGTCCATCAAGGAGAAGCTCAAGATACATCAACAACTGCGAGTCATGAAATACATGGTAATCACTCAGCAATGACAATACATCTCCAATCAGGGAAGTGCATCAAAAATATATTTTTCTGATATAGAAAAACTACTTCATATACATAATGCCCTGTACATGACAAAAATGGTTGATCTAGTCTGTGCAGAAAAAATAAAGCTAGTCTATGGCCCTAGGGATAAGTGGGTCAGCAATGCCAGCATGGCATCTCTCTCCAAAGATGGTGGAGAAATCGTAAGTGCAATCCACTCAGCCTTCATACGGCCCAGAACATCCACAGTCATCTGCAAGGTGGCACTGTGGTCATTAATATAAGCACTCATCTCGGTGATCAAACTATTGAGTGTAAGATCGAAGAGCAGTACTATCAGCAATGTGGAAATCACGGGAAGCTATAGCCTCATCCCTCTCCGCAAAAGTTGTGTCTCGAGAAATCAAAGTCTCCTTAATCTCAACATATGCTTTATCCCTAGCAGAGCGAATCTCGTCTCGCTCTACAACTGCAGTATCCAGAGCAGAGCGAAGCTCATCTCACTCAATCAATCCAGCATCCAAAGCGGCCCTGAGACCATCCCTCTCAGTAAAAGCTAAATCTTTGCCGGACAAGGCAGCCAACATCTGTGCTCTAGACGAGTCTCGCTCAAAGGTCATCCTGAATAGTGAGTCTGCTAAAGCCGGATCTGTCCCCACAGGAATGGTCGGGGAATTACTAACAAGAGCAACGGTCAAACCTGTGAACAGCTCATCCTCGGTAAGAGAATCTGGATCCTCCATGGGCTCCTCCTCGTCAGAGTCCACACCAGGAGATGAAGAAGCCTCTGCTACCACTCCTATCTCTACCTCCAACCATGCAGAATACTCCATAGAATTATATATATATTATTTTATATATATATATTTCATTTCTGTCACAGCCTGGATTATTTCGTGGCTATTTACAGTTTTTTTTATATATATATTTTAATTCTCGTCCGGGCTAGCGAGTGAAAACCCATCGCCCTTTTATAGCTTTTGTATATATATAATTATATATATTACTTTACTCAAATTTATTCAACTGCTGCATTTAACATTCATTTGTATATGAATTTGCACTGACATATCTCCGGGCTGACTAGATTCATCCAAATCGCTCCAATTCTGGGTTTCAATGGTTCAAACAGGTCCCGATAGAACCTGGAAGCTATAATAGCTAAGATTTCTATAAATCTAGTTATTTTTATAGTTTCAGCTTTGAAAGCATACTCGTGTCTCTTAGATCGCTATCTAGTGGGAACGAAACGCTTTATCCACTCGCAGCCAGGATTTATTAATGAATCCTTGGTTCCATTGCGATGTGATGATGTATATATATCCATTTTTGTGCAAATTTGAACTGTGCAGGTTTATGGGCTACTTATATGTGAGCCTAGGAATCGTGGGATTCACGATCAAATCGACTGAGATCTAATTCCCATAATGGACAAACTCCAATTTACAGATGTACCCGGCCAGTTTTTTTTTGTAAAATGTACATATATAGACCTTAAAACGGTTATCCGGATTTAAGGTCTCATCATAGTGAAATATCAAAATTATCGTGTCAGCGTCCCTCCGATGGTTTTCATACCCATGAGGAGACCGACACTTGTCTATTCCTGCGGTCGAGGATGCTTCGCAACCCGACAAATCACCATTCACATGCAGCCTTAAGGCTATAAAGATAAAAAAAATTGAAAGTATCGATAAGCTTCAATTCCTATGGCAGCGTAAGGGTAAACATCATTTTCAATCAAAAGAAAAGCTTTTGTAAATCAAATTAAATGCTTTTGCAAATCAAATCAAAAACTGATTTTCAAATCAAATCAAACCAAACCCATCGTATATAGGCTCAACGAAGTCTGTCAAAGCTTTCAATCAATCAAATCAATAGGCCTAATTTTCAAACAGCATTCACTCACGCATTCACAGTTTTAATGGAAATATTGAAAAGATGCGGTACCGTGTTTACACGGGAGTCGTGGGGTGCCTAACACCTTCCCCACACTTAACTAAGTCCCCCGAACTCAAAACTCTGATTTCAAATATCAAGTTTCAACAGTGTCCAGCAATTGGGCCTCTTTTCAAATCAAACTCGGTTGAGTTGGTACAACCATTTTTAAATCTACCAACTGGCGACTCTGTTAAAACATTCAAAAATTGTCGACATAAACACATGTTGGCCTCTTTCCTAAAAAACCCTTCAAAACCTTTTTCCTAAATAAAAAGAGTGGGGGTAGAGAGAACTTATGAAGATCGATTTGAGGAAACTCGGGTTATGAACCGACCCGCGGGGTTCTTAAATTTTCCAACGTCGACAGTCTCAATATGAAGACTGACAATCAAACAGTGCTGATTGAGAGTATCAATGCAGTAGTCAACATCCTTGGTCTGGATCGAGGAAACAAAAAGGAGAAATAAAGTTGACTACCAACCTGATTTCTGAAAGTGACATCTTAGAGGTGTTAGGTGAAACGGCAGACTGCAGTGTCAGGAAAGTCAAAAAGATGTTGTCACCTCAAATCAGCAGTCTGCATCAAATAACTCAGAATCCTTGAAGCATTTCAAATAGCTTCCAACGGCTATATTCAAAACGGGAAGCTGATGGAGGAGTATATAACAGCTGAAGCTTCAAAGGTAAAAAAAAGTTATTTCAACAAAAGTTTTACAGAGCTTAACAGTGAAAATATCTCAGTGGCAGTGAGACTACTATAGTAGGAGTGAAGCACATATGATGAAGAGCTTTAACTGCTGAAGGCTTCACTCAACACGAAGGAGAATGCCAACCATATTGGCATCTGGGCTGAGAGCCGAGAAGGCCAAGAAGACAAGAAATAGAGTGGCAGACCAGAAAGCAGATCTCCAGAGCCACTTTATGATTCACCATGAATAACCTAAGCTGAAGAGAAGTAGATGCAGAGCAGAATCTTCACACAAGACAACTAGTGTTCAAAGGATGCTAAGTACCAGAAGAAGTCTACCTGAAGTGCAAAGACTTAGTAGATCCTCAATGGTGACAGTGTGCTATGCTAAAATCAGATGAAGTCAAGCATCAACTACAAAGATTAGCTGCACCAAGGAGATGTGATAGACTGCTAAGTACTCAAGGATGTCAAGCTTTATGAACATCTCAGCAGTCCATCAGTGGTGATCAAGTCTTGATGTAGAATATAAGAAGATCACACCAAGCTGCTAAGTACCAGAAGATGAACAAGCTTAATGTCATCTTAGCAGCTCAACACCAACAACAACAAATCAACAAACAACTAGGGCCTGAGGGGTCCTTGTCTTCGTGACTAAATCAAAGTCAAGTCTGGTGGGCTTGCTGAGTACCGGAGGGTACAAGAGATTCTAAGGTGGTATTTATTTGGGTCTTAGAGGCTCTTAATAGTTGTGCCTCTGATTCGATCAGAGGCACAACTTGTTAGGTAAAAAAAATTATACCTCTTAATGCCTCTTAATTGGTAAGATTCAAAAATAATTCTAAAGCATTTAGAGGTGGGTTTGAACGAAAATTATCTTTTTTTAGACCAAAATATCCTCCTCAGTATTACAAAATTACCAACCTCAAACCCAACAGATCTGCAACAGATCTGCGCCACTCTCAACGCCAGATTTTTAGGTTAGGGGTTTTCTTACATTGTCCGATTCCAGAAAAACTAAATTTACCAAGTTTCCCTTTAATTATTTGTTTCCAATTCAGTGTTTACATTAAATTCTTTACTTTTTTTCCTGCAGATTAAAAGAAATAAGAAGGTAAAGCAGCATGTGGGTACTGATTGATTTTTGGTGAGTTAAAATTTAAATGGGACAGTAACTTTTTTGATTTTGATGAAAAAGACGATAATTTCAGGAGGCGATCGAAAAGAAATTAGTGTGATATAAATAGCCTTAAGATTAATGATAGGTTCAGTACTAGTTTAAATGATGATAGAATTATGGGTTCTGTATGTAAGGATAATCAGATTGATGATGATTATTGTTGGTACTTTAAGTATTTAATTAATTTTGATGTACCGAAAACTGATGCGCCGGAGGAGAGTATTAAGGAGGAGGAGGAGGAAGGGGGAAAAGGTCTTCATTTTAAGATGTTTATGGAGAATTTGAGGGCAGATGGGAAATCATTTGTTGAATAAGAAGAACGAATGACATGTTAAAATGGTAAAATACTATTATTCAGATATTTGAAAAAATTAATTATCAAACAACATTTCTTCATTTAGATACAATTTGATTTAGATGCTCTATATTATTCAAATGTCTAAACTGTTCTTCAAATCTTAATCTTCAGTTTTATCAAACACAACCTAAGTCTGTTGGGCTTAGTCTACAGTTCCAAGTCTGTTGGGCTTGAAGAGTTCTTAGTGAACTACAGTTTCAGGGCTACTGGCCTTGAAGGAATCTTAGTGATTCAAGAGTTACCTTTTCCTTAGTGGAATCCCTGCTTGTTGAAACAGAAAAGTGGAGTAGGAGCTTGAGTCTCTGAACCACTTAAAATCCCTTGTGTCATTTACATTATGTCGTTTACATTATGCACTATAACTGCTATAACCACTTACACCTAAACTAACATTAGAACTATATTTAACAAGATATATTTGAAGGGGTTCTTTAACTTATTCCGTTGTGCATGAACTGATTCTTATATTTGTCATCTTCTAATTACATAGCAATACAAAAAGAAAAGGAAAAAGCTTTTAAATTTAAAAGGATCTATTCAAATCCTCCCCCCTTCTAGATCTATTGTGTGCCCCCCCTAGGAACTAACATGCTCATTTCTTTCCTATACGAGAAACTTATTCACTTGAACGACTTGCTCGTATGTACATAAATGAGATTGTAAAACTGCATGGTATGCCAGTATCCATAGTTTCTGATCGAGACGCAAAATTCACTTCATAATTTTAGGTCAGCTTGCAGAAAGCTATAGGCACTGATTTACAATTCAGTTTTGCATATTATCCTCAAACGAACGGGCAATCCAAAAGGACGATTCAAACTATTGAAGATCTATTAAGACTCTGCGATCTAGACTTCAAAGAAAGTTGGGATAAGTACTTACCATTGGTGGAATTCTCCTACAACAACAGTTATCAAGCAAGTATAGGCATGGCTCCATTCGAGGCGTTGAATGGACGAAAGTGTTGTTCTCCAGTATGCTGAGACGAGGTGGGTGAAGCAACATTGTTGGGACCAGAGTTGGTACGCATGACTACAGAAAAGATTCAAATGATCAGAAAACGTATACAAACGGCACAAGATCGACAAAAGAGTTATGTTGATCTTAATCGAAGGCACGTGTAGTTTAATGTCGGAGATCATATATTATTACGTGTTGCTCCATTGAAAGGAGTTACGAGATTTGGAAAGAGAGGAAAGCTCAACCCTCGATTTATTGGTCCATTTGAAATCCTCGATCGAGTAGAAACTGTGGCCTATAGACTCGTCTTACCGCCAAGAATGTCTCGTGTTCATAACGTTTTTCACATATCTATGCTACGTAAATATGTGAAAGACCCAAACCACATTATTGAACTAGAACCAGACGAGATAGCTGAGGATTTAACGTATAAGGAGGTACCGGTCAAGATCTTGGATAAGAAGAAGCAGATTCTACGCTCAAAGGTTATACCTCAAGTCAAAGTTTTATAGAGAAACCATGATATTGAGGAAATGACCTGGAGTTAGAATCTGAAATGAAAGTGAGGTATCCTCACCTCTTCGAAATACCAGGTACGTACATTAATTTTGAGGATGAAATTTCATAAGGAGGGGAGATTATAAAACCCTATTGGGTAAAATCTAGTTAAGCACAACACACAAGTATACGTGGTTTACAAGTAATAAAGTGAAAGTAGAGTATCGTTCCCACCAGAAATTATTTAATAAAAATTACCAAATACTAACTTTTAACCAAACTAATTTTATTTAAACAATTCATTTAAAGTTTTGAATTACACTATTTAATTACAGTAATACTAATTACCACTAGTTAAAATAAGATTATGGAGAGTTAAGATCACAACTTCACTTATTGCTTCACTTAAATTAATACACTTCTTATCAATTATGCTCGCTATTCTGAATTGTTAATCAAGAACACATAAATAAATATGACCATCTCTCAATGCATCATACTCAAATCAACTTAAATCCACATATGATAGAATTAAGAAGAATACCATAATTAACTAATCTACTATATCTTTATGTAAAATATAATTAAAGAGGATTAACTCAGGCGATTGAAACCTGAGTGGAGTCTCAAAGTCAAAGAAGAAATCGTTAAGCAATTCAAAGCCAGAATCATCATGGTATCCCCGAATAGCTATCAAACATAGCCCCCGTACCTAAACCCAGAGGGAAAGTACGAGTCTAGTGTGGATTACTGGGATTTGAACAAAGCCTGTCTGAAGGACAATTTCCCGGTACCATTCATCCACATCCTGATTGACAACACTGCGCAGTATGGCATGTATTCATTCGTGGATTGCTTTGCTGGTTACTATCAAATCATGGTTGCTGAAGAAGACCGAGAGAAAATAGCTTTTATCACTCCTTGGGGAACTTTCTGCTACCGACGACTATCCTTCGGCCTCATCAATGCTGTAGCCATGTATCAGCGAGCCATGATGGCTTTCTTTCATGACATGATGCACAAAGAAATAGAAGTCTATGTTGAAGACATCATCATCAAATCCCGAAGGGAGGAGGATCACATAGACCATCTCAGGAAGCTGTTCAACAGGTTACGTAGGTACAACCTCAAGCTAAATCCCGCCAAATGCGCTTTTGCATCAAAGCAGGCAAACTATTAAGATTTCTTGTGAGAAATCGGGGCATCGAGTTAGACCCCGCCAAAATCGAAGCCATTACTGAAATGCCCGTACCTAGTACCGAGAAGGAGATATATGGATTCCTAGGAAGGATCAACTTCATAAGTAGATTCATTTTCTAGCTCACCGCAACCTGTGAGCCCATCTTCAAGCTGTTAAGGAAGAATTCCTCCACCACGTGGAATGAGGATTGTCAACAAGCCTTCCTTGCCATCAAGAAACAGCTGACTGAAGCTCCTGTTCTGATACCCCCAAGGGAGGGAGTCCCTTTATTCATGAACCTGTCCGTCAATGCCAATGCAATGGGTTGCATGTTAGGACAGAAAGATGATAGTAGCAAGGAAAGAGCCATCTATTATATCAGTAAAAGATTCAGTAGTGGTGAGCAGAAATACACCCTGATCGAAAAGAAATGCTCTACATTAGCATGGGCCGCCATGAGGTTGCAACACTATTTGCATGGGCATACGACCTACCTCATATCCCGCATGGATCCACTCAAATACGTATTCAACAAACCAATGTTGAATTACCATCTGTCCAAATGGAAGTTGATCCTACAGCAGTTCGACATTGTCCACGTGACTCAGAAGTTATTTAAGGGTCAAAGCATTGCAGATCAATTATCTGAAGCACCTCCAGGAGGGTTCGAGCCCCTGGAGACATATTTCCTAGATGATGGGATCCTAACAATCCAACAACTCTAGTCAGAGAATACAATCCAACCATGGAAAATGTATTTCGACGGAGCGATAAACATGGAAGGTGCTGGAGCTGGGGCAGTCCTCATCTCTGGTACAGGTGATCAATATCATGTGGTTACCAAACATCAATTTGGCAACACCAACAACACGGCCGAGTATGAAGGCTGTATCATGGGATTGAAGCTAGCCCAATCCATGGCTATCAAACATCTACTTGTCTTTGGAGATTTTGAGCTGGTCATCAGACAGACTACCGGTACGTATCTCACCAAAGAACTGCATTTGCTGCCTTACCATCGACAAGTCCTCAAAATATCGCGGGAATTCGAAGCAATAACCTTCGTCCACATTTCTCGGGGTCGAAATGACTTCGCTGATGCATTAGCAACGTTGGCTTCATTAATCCTCATATCTGATAAGAGTGGATCTCCCAACATTCAATTTACAATTCAGAAAGGCCCGACTTATGGGAATTATGTGGGAGAATTATCAGATGAAATACCTCCTGTCAAGCATCCTTGGTTTCAAGACATCAAGGAATATCTCCGTAATGGATCCACACCCGCTGGTGCGAGCCAATAAGAGCAAAAATGGATTCTCAGAATGGCCCTGAAGTTCTATCTGAGCGGAGACGCACTTTATACAAGGAATGCTTTAGGCCTGTTAAGATTCCTCCACAATGAGCAAGCCCAAAGACTAATGGATGAAATCCATGGCGGAGTCTGTGGTCCACACATGAGCGGCCATCTGCTGGCCAAGAAGATAATCAGAACAAGACATTACTGGATCTCGCTCAAAGCTGATTGTGATGATCACGTCAAGAGATGCTTTCAATGCCAAATACATGGAAATGCCATTCATGCTCCTCCAAATGATTTGCATAACATGAGTTCACCATGGCCTTTCTCTATATGGGGAATGGACGTGATAGGTCCAGTGGAACCCAAAGCTAGTAAAGGTCATCGATAAATTTCTACCGTGATTGATTACTTCACCAAATGGGTTGAAGCAGCCTCTTTTCCCAAGGTCACAAAAGAGGTCATCATCAGTTTCATCAAAAATAATATCGTCTGTCAATATGGACAACCGGAGGTGATCTTATCAGACAACGCAAAAAACCTGAACAATCAAATGATGATGGATCTGTGCAGTAAGTTCCACATCAAGCATCTCAATTCCGTCATCTATCGGCCCAAGATGAACGGCGCTGTCGAAGCGGCCAACAAAAACCTCAAAAAGATCATGTAGAAAATGTCTGCCAATCACAAGGACTGGCCTGACCTGCTGCCTCTAACCCTGTTAGCATACAGGACTTCAATGCGCACCTCTACTAGGGCTACTCCCTATTCGTTGGTCTATGGCATGGAGGCAGTCCTTCCCATAGAGGTAGAGATGGAATCTTTGCGAGTATTGATCGACGCTCAAATAGATGAAGATCAATGGTTGCAAGACCGATATCATCAGCTGTCTCTGATAGATGAAAAGAGAGCTACGACCATTTTCCATGGACAGTTATACCAGCAAAGGATTGCCAGATCCTACAACAAGAAGGTCCGAATCCGATAATTTAAAGAAAACGACTTGGTGTTAAAGAAAATCCTGGCCAACCAGGATGAAGCCAAAGGAAAATTTGCCCCAAACTGGGAAGGCCCTTTCATTGTCAAAGAGGTGTTGACTGGGACGCTAACAAACTACAAGAGATGGATGGGATCGAATTTCCCCAACTCATCAATTCAGACACCATAAAAAGGTATTACGTCTGAGACACATACTTGCCCGCATCCGGGTCCTACGAATCAAATCAGGTTTAGTTTTTCACTAGAAAGCCGGAACTACGAATGACCTGATCTCCCTCAACCCGGGAGTACGTAGGCAGCCATTTTAGGTGTGGTCAAACTAAACAAAAAATTCAAAAATCCAAAAATCAAAAACATCAAATCATCCCGGCACTAGCCGGAACTACGAATGACCTGATCTCCCTTAACCCGGGAGTACGTAGGCAGCCATTTCTAGTGCGGTCAAAATAAATAAAAACTTAAAAACTCATCAAACCAGAATTAAAATCCAAGATAAACTCTTTTCAAACCTACATCCTGGCACTAGCCAGAACTACGAATAACCTGATCTCCCTCAACCCGGGAGTACGTAGACAGCCATCTACGGCGCGGTTTAACCTTCAAGAAAAAAAAAGAACATTTCCAAGACACCAAAGACAAATATAATCTAAATTCTACCAAACTACCCTGGTCAACAGGCCCATCTGAGATACTCCCTGACATCTCAACTGTCAGTCCATCAAGGAGAAGCTTAGGATACATCTATAACTGCGAGTCGTGAAAGAAGTGGTAATCACTCAGCAACGACAATACATCTCCAATCAGGGAAGTGTATCAAAAATATATTTCTCTGATATATAAAACTGTTTGATATATACATAATGCCTTGTACATGACAAAAATGGTTGATCTAGTCTGTGCAGGAAAAATAAAAGCTAGTCTATGGACCTAATGACAAACGGGTCAGCAATGCCAGCATGACATCTCTCTCTGAAGACGGTGGAGCAGCCGTAAGTGCAGTCCACTCAGCCTCCATAGGGCTCAGAACATCCACAGTCATCTGCAAGGTGGCACTGTGGTCATCAATATAAGCACTCATCTCAGTGACCAAACCGTGGGTGTAAGATCGAAGAGCAGTACTATCAGCAATGTGAAAATCACGGGAAGCTATAGCCTCATCCCTCTCCGCAAAAGCGGCATCTCAAGTAATCAAAGTCTCCTCGATCTCAACATATGCTGCATCCCTAGCCGAGCAAATCTCATCTCGCTCTACAACTGTAGTATCCATAGCAGAGCGGAGCTCCACCCGCTCAATCAATCCAGCATCTAAAGCAGCCCTGAGACCATCCCTTTCAGAAAAAGTTAAATATCTGCCACACAAGGCAGCCAACATCTGTGCTCTAGACGAGTCTCGCCCAAAGGTCATCCTGAATAGTGAGTCTGCTAAAGCTGGATCTGTCCCCACAGGAATGGTCAGGGAATCTCTAACCAGAGCAGCGGTCAAACCCGTGAATAGCTCATCCTCAGTAGGAGAATCTAGATCCTCCATGGGCTCCTCCTCATCAGAGTTCACACTAGGAGATGAAGAAACCTCTGCTACCCCTCCTATCTCTGCCTCCAACCATGCAGAATACTCCGGAGAACAGCCTGGATGGCTACTGGAGAAATTAGCCCTCTCCCGATGAGTCCAACACTCATATACTCTGACCAAGTCGGCGGATAACATAGAAGAAGCCGACATCCTCTGATCAGCAGACCCCTTGAAATGGTGCAAACTCTGCAGCTAATCAAACTGACACCTGACTGCCAAAGGATGACAGGTAGTCACTCCTCTCAAACCCGCTAGGGATAAATAATCTAGGCCAGATGTATGAGTGATAAAGCTATATGGGGACGCTAGCCCTGAGCATGGCAAAATAATAAACGGATGCTCAATATCTGACAGAAATGCCGACCAAGACTCTGCATCAATACACTCCGCAGGCTGAAAAGAGAAAGCTCTGGATGTCTCATGAGTAAAGAAAAAACCCCTGGGCCTGAATGATCCAATTGATCGTATATGGGACATCAGCCATATATACAGCAAGACCGAGCTGCCCCTAAAAAACCCCTCTGGATGGGTACTACAATACGTGGCAGATCTAAGTGTCTCAGCCAATATCATCGGGATAATGGTGCTACCCTGCCTAAGGGCTCTAACCACTACTACCATTCCCACATCTAGATGATCCAATCGCAATGGTATGTAGACATATGCCACGACACACATCAGCAACATATCTATCCTTGCGATATGCCATGCCTCTGTTGAGCAGACGAAATCTCCGACGTAGCGATCATAGCTATCAGTCTCACCAAAGCGCTCAATCAAAAAGTCTATAAAGAGCACATGCCTAGAAATGATCTCGTCCATGACTACGCTCTGACGAAGACCGGACCACCTGATGAACGGTCTCCTCATGTCACTCATCGCCATCCGAGCGCACGGCGACTTTAAGTCCAGTCCAGTAAATCTCTGGTACTCCTCCAGAGTCGGCGTCAGCTCACGCCGTCCAAAGCGGAACACCTGCCTGTCGATAATCTAGCAGGGTAGAAGGCCCTCAACAAATCCGACCGGAACCTAAAAATCCACAAGGGCCAATGAAAGCCCCAACATCTGGTCCATAGTCCCCCTAGCAGGAAAGGGCATACTATCATACCAGGATCTCAATGATGCTGTCACCGCAGATGGTCGTAAACGCTCAATGCGGCTGACTACAGACGACGTCATCTGTAGCACGGTACCACAAGACCGTCCAGAGGTCAAGTCAAAACACAGCTATCTGAATGCATACAAATGACAATAAACATGCATGATGACAGTAATATAACCATGATGCAAAAGATCTACAACAAGCTATCTACTGCATACAACATCCCTGTAGCCTGAGACAAAGTGAAAAGAATAATACAGGAAAAATGGGGCACCACCACCCAAATAATACAAGTGGTCTATCAAAATGATGGCACAACCACCGAATAGCCAAAACAGTGGCTGACAAAAAAGTATAGCTCTAATAGCTATCAGAGGAAGTCGTAGACATCCGTGTCGAATCGATCAACCTGCTCTATCTCCTCTGTGGATACAAAACCGCTGCTGTCAGGCATATCTGGGAGGTATAAGGGAGGATTTGCCCTTGAAAAACTGCTGCTAAATGGACCTAAGGAGGGACTTGCTCCTAAGCTGGACGGGTAAAATGAAGATGCCTCTGATGAATCTCGGCCAAGATGCCTGATAAATAAACGTGCTTGCTCCAACTCCCTGGTCAGATCTGCTATCTGGTATGCATGAGTCGGCTCCCTGAGGCAAGCTATCCAATCCGTCATCATCACGGATCCTCCATGAACTGGGTAGCACGAGTCTGAGCTCCAATAGTGCGAGGACTCCACCAACTGCTAAATGCCTCCTGGCTGTACGAACCCTCTGATAGGGTGAAGCCATCAATGCCCTCCAAAGGGATGTCTATCAAAGGCACAGTCAATGGCCAATGATGCCAAGCTGGAGGAACAATAGGAATGCGGATCTCTCCCGTGATGCTCCTAATAGCACGCTCACCAAGATAGAGCTCCCAGCCTCTTTTCGTTAACAACTGTACCTTGCGGGTCGATAACTCAAACTCTCGGCCAGTAGGGATTCCTCCCTCGAATTCGAAGGTCAAGTGCTCGGATGTGTACGACGTCCAGGTGATCAATCCCGCAGTCAAAAGCTCCAACTGTAGACGGGCATGAGTAAATCCCTCAGCAACAGGGACCTCCGTCAAAGTGGAGTGATGCCATCTCTGTCCTCGAGGATAGGTCTCCAGGCCTAAAGCGGTAGCGGGCCATAGGCAAGGAAGCCTCTCGAATGCCCAAAGCTGATCATATAAATACCAAAAGTCCTCAGTGATCAAGACTGACAAAAAATGCTGAAATCAAAAAGGTACAGAAAGATGTACTCACCAGTAGGAATGGGTAAAATCCTAACCAAGCCTCCGTCACACCCTCTGAAAGCATGCGCATGCCCCGGAGAAAATAGGTAAAGGTATAGTAGCCCCAATCATAGTCACTGAGGTGCTCTACATGTTGAGTGGCGCTGATCAAAGCAAAGGACACAGTAGACGAGTTGACCACTACGAAACAACCCCTGATGATCGACAAAAATAATCGCCTCAGAATGTGATCTCTAGCCCTCTGGCCATCAGGCAAAGGCAACTGCAAAGTCCCATCCTGGGCAAATAAACTCAAGGGACCAGATCGGACTATCCGACCCTTGAATGCCGTCGTCGGGACTCATAGCAGGGACTAAATGACAGCGGGCGAAATGTCAGTCATGACAGGCACTGACTCGCCCTCAAACTCAATGTCGGTGATAAATCTCCAGTCCGTAGGATTCATCATCACCTCGCAATCCAGCAAATGAAGGGACTGAGTCTGGTGGAACCAGCGCTCAGACAAAGCCCTCATATACCCCCAGGGGCAACGACGGGGAAGGATCGAGAAGAAGGCTTGAAGTCCTCAACCATCTACAATCTCCTTGTAATCTTCATGCAAAGTGTGGTACAGGGAGTGAACGCTAAACCAGTTCTCTCGAGGCTACGTAAAGCCAGGGACCTGCATTAATAACCAACCCAAGTCAAAAAACCTGTGCCCTGAGAATGGCAAAAATGGAAGAAAAGAATCCAGAGAGAAGAAAGACTTCAAGTCACCTCGTTGGCGTGAAGATGTCTCGAAGGATGGCGACTCAAGTCGCCCAACAACTCCTGCGTCTGCACAGCAATACCAGGGACCTCAGCACGTGGAGCCTGAGCAGGGAGTAGGAGCACCGAAAGGAGCCTCCTCATCATCAATGTCTAATGGCTGCTCGTCCTGTGCTGGACAAATCCTGCCCTCTACCAATCTCCGAGGCGTCCTAGCCGGACGTGGCTGTGGCACATCAGAAACCCTCCTACATCTAATACCCGAGGAGACCATGCTAGAACTGCCGGGTCTATCACGATCCATCGACGATAATAAGTCTCTAAATCACCTCAGACAGGGTGCGGTAAGCCTAAAACTTGTGGCTTATCATTTTCAATTAGTCCAACATATATCTCTAGGTTTTAATACATGCATGGGTCCATCAAAAATATCCAATGAAGTCAAAATTACATGTTTTCAAAACCTAGAAACTCAAAACCTACATGGGTCAGTAAAAAATTTCCCCACAGAGTTAAAAATGCATGTTTTTCAATGCCTAAGATTTTGGAAAATTTTGCCAGAATCTCCTTTGTAAAATGGACTGTCCACATGCACACAGGCATGTCTAGGTGGCCATTCAGTAGCACACCTACCCAAAAATAGAAATAGTTCATATTTACTGAAAAAAATCAAACTCATATGGTAGCCAAATTACCTGATACACTTTTAGTTGAAAATCCAGCCTCACTAGGCCTCAAAAAAGATGAGTAAACTGATCAAAAAGCGGAAAAATTGACTGTCTCAGAACCTGAATTTTCTTACATCTAAATGTGCATTACAGTAAGATATGCATACATATGTAGTCAAAAAAAATTTTACAGGTCATATAGGCATACATTTTTCATACATTACGTCTAAAAGCACCCTAAGTGATTCGCATGCTTTTAATGGTCAAAAACTGCAGAAAAAGCATGTAAAACGTCACCTACGCTGTGCTGAATGCGTAGGAACTGACGAAATCAGAATTCGACTGCCAGAACTCCGTAGATCTGCAAAAGAAGATCGAAAATCCTTTCGCTGCTCAAACGGAAAACTTGCAAAATGAAAACTCCCGAGCTCCATTTAAAGCCCAGGTAGCCGCACCTCTACCTACGGCTGTCGCACCTCTATCTGCGGCAGCCCAGGTGGGTCCCACTCCCCCCAGGCCCGGTTAGTTTGAGTCAAAACAGAGTTTAAACGGGATGCCGAGTCAAATCTGAAGAGAAATCGCTACGCGATTGAGCGATTTGGCCAGAAATCCTGCGTTTAAGCAGTGTAATCCTGACAGAAAGGGAAACTCCCAAGAGACCTTTGGTATTCATCCCAGAGCCATATCCGGGATCAACAGATCAAACTGTGGAAAAATTGCGCAAGAATTGCGCAAAACTGTCAAAAACGATCGTTTTTTGAAGTTCGGGTACTGACCGAAGCAGTTTGCAGCCATTGGCTCAACTGCAGCGAAGTTCGGGTACTGACCGAAGCACTTTTCAGCCGTTGGCTCAACCCCAGTGAAGTTCAAGTACTGACCGAAGCAGTTTTCAGCCAACCCAACAAAGTTCGGGTACAGCCCGAAATCCAGTCCAGCCATTGGCTCAACCCCAATGATGTTTCAACCGTCGACTCAACCCCCCCGACAAACATAGAAAGGGATCCGATGGCGGAAACAATTATGGTAATCCATCCCAAATGATGGAATCTGTTATACACATCCTCAAAGGGATCATGGAGGTAATATCAATTATATCAGCCTCAATTAGAATCTACAAAGCTATCGCAGAGAACGTCATCCCCAGCAGAAAATGACAAAATTAGTTCGCGATAGTTTCCCAACAAACATCAATGGCTGTACAGGACAACGTTATCCCCAGCAGAGTAATAACGTGAGCAGCTAGCAGAAGCCCCATTCCACTCAAAGACTGTCTAGACTTCAAAGCAGTGCTGGCACTTTTTATTTCTAGTGTCTACTAGTCTTTATCCTGTCCATTCTATTATATTGCATGGACATGATAAAGAGGGGCATCTGTAAACACTCAAAAATTTTCTTGACCCAATACTAACACTGTAGGAGGGCAAAAATGTCAATCAACTCAAATTCGGCCACCAATGTCGGTCCTTCAACTCAAATTCGACCACCAATGTCGGTAAACTCAAATTCGGCCACCAATGCCGGTCCTCCAACCAAATCCGATCACTAATATCGGTATACATAAATCCGATCTGCAATCAGACCATCAGATCAATCTTGATCTCTAATCGGGCCGTCAATTCAAATCCCGATCTCAAATATCGGGTCTTTAAATCAGCCTCGGTAATAACCCGAGAGGTCAATTCAGCTCCGACAGCAACCCGGGAGGTTCTGATCAACCCCGATCTCAACCTGGAAGTCCATTCAACCCCGGCATCAACCCGGGAGGTACAGGTAAACCTTGACATCAACTGAGGACATGTCAAGTCATCCCCGGTCTCAACTCGAGAAGTACAAATCATCCCCGACATCAATCTGGGAAGTGCAGTTCAGCCCCAGAGATAACCCTGGGAAGCCAGATCAATCAAAGACCACTCCAGGAGGGGTAAAATGGTTATTTTATCAAACTTCAACCGATTCAGTCAAACTCAACCCGAATTGACGCCATCGAAGTCAGAATGAACCATAATGACGATCTCGAGTGTCAACGACGCAAGACAGCTCAACGAATAAACTATGGGAAATCAAAGACCTGGTTATAAACCCGTCTTCTTGGATCCAAAAAATGTTGTATCCTATGTCAATGCAACACTCTCGACGAGAGCTTTCCGAAAAGGTATCGCACGCCTCAAACGGACGCTCCGATCAAAAGTTAGAAAGTTTGGACTTCGACTGCGCGTTGTTCGGAGTGCACGTACTTTGAGACGTTGGAACCCGTCACCGCGGGCCCCACCAGGGGAGCCGCACCTCTACCTGTGGCTGCCCTAGGTAGAGCTTTGGCTCTTCCCTCTATAAATAGAGGGGCACCCCTCTCATTTTTATAAGCAAGAAACGCAGCGAAGCTCTGCCAATTCAAATTCTCGACTTTTACACCTCTTTCAAACCCAAATATTTTCACTTTAACACGTAGGTATATCCATATACTACCACATATCAGAAAATAACTGGTAGATTTGGACGTATAGAGCCTACGATTTGGTGAAAAGCCTGTATTACAGTCCATTGTAAGTATTTTTACGATCAGGAAGTCAATCTTACTACTTTGCACTGTTTTCCACTTGCACATGAAGTTTTATCTTCTAAATATGCTCGAAACTTAGTTCCGTGGCCGTTTTCGTCAAAAGTTAGTATATTTTTGTATATAAACTCAAATCTTTGCATTTCTACAACTCAGATTGACTATCCGTCAGCTCCAACAGCTTCAATGCACTAGCACACATGTTCTGGCAACTTCGCCGGACTAGGTTATCTTCCCAGTCCAGTTTTGGCCTTTTTTGTATATATTTCACTGTATATATACTAACATTTCAATTCTGTCAAGCCCGGATGTCAAATCCGAGGTAGTTTACCGCTTTTATATATATTTACGCATATATAAGTGATTTTCACCATCACTGATTCTCACACCAGTCTTGGTTGACTATATTTCTGTCAATATATATATATATATATATGTATATTTCAATTCAGTCCGGGCACAGGCGTGAAAAACCATCGCCCTTTTTACTGTTTTCGCACTCTTCGCCATATTGGGTGCTCTCCCCAGTTAATGATTAACTACTTTTCTGTAAATTTACATTTCTGTCAATATATATATATATATATATATATATATATATATATATATATATATATTTATATTTATATATTTTCAGTCCGGCCTAGATTACTTGTGGCTTATTTATTGCTTTTGCACACTTCCCTATACTGGGTGCTCTCCTCAGTCACTAGGTGACTACTTCTGTCAATTTCAATTCTAGCACGGGCACCGGCGTGAAAACCCATCACCCTTATTACTATTTATATATATATTTCATTTCTGTCACAGCCTGGATTATTTCGTGGCTATTTACAGTTTTATATATATATATATATATATATTTCTATTCCTGTTTGGGCTTGCGAGTGAAAACCCATCGCCCTTTTATAGCTTATATATATATAATTATATATATTGCTTTATTCAATTTATTCAATTGCTGCATTTAACATTCATTTGTATATGAATCTGCATTGACGTATCTGCGGGCGGACTAGATTTATTTAAATCTCGCCAATTCTAGTTTTTAAACGGTTCAAAACCTTCAGACTGAATTGGGAAGCTAGAATGGCTGAGATTTCTTTAAATCTAGCTTTCTTTCTAGATTCAGCTTCAAAAGCAACCTCGCATCCCTTAGATCACTATCTAGTGGGAACGAGACGCTTTGGTCACGCGCAGCCAGGATTTACTGATGAATCTTTGGTTCTATTGCGACGTGAGGATGTATATATATATATATATATATATATATATATATATATATATATATATATATATATATATATCTGTTTCTGTACAAATTTGAACTGTGCAGGTTTTGGCTACTCATATGTGAGCCTAGGAATCGTGGAATTCACGATCAAATCTGTGACGCCCCCAGAATAGGTCCAGTCAACACAACCCATTCTGAGTTGCCAAATACATGGTACAGAATTCAAATACAAACTTTTATATCACACGGTCGTGCAAAATACGACCACACAACTGTGAGTGTCAATATATATCGTATATAATACGAAATATCAACATTCAAATTCATTCTTTATTTATTACAATTATTATCTCACTATTTTACAAAAATAGTGAGGACTACTACTGCTCTAACTCGACCATCATTCTGTCCCCCGACTAGTTCCTGCAACATTCTCATTTTCTGAAGAGGACAATAGATGAAAAGGGTGAGCTCAACTAGCCCAGTAAAGAATATTATGACTAAGATAATGGAAAATAAATTATCGTTAGCCTTCAACAATTCAGATAAATTATTATGGACAACAAGTTTTAGATCAATATTCACAGCGAAAATAACAATTCATTAGAAGAGTTAAGTAGAGAATGAAGTCTACTATCTTTTATAATTTAAAAGTCCATCATCAATATTTTATCCCTGTAATATCAATCAATATACATCTCGAATCAAATATTCATTTTTGCACTACAGGCCAAAGATATTCATTTGTATCACCAGTGGTCATGTTCATCTCAACACCTAGTCCATCTTTGCACTACGGCCAAAGATATTCATCAGGTAATCATTCATCTTTGCTCTATAGGCCAAAGATATTCAGTTATATCACCATTTAGGACTGAGGATGATGAAAAACATGTTAAAAACGAATTCAATGAGATAAAGGACAAAGATTAAGGATTCGTATTTTAGTTTATCCAATTCAAAAATACTTCGTAATAATCAATTGTGGAGCAAAATTCAAGAATAAAGCTCAAAACTTAGATCCAATCAAAGATAAGAACCTTAACAAGCAACTTGGACAAATAGAAGAGAATTTAATTTTTCCTGTGAATAGTGTCGTATACGTGAATAGTAACCCTGACGGAAAAAGTAAGAATTTCATAATAAAAACCATGCCAATATTTTGGTATAATGATATTGAAAAGAATAACATCATTTACGAAAGAAAATAACATCCCTTACCTCAAAAGAATAGTACCTCTGACTGAAATATCGGATATAAGGCTGAAGAAAACTTGCACTGAATAGTAACACTCAAAGTATCTAAATACTCACAAAAATACGCTCGATATTATAGAGAGAGAAAATTTCTGATTCTGGTGTGATTTTCAATTCTAACCTAAGCACCCTATTTATAGAAAAAGCTTAGGATGCTAAAGTAGACTTTTTAATAAAATAATATTTTATTTTTAAAAATTTCCAGCCGCCTCATGACCCAAAAGCCATCAGCCTTCACCAACCAAAAGTGGGGCCCACCATTTTATAAAAAAACATTTATTTTTTCAAAACTTCAATAATTCATAATAAATAGCTCTTTTATAAGAAAAATACAAATTCTATGTCTTTCTATAGAAAATTTAATTCTCTACAACTTTGTAGAAGGAAGTTTTTCCAAATTCCAAATATAAATTATCCGAATTTCATAAACGGATGATTTTCACACCAAAATACTGATAAAAACACATCAACACTAATTCCTTCTTTTATATCCACAAAATAAATATTTCTTTATCATATAAATAATTAATTATTCACAAATAATATTACAGAACTACAATATTGACAACCATGTCGTTCTCAGAAAAGAGGGGGCCTTCCGATAAGGACTTCTCCTTACTGGTGCGCAATTAAATAACCCCTCCTAGACAGAACTTCCTTAGACATTGTCAATAATGCTATCTAATAATATTATTCAAATAATATAAATTATTGAGTTGATAATGTGAAATACTGTGAAATGACAATTATTGAATCAATAATACAAAATATCAACGGTAGCAATTATTGAATCAATCATAGCAACGTAGCAATTATTGAATCAATA
Organism: Panax stipuleanatus; assembly: GCA_020205555.1. NCBI lineage: Eukaryota > Viridiplantae > Streptophyta > Magnoliopsida > Apiales > Araliaceae > Panax > Panax stipuleanatus. Next base: position 12,740,959 of record CM035122.1, read on the forward strand.
ATACAAAATATCAACGGTAGCAATTGTTGAATCAATCATAGCAACGTAGCAATTATACGTATCAATTATTGAATCAATAAAATATCATGCAATTATTGAATCAATAATATAAAATATTGAACAGTAATTACTGTAACAATAATTGAGTAAGTGCCTTCTCACTTAAGAATCAATAATTCAAAATACTATGCAATACCGTGTGCTACTGTGCAACACCGCGTATTACTGTATTTTAATCACCGGGTATTTCAACAGTACTAACGGTAACAACTACGCCGTTATTTATAAAAAGGTTATTTCTGTCGTTTTCTATATCCGACAGTTATTTCGTTGTGGGGCCCACAAATAGCTGCGCCGTCGTACGAATATTCCCCGACAACAAGAATATTCCACGGCCAAACGAATATTCCCCGACAACAATGAATATTTTATAACCACTTGCTCATTTTAAAATATTTGTACATTTTACCCATAATTTTTCACATTTATCAAATCAACACCTTACTATTGCGAAATAATATATAAAGAAAATTAAATCTTTATTCATAAAAGTTGGGGTCTTACAAAATCGATCGAAATCTGATTCCCACGATGGACAAACTCCGATTTACAAATGTACCCTGCCAATTTTTTTGTGAAATGTACATGTAAACAGACCTTAAAATGGTTATCCGGATTTAAGGTCTCAATCTAGTGAAAATATAGATTGTCGTGTCAGCATCCCTCCGATAGTTTTCATACCTATGAGGAGACTGACACTTGTATATTTATGTGGTCGAGGATGCTTCGCAGCCCGACAAATCACCATTCACATGCAGCCTTAAGGCTATAAAGATAAATTAGAAGTATCAAAAGGCTTCAATTCCTATGACAGCGTAAGAGTTTGATAAACCAGATTTTAAAACATCATTTTCAATTCAAATCAAAAGAAAAGCTTTTCAAGAAAATCAAATTAAATGCTTTTGCAAATCAAATCAAAGACTGATTTTCAAATCAAAATCAAACCCTTTGTATCTAGCCAGGTTCAACAAAGCAAAGCACTACTTTCAATCAATTAAATCAATAGGCCCAATTTTCAAACAGTATTCACTCACGCATTCACAGTTTTAAGAAAAATATTGAAAAGATGCGGTACCGTATTTTTACGGGAGTTGTAGGGTGCCTAACACCTTCTCCACACTTAACCAAGCCCCGAACTCAAAACTCCGATTTCAAAGATCAAGTTTCGACAGTGTCCAGTTATTGGGCCTCTTTTCAAATCAAATTCGGTTGAGTTGGTACAACTATTTGCAAATCTACCAACTGGCGACTCTGTTAAATCAAATCGTCGACATAAACACATATTGGCCTCTTTCCTAAAAAACCCTTCAAAATTTTTTCTAAAATAAAAAGAATAAGGGTAGATAGAACTTAGGAATATCGATTTGAGAAAAACCGAATTACAAACCGACCCGCGGGATTCTTAAATTTTCCAACATCGACAGTTGGTTTAAAAATAGAGAAAATTCATAGAAAATTATATGAATGGTGGAAACTTATGAAGTTTAATGAAAAATCTAATAATAATATAAGATTAATATTGATGGTGTTTCAAAGATATAAAATTATATGGAGTTAGTATTTCTATTTTAAAGCTATTAATTGATAGTTTTATAAATAGAAATAATTATAGAAAATTGTCGGATAATCCGAGAAATGTGAAAATTATTTGAAAAATTAAGAATAATATATTAAATAGTTTAGAAGTGTTAGTAAGTTCATGAGGTTTCGGGATGTAAACGCACAAGGAATGAATGAGTTTTGATAAAAATAAAAAATAATGATTTTAGGCGATAAATAAAGGCACCGTGAATGAATTATGAATTATTAGTGGGTTTATATTTTATTTGAGGTGAATATGTTTTGGTGACCCCGACTTTTAGTAGAAATTAAATTGTTTATAGTAAGGTGTTGATTTAACAAATGTTTATATATTTATATTATTGTATTTTATCATCATTTAAGATGGTGGCTTAGTGGTGGGAAGCAGAAAATAAGTCCCCATTAACGTGGGTTTGAGTCTTGGTAAACTCCTTTATGTTCAAGTGGTCTCACGTCCCGGATTTATTCGGGGGTAAGTTGAGCCCTAGATTTATTCGGGGGTAAGCTGAGTTGTGCTGATGAAGACACCACTGAGGCCTCTAAAATTTTTGGAAATCATGCATTTATTTTCTCCATATCATGCATGTAATTATTTATTACACATGTTAATAAATAACAGTTATGATATTATAAGACCAGTTGAAAGTATTGTGAGTCTATAATAATGATTGTGAATAATTGTTGAATGATTAAAAATGCGTAAATAATTGATGAATAAAAGGTGTTGATTAAAGATAAGTATTATATGCGGATGCTTGCTCAATTATTATTTTTTACGAAAGTAAGTTTGGCAGGACTTGCCAACACCCTACTTTTTCTAAAGTAGTCTGGACCACAACTTAAATATTATTAAAACGTGTACAAATTGGTTTAATTCTCTCTGTTTGACCACAAATTCCACTACCATTATTTTATATAGCCCATTTGGTTATTTTGTCAAAGCATGTGTGCTAGTTATCTTCTTAATTTTCAGTATAAATCGGTTACTTGGTTGAGTAACTAAACACACACAATGACTACACCAAAAATATAAAATTCTTTTATTACAATATTGTGAGGATAATATTGTGAGTATTTCTTTTGAGTGTAAGGTTACTCCAAGTGTTGATAAAGAGTGCAAGCATTGTTCAAGTTGATCAATTTCATAGAAAGCATCATCTAGTCACGTGCTAAGGTAAGGAGTATCACTTTTTCATAATATGGTAAAGGGATATCAGTTTCTTTCATACTCCATATTTTTGTAAGAGATTATTATTCGTTCTTCAGTTTATCATTAAATGGTGAAAAGTCCTGAAATGATTAGAATATCCTTAATGGTTTGTGATTCATCTAATATCTTGACCTAAATCTTTCTATTCAGTTTTAAGTTATTATGTTTGATCCGATAACTTTACATTTACTTGAACTTTATATTCTATCAAGAATTCTAATCGATTTTCTGGATATCGTGTTAGTAATTTGGACTATGGATAATTAAGTTGAAAATCACTAAGAACTATTTTTATCTTATTATTTCTGATTATATATATCATTGTTATAATCGTTGTGGTGAAATTTCTCTTTGGGCCGTAGTGCAAAGATGAAATGTTGATTGGTATGATCATGATAATTGGTTTTACAGTTGTACGACTTTGTCCCGTAGTGCAAAGATGGAATGTGATTGGCATGACAATTGGTTTTACAGTTGTATGTCTTTAGCCCGTAGTGCAAAGATGGACTGTTAATTGGCATGACCATTGGTTTTACAGTTGTATGTCTTTGGCCCGTAGTGCAAAGATGGACTGTGATTGGCATAACCATTGGTTTTACAGTTGTCTGTCTTTGGCCCGTAGTGCAAAGATGGACTGTTGATTGGCATGACCATTGATTTTATAGTTGTATGTCTTTGGCCCGTAGTGCAAAGATGGATTGTTGATTGGCATGACCATTAGTTTTACAGTTGTATATCTTTGGCCGGTAGTGCAAAGATGGATTGTTGATTGGCATGACCATTGGTGTTACAGTTTAATATCTTTGGCCCGGAGTGAGAAGATGAATTTATTAGCATGATTATGAACTGGAACTGTGAATTGGTATAACCATGATCTTTGATGTTTCAGGTAAAGACAGTTGATGAGAGTTCTCTTTGTCTTGGGTACTACGAAGAACTTTTGATTGGTGTTACAGAAATAAAATGTTGACGATGGACTTTTAATTTGGAGAAGATAGTGGACATTATGTTCTACTTGACTCTCTTAATGGATTGTTGATTCCGCTGCAGTTATGGTTGAAAACTTTTATCATCTATCATATATTCTAAATATCTGATTTATTACTGATGAATGCTATGGATCATTTAATTATCTTAGTCATTGTTGATCCGTTTCGGTGTTACAAAACAGATACAAACGCGTGCAAGTATTCACGGTCAACAAGTAATATATGTGATAAGTAAAGATCGTTCCCACGGAGAAAAGCAGTTATGTTTAAACCATCATGCAATAATTCTATAGTTATTTTCGGTTGCTCAAACGAGTATCAAGTGTGAATTAATGTCTAAAATGATTATAAACTAAAATTAACTAATTAATAGACGACGAATTCAAATCGGAGAGGAGTGGGATCCTAACTTCACTCATTACGTCATCCAGATTATACACCTCATGTTATGCGAATCGATTAATATAGACTGCTAGTCGATAGCACGAAAGCGAGAAATGGTTATCTTTCAATATACTAAGTCCATATCATATAAAATCCACAAAAGAGATAGAATTCACATGAACATCAATAAAACCTAAACCACTATATGTCTATGTGATTTACAAGCAATATCGATTTAAGTGCAAGCTCCCAATTGGATACATATGGTAAGTCGGTATATTTCTATCCAGATTATGAAACACAAAATTCATCACATGCAACTTTCATGAACATATGCTAGCATGGCAAAATCTGAGTTTATACTTCCTCTTTCAATTCCATATAAACTATTAGGGTAGATGATGATCAAGCATCTATTCAATACAGACAACCATGCTAGACAATCCATACATAATCAATCACACATATCAATGAGGCATACAAATCTAGACTAAGCAATAAGATTCATTAGAATCCTATAATGGTAGTTAGTTCATCTTTGAACCAATAACCATTATGGGATTTGATCTAAGCATTGAAAATACAAAATGAGAGCAAAGGGATAAAGAGATGATGAGAATGCAAATCTGATATTCCTCTGTCCACAATAAGCTTCCAAGCTCTAGTTCAGATCACAATCAATCCAAGTATAAACCCTAGAAATGGAAATCTATTTAGAACTAGAAGAGAGAAGAAGTGAAGCTCCCAACCCTCTCTAGCTCTCTAAACCCTAGAATAGTAAAATAAAACTAAAAAAATGAATACTGAATCATTCGTCCCTTGCAAAATACACCCATATCTGGAATACATGCTTAGCAGAAAATTTAAATGAAAAGTTAATTTTTTTCTCTCAATCTTGACCAGCGCGACTGCGCGGCCCCGTAGTACATTTGGGGCTCGGGCGGGCGCTTGTTCAGAAGACTCTCTAGAGTCTGAAATTTGGCTCGGGTGCGCGACGTTTCTTCTTTAAACCGGCGCAGCTACGCGGTGCTGTAATTCTGCTGGTGCATTGTTGATTTCCTTGTTGCACTTTGCTGCTTCTTTCTTGCTTCTTTCTCCTTCACTTATTGTTGCTTTTAGGCCATTTGCACATGCCTTTATCATCACCTTATGGCAACTGTAACGACCCCAAAATTCATACAATAATATTCTCCTTCTCGATCGTTAACAATACAACATTAATCTCTTATTACAACATTATTCGATATTAAAAATCACTAAAAATGCGGAATATTTAAAACTTTCATAAACTTTCTTTCTATATTGCCCTGAATCGCAACCTTAACATTTTAAATTTTTGATTCAATTCTATTACATGAATCGCTACAACGAAAGGGTTATATAAAGTCTTACATCACTAAGCAATATCCATTACACGTCGGATAGCTCAACTTACAACTTAACAACTAAGTTACAATGAAAACATCAACTACAATTTGAAATTTAACAAAATTAATATTCTTTAACATTGATCTCTATAAATTACTTAACACGTATCTTTACCTTGCATCCTTGACCTGCAAATATGGTTATTTGCAAGAGTGAGCTCGACAGCTCAGCAAGTTCTAACAGTTTTCATGCATCATATAGCACATAATAACATGCTCAAGATACATCTCATAATAATAAAATTAACATGGCATACATGCTTCAATATACATAGCAAATATAAAGATTGAGTTCCTTACTCAATCAACATTATTTAATCAATCAATGTAGTCATAAATTGACTTTAACATTCATGTTTACAACATATATAACATATCATGCTCTTTACAAAATAATTTAAAACAGTTCATAATATCATCAAGTTCACATAGAAACTAGAAATCGAAAGACTTGCCTGGCTTGTAGATTACCAATTATCGAAAAATAGCTTAATATAATCTGCTTCGTGATCCTACATAACGTATTACCATACGCATCAATTATTAGTCACCTAGCAATGCTTATCAAATGTCTAAATAAATAATACTTTATACTTTCTAATTCTCTTCTATTTACTCGTTTGACACTCGCTGTCAAACCTTACGTATAATTAACAATATCAGTTAATTATCACATAGCTAATCCTAATATTTAGTTATCCACTTTAGGTTAACTCATTCCTCTTTAACTAATAAGTTAACAATTAATTACCACATAATTAATCACATCACATAATCATATTATATTTCACATGATTAATCAATTAATAATTACATACTCATTTTAAATTATAATTAAACAAATTATAATTTAAACATCCACTTTAATCAAACTACAATTAAACAATCAACTACATCATGCATTAAATCATAATTTAAGCATATTTAAATTAACCCATTACTTAGATTATAAATACTCAATTTCTATTCATGCCCTCATTAAATTATAATTATATAAATTATAATTTAAATTACACTTTTACCTTGATTATAATTACCTTTTAAATTATAAACTAATTATAATTTATAATCAATCATGCATTATAATTACACAAACTATAATTAATCATGCAATTATCAATTTATAATCCATAATTAAACATGCATTTATTAAATTATAACTACATAAATTATAATTTAAATTAACATCTAATTGATTAAAATAAATTAACTAATTTAACAAAATTATAATTTAATTTAAATATTTTCTCTTAATTATAATTATATAAATTATAATTAACCAATTCACCATTAAACAATAATTCAATTAATACTTTAAGGTTTTCAAAACCTCTTTTCTTTTACAATTACCAAATTGACAAATTCATGTTATCAACATGCTATTGTAACTTAAATATATGATCATTATTCTAACAACAATGTAGCTTAGTCATAAAAATAAACTGTACACTTAATTAAAACTCACTGCCTCTGCCCAGGACACGGCGCAGCTGCGCAGCCTTAAGCCTTGGCACCGGCGCAGCTGCGCAGGTGACCAGCCTGAGAAAACCCAGTGGCGCAGCTGCGCTGCTTCTGGCTGTGCTGCTGGCGCAGCTGCGCAGGTACGCATATAGAAGCAGGCAGTGCAGCCTCCCTGTTTCATCGATTAAACCCAACATGCCAACAAATGAAAATTACAAGCAACATATTCATTGTAAATCATACATATGTAATGATACACATGCTATATATACTACCAATCACTGAATTTGTCCAAATTATGAAAATCAAAGGTTTTGAAAAACTCAATTTTAACATTTTTACAAAAACTTATATTTTTCCAAAAAAACATTTACTGTAATTTCAATTCTCAACCAATTCAAGTTACCACACATACAATCTCTTCGTAATTGAACATAACATCATAACCAATTCTAATTAGGCATAATAACACATATAAATTCCTAAATTTTCATTCTAAAATTCAACCACAACACATAAACCCATAAGAACACAAGTTCTCCATTAAAAATTTATTTTTACAATACTTTAATTTCTGAAAAATCGTTTATAGTATACATGTAAGGGATTACAACATCTATCAATTCATTCATTAAAACTCATGAACACGTTATGTATATATAATTATGTATATACCAATTTTCATAGAAGTTCAATTATCATAGAACTAACAATGAAAAATATAAAACAAAATCTTTAAAATACAAGGGTTCAAATCATACCCTTGATGCTTAGTGAGTAAGAAGATGGTGAGGTTTAGCAATGACTCTCTCAAGGCTTTTCTCCTTTCCTCTTCTTTTTCTTTCTTCTTCTTCTCTTTTCACTCCATCTTTCTCTATGTTTTCTCTCTAACACAGACTAACCTTTTTCTTTGTTTTAGACTTAGGTTAAGAATTAACGTAGTTTTTACAAAACGTAAACTGATATCATATATATTATATGTATAACTATATAATATATATTTAACTCCCAATTAAATCATCCTTTAATACCATAATTGCATTTAATATATATAAGTTACAACATTTGAAATTTAAAAAGCCCTAAGGCTTGTTTGGCAAAACAAGTTATTTTAAAAACAGATTTTTTTAGTAGTTAAGGCCATGTTTGGGTAAAACAGTTTTAAAACAAAAGTAAGGGCCTTGTTTGAAAAAAATTATTTAAAAACTCTTCTCTTTATTTTAATAAATCCTTTTAACACATACTTTAATGTTACTCTTTAATTAATTAAATCTTAACATTCTAATTTAATTAATTAAAAGTCTAACATCAATTAAGCACATACAATTGTCACATAATTACAATTAATTGCTAATTATAATTGCATGTAACACTCATCACATTACTCATCTAGTTTAATTATCTCAATTCAATTAGAACTATAACATACAATCATTATATCAATTAAATTAAATACTAAATATTCATTTAATTAATATACTACACTTAATTACATTACTCCATAATAATCACATAATTATTTATTTAACTCAATAAATAATTCAATTAAAATATTTATTTACTCCAATAAATATTAAAATTAATATTTAAATTATCTTCACATAGATTCACATATTTCACCATATATGACACGTATTCACATACTTAAACTCAAAACATCAGATAATAAGAATTTTATTTATTAAATTCTCATTTATAAATTCTAAAAATCTGGGATGTCACAGCAACTCCACCTTTGGTTCATCATAAGCTCTCCATCAAGCCTTTTAGCCCATTTCATGCCAAAATCATTCCTTTATTATGCCCTTCCATGCCAATTGAGTTTCTTGACTGAAATCTATAAAACAAAGATAAAACATATCAAAAGACACTAAAATACTTGAGATTAAGCCATAATCCTAGCAAGTTGATAGACAATAAGTAGGTATTAAACCTACTTATCAAATACCCCCAAACTTGAACTATTGCTTGCCCTCAAGCAACAGACACAAAATGCAAACTTCATGCTATGCAAATAAACTAACATGAAAATGAATCCCAAAATTTCAGCCATGCTATGAATTCCAATAAGATGTACCTCAGAGAAATAACAAGAACTATGAACAGAGTATCAACTCAAGCTATAGGCATAAAGACATACAATCCGTAAATCACAACATGTTGCTACGATGTAGTGTGTGTGCTATGTCACAAATAAGCTTGATAGAGGCAAAGATTCCACATGCTATACTTCTAAGGAATGAAAACTGAGGTTTTAAGTCAAGAATTTTTCATATATATAAAACAACGACCAATCCAACACATAGATACAAGTTAAGGTTCAACAAGGGTTTATTATGCTTTTATTCACACACGAGGGCGATATTCTCACTTTTCTGTGGTTACACCCGACTGTGCAATGTTAAGCCTTCTTAGGCTTTTCAGTGATACCCATTTATCGATCTTTCGACCAACGACTCCCAAACCATAAAGGCCTTAGGGCGCTGGGTGTAGAGACAATCCCCTAGGGTTTACTTGCTCGAGTATCAAAGGCCACAAGACTTAGCTAGCCACGGTGTTTATTCTATTTTTTTCTTTTTCTCAATTTATTTTCTTTTTTTTTCTTTTTAGCATGCATACCCTATGTTTTCCCCCAAACTTGCACCTCTGTGTCATTAAGACCATTATTCATTTTCTTACACAATTCTAGCATTAAAAACAAAATTTTCCCCTCAGAAGACAAGAATGTGCTAATCTAACCAACAAGCAAATAAAAATAATACCGTGCTATCCGGTAACATCAAAGCAACAGGCTAGATTACATTATGTATAACGTTATAACTAAGCTTAAATTATCCACTGAGTTCAAAAATCTATCATATTTCAATGTCATCATTGGCCAGACTGGAATTCAACAGGCTAAAAACATGGGATTATGTTATGCAATGCAACTAAACACATACTAAATAAACAAAACAAAACAAAACAGAAAATTTTTTATGCAACATTTAATTAACAAAATACTAAAATGCAGTTACTATGCAACCTAACATGCAATAAAACTAAAATGCAATTAACTATATGCGACTACTACTATTGACACCCAATACCCCCAAACTTAAAATTTTCAATGTCCGCATTGTAAGTAAAGGGTCAGGAAACTCCCTTATGTATCGGCATGGCCACCCTCCTCGGGTGGTGAATCTGGCAGTGGGTATGGCATGGCAGCACCATATACAGGCCATTCCACTAGCGTTCCTTGCTGCGCAAAAGCTTCACCCAGGGCTCGGGTCAGTCCATCTGCAAAAGCCGAGAAATTTCCATGCAAAGCGTCCATCCTCCACTTCAATCGCCTAATCTGGCGATCTTGTGGCCCTGTACTGGCGGTGGAAGAACCGGCTACTGCTGCTACTGGCTGCGGTGGGGGAACTGCTGAAGGAGTCTGCAGGATGAACCCTTTTCCTCGAGATGGGTAATGGATGATAGTTTGAATGATATTAATCTCTTTTTTGTATACGTATTTAAGAATGGGCATCTAAGAACCACGAGATGGGTAATGGATGAAACATGAGATAGAGAAAGCGACCTGGGAGCTAGAATTTGAAATTCTTATCTCTTCAGAATTCCAGGTACGTACGTAAATTTCGGGGATGAAATTTCATAAGGAGGGGAGATTGTAAGGCCCCGACTTTTATGAAATAAAATTCTAATTTAATTTATGATTATTATTCTAAAACTGTAAAATATTAAATTGATAAATGGTCAAACAGACAATTAATCTGATAACTGAGTAAATAAAAGAATAGGAATTAGATTTATGGAATGGAGGGCAATGAGAGGGGCGGCTATAGCTAAATTATGTGGATGAAAATACTGAGAATAATTTCCCATATGCTTCCAAACTTTCCAAAAAAATTTCACTAAACTCTTTCATGATTGGTGGGTTAACAAAAGTTATGCAAGAGTGGGGCAAGGGTGTTGGCTTGTTGTTTGAACTTAATAATGCAATTTTTAGCACTCCCCTCTCATTTCACTCCCTCCCAGGCAAAAATTTTTAGAAAAAGAAAAGAGAGAGAGAGAGAGAGAATGAGAAGGAAAGAAGAAAATGAAACCAAGAAAGGTAATAATTCGATTTTCAATTATAGATGTTAATTTCATAGATTTTATGTATAGATGTTATGTTTATACTTGTTTTATATGATTTTAACAAGTATTAAACAAGAAAAAGTAAGAAATTAAAGAGATTAAGCTTCGCCGGAATTTCGCCGAAAAATTTAGATCTAACGACGATTGGTGGTTTATTTTCAAAACTAAAAACATGGTTAGACTCCTGAAATATATTAGATCTGATCTGGGAAAGAAATTTTGAGAAAACTCGCCGAAAAAGTTTTGGATCGCTGGAAAAGATGACCGAAAAATATTTTCCGGCAAACTTTTCTGGTAAGCATATTTTTATATGTTAGAGGCAAAATTTGGAAACACTTTCTTCTACAAAGTTGTAGAGAATTAAATTTCTCATGAAAAGGACATAAAACACGTAAATTTATGATAAAAGGGCTAATTATTATGAATTATTGAAGTTTCTGAATATTGGAAATTATAATTAAATTATCAAAAAAATTATTTAGGCTAAAATATTTTTACAGAAATCTTATATTATCAGTTTAGAATTTTTGTAAATTTTTGATGAATTATCGAAAAACAGAAGTAATTATTCTATTTTTAAACTATTTATAATTAGTTTAAAAATAGAAAAAATTCATAGAAAATTCTATGAATGATGAAAAATTATGAAACTTGGTGAAAAATCCTATAATATTATTTTATAATTTCTGGACAGTTTTGGAAAATTATTGAATAACAGAAATATTATTTGTATTTTTAAGTTATTTATAGTTAGTTTAAAAATAGAGAAAATTCATATAAAATTATATAAATGGTGGAAAATTATGAAGTTTAATGGAAAATCTTATAATAATATAAGATTAATATTGATGGCATTTCAAAGATATAAACTTATGTGGAGTTAGTATTTCTATTTTAAAGCTATTAAATGATAGTTTTTAAAAATAGAAATAATTATAGAAAATTACCGGATAATCCAAAAAATATGAAAATTGTTTGAAAAACTAAGAATAATATTTTAAATATTTTAGAAGTGTTAATAAGCTCATGAGATTTTGGGATGTAAACGAACAAGGAACGAATGAGTTTTGATAAAAATAAAAAATAATAATTTTATGCGATAAATAAAGACACCGTGAATGAATTATGAATTATTAGTTGGTTTATATTTTATTCGAGGTGAATATATTTTGGTGACCCTGTCTTTTAGTAGCAATTAAATTTTTTATAGTAAGGTGTTGTTTTAATAAATGTTTATATATTTATATTGTTGTATTTTATCATCATTTGGGATGGTGACTTAGTGGTGGAAAGCCGGACATAAGTCCCCATTAATGTGGGCTCGAGTCTTGGTAAACTCCTTTATGCTTAAGTGGTCTCACGCCCTGGATTTATTCGGGGGTAAGTTGAGCTATGAATTTATTCGGGGGTAAGCTGAGTTGTGTCGATGAAGAGACCACTGAGGCCTCTAAATTTTTTGGAGATAATGCATTTATTTTCTCCCTATCATGTATGTAATTATTTATTACACATGTTAATAAATAACAATTATAATATTATAAGACCAGTTGAAAGTATTGTGAGTTTATAATAATGATTGTGAATAATTGTTGAATGATTAAAAATGCGTAAATAATTGATGAATAAAATGTGTTGATTAAAGATAAGTATTACATGCGGATGCTTGCTCAATTAATTTTTTTTTTACAAAAGTAAGTTTGGCAGGACTTGCTGACACCCTACTTTTTCTAAAGTAGTATGGACCACAACTCAATTATTGTTAAAAACGTGTATAAATTGGTTTAATTCTCTCTGTGGGACCACAAATTCCACTACCATTATTTTATATAGCCCATTTGGTTATTTTGTCAAATCATGCGTGTTAGTTGTCTCCTCAATTTTTAGTATAAATAGGTTACTTGGTTGAGTAACTAAACACACATAATGACTACACCAAAAGTATAAAATTCTTTTATTACAATATTGTGAGGATAATATTGTGAGTATTTCTTTTGAGTGTAAGGTTACTCCAAGTGTTGATAAAGAGTGAAAACATTGTTCAGATTGATCAATTTCATAGAAAGTATAATCTAGTCACGTGCTAAGGTATGAGGTATCACATTTTCATAATATGGTAAAGGGATATCAGTTTCTTTCATACTCCATATTATTGTAAGAGATTATTATTCGTTCTTCAGCTTATCATTAAATGGTGAAAAGTCCTGAAATGATTAGAATATCCTTAATGGTTTGTGATTCATCTAATATCTTGACCTAAATCTTTCTATTCAGTTTTAAGTTATTATGTTTGATCCGATAACTTTACATTTACTTGAACTTTATATTCTATCAAGAATTCTAATCGATTTTCTGGATATCGTATTGGTAATTTGGACTATGGATAATTAAGTTAAAAATCACTAAGAACTATTTTTATCTTATTATTCTTATTATATATATCGTTGTTATAATCGTTATGCTAAAATTTCTCTTTGGCCCGTAGTGCAAAGATGGACTGTGATTGGCATGATCATTGGTTTTATAGTTGTATGTCTTTGGCCCATTGTGCAAATATTGACTGTTGATTGGCATGACCATTGGTTTTACAGTTGTATGTCTTTGGCCCGTAGTGCAAAGATGGACTGTGATTGGCATGACCATTGGTTTTACTGTTGTATGTCTTTGGCTTGTAGTGCAAAGATTGACTGTTGATTGGCATAACCATTAGTTTTACAGTTGTATGTCTTTGGCCAGTAGTGCAAAGATGGATTGTTGATTGGTATGACCATTGGTGTTATAATTTAATATCTTTGGCCCGGAGTGCAAAGATGAATTTATTAGCATGATTATGAACAGGAACTATGAATTGGTATAACCATGATCTTTGATGTTTCAGGTAAAGACAGGTGATGAAAGTTCTCTTTGTCTTGGGTACAACGAAGAACTGTTGATTGGTGGTACATGAATAAAATGTTGATGATGGACTTTTAATTTGGAGAAGATAGTGAACATTATGTTCTACTTGACTCTCCCAATGGATTGTTGATTCCGCTGCAGCTATCGTTGAAAACTTTTATCTTCTACCATATGTTCTAAATATCCAATTTATTACTGATGAATGCTATTGATAATTTAATTATCTTAGTCATGATATTCTTTACTGGTCTATTTGTGCTCACCCCTTTTGATTCACAATTCATTTCAGAAAATAAAAGTATAGCTGGAACTACTAGAGAGAACATGGGTATAAAGTGGTGTTTCGAATTAGTCACGTTCCTCATCAAGTTATAGAACAGTGTGGCATAATAACTGTACAGAGGACTTAAAAATGTGTGTCGTATTTTATACATCATTTAACAGTTGCTTTTGGTGAACCAAATAGAGTAAGGCGAACCCAAATTTGGAAGCATAAAAAATGCACCCCATTAGAATGATGAGAGCAGAAATCTTCTCGAGTTCCTTTGAGGACTTGAAAATTTTGTTACTTTATTTTATACAATATTATAATAATTTGGGTGCGAATACTGTCGTACTATATACGACATGGTAATAGTTGAAATATGAAGATTTGTATTTGAATTTTGTAGTGTGTATTTGGCGACTCAGAATGGGTTGTGTGGACTTATTTTGGGGGCGTCACATAATTGTTTCACCGGATACCATCAAATCATGGTTGCTGAAGAGGATAGAGAAAAAATTGCCTTTATCACTCCCTGGGAACCTTCTGCTATCGAAAGTTAGCTTTCGGCCTTACCAATGTCGGTGCCACATATCAAAAAGCCCTGATGGCCCTATTCCATGACATAACGCACAAATAAATAATAGTTTATGTGGATGATATCATCGTCAAATCCAGAAAGAAGGATGAACACATCGACCATCTCAGAAAACTATTCAACCGACTCTGCAAAAAAAAACATAAAGCTGAACCCAACCAAGTGTGCTTTTGGTGTTAAATCAGGAAAATTATTGGGCTTTCTTGTGAGCAATAGGGGCATTGAATTGGATCCCTCAAAGATAAAAGCCATCACTGAGATTCCGATACCACAAACAGAAAAGGAAATACGGGGATTTCCTTGTTGAATCAATTTCTTAAGCAGATTCATCTCTCAACTCACGAACAACTTGTGAGCCCATCTTTAAGCTCTTGAGGAAAAACTTCTCCAAAAAGTGGAATGAGGACTGTCAAAAGGCCTTCCTCGCCATTAAGAAATAATTGATTGAAGCCCTTGTTTTGGTACTTCCAAGAGACAAAATTCCTCTATTCATATATATATATCAGTCAATCCTAATGCCATGGGGTATATGATGGGGCAGCAAGATGATAAAGGCAAGGAGAGAGCCATCTATTACCTCAATAAAAGATTCACCATCCATGTGCAGAAGTATACATTGATCGAAAAGACTTGTTGTGCTTTAGCGTGGGCCGCCATGAGGTTACAACATTACATTCATGGGCACACAACCTATCTCATAACTCGCATGGATCCTCTGAAGTACATATTCAGCAAGCCCGTGTTAAATTATCGATTGTTCAGATGGCAATTGATCCTTCAATAATTCGATATCATCTACGAAACTCAAAAGTCCATCAAAGGTCAAGGAATTGCGGATCAATTGGCCAAGGCTCCATCAGGAAATTTTGAACCCTTGGAAACTTACTTCCCGGATGATGGGATAATGACAATTCAGAAGAGCCAGCGAGAGGATGCAGGTCAATTCTGGAGAATGTACTTTGACGGGGCTGTAAATATAGGAAGGTGAAGGAGAAGGAGCAGTTCTCGTATCCATAACGAGAGAACAGTATAAAGGGTGTATAATGGGATTGAACTTGGCCCAATCAATGGGTATCAAACGGTTAGCAGTCTTTGGGGATTCTGAGTTGGTTATCAAACAATCACCGGGACATATCATACCAAAGAACTACATTTGTTGCCTATCATCGGCAAGTTGTTAAGATGGCTATGGAGTTTGAAGATATAGCCTTCATCCATATTCCCCGAAATCGAAATGATTTTGTCGATGCTCTAGCAACCTTGGCTTCCTTAATCAGCGTTGATGCAAGGAGGGGAATCCTGGATATCAAATTCACAAATCAGATGGCACCAGCCTATGGAAATTACGTTGGAGAAGTATCTGATGAACTACCTCCCATCAAACAGCCTTGGTACCAGGATATCAAAGAATATTTACGGGATGGATCTACACCCGCTGGGGCAAGTCAAACTGAAAGAAAGCGGATCCATAAAATGGCCATGAAATTCTACTTGAGTGGAGATGATCTCTACAAAAGAGATGTTGGAGTAGGTCTTTTGAGACGCCTAGATAAAGACCAAGCTCAAAGACTGATAAACGAGGTACATAGTGGGGTATGTGGTTTGCACATGAGTGGTCCATTACTTGTTAAAATGATATTGAGAACGGGACATTACTGGCTCTCTATCAAAGCAGATTGTGATGATCACGTGAAGAGATGTCACAGGTGTCAAATACATGGAAATGTCATCCATGCTCCTCCAAACGAAATATACTATATGAGTTTACCTTGACCCTTTGCTATGTAGGGAATGGATGTGATCGGGCCAATAGAGCCCAAGGCCAATAATGGTCATAGATTCATCTTCACCATGATCGACTACTTCAACAAGTGGATAGAAGCTACTTCTTTTCCCAAAGTCACAAAGGAGGTAATTGTTAATTTCATCAGAAACAATGTAATCTGTCGATACGGGACAACCGAAGGTGATCGTATCAGACAATGCTAAGAATCTAAACAACCAGATGATGAAGGAATTATGCAGGAAATTCCACATCAAGCATCTCAACTCTGTCAGCTACAGACCTAAGATGAATAGGTGTTGTTAAAGCGGCCAACAAAAATATCAAAAAGATTATGCAAAAGATGTCTGCCAATCACAAAGGATGACCAGACTTATTGCCTCTGACTTTGTTAGCATACAGAACATCAATACGCACTTCTACTAGGACTACCCCCTATTCGTTGGTCTGTGGCATGGAAGTAGGTTCTCCCTATAGAAGTAGAAATGGAGTCATTAAGAGTATTAATGGATGCTCAGATGGAAGAAGACCAGTGGTTATAAGAGCGGTATAGCCAGTTATCCACGATAGATGAGAAAAGAGCTACAGCTATTTTCCATGGTCAATTATATCAACAAAGGATTGCCTGGTCCTACAATAAGAAGGACCGGATTTGGCAATTTAAAGAAAATGACCTGGTATTAAAAAAGGTCCTCTCCAATCAAGAAGTAGCCAGAGGAAAATTTGCCCCAAAACCCTTTCGTTGTCAAAGAAGTATTGTCAAGAGGAGCCCTCAGACTGCAAGAAATGGACGACAAAGAATTTCCCTATCTTATCAATTCAGACACCGTGAAAAGGTACTATGTTAGAAATGCCTGCAAACCACCATCCTGGTCCTAAAAAAAAATCAATCAAATCTTATCATTTAGGCTTGAACTACGAATGACCTGATCTCTCATCTATGGGAGTACGTAGGCAGCCATCTATGGTGTGGTCAAAATAAACAAAAATTCTAAAAACCCTTCAAACCAAACACCTGTCAAATTCCCAGAATATTTCTCTCTCTATACAGAGTACCATTTTCAAACCATTCAAGCCAAGCCTGAACTAAGAATGACCTAATCTCTCATCCATGAGAATACATAGGCAACCATTTATAGATGCGTTCGAACCCTCAAAAAAAGCCAAACACTTTTCCTAAACATCAACAATATCAAAAGACCAGTCCCAAGACACCAAAATTAAAACATGAAAATTGGTACACCAGAAAAGCCTGAAGATCAACGACCCATTCTAAGAGACCCTATGACATCTCAAGGTCAGTCCATCAAGGAGGAATTCGGGACACATCAAGATGGCAAGTTATGAAGAAATATGGCAATTATCAAGCAAAGTTAAAGCATATCCAAAAGGAAAGTGAGCTAAAATATATTTCCTTGCTATATGTACTGTTTGATATATACAAAATGCCCTATACATAACAAAAGTGGCTAACCTAGTCTAATGCAGAAAATAAAGCTACTCTATAAGCCCCCAGTCAAGCGGGATAATAAATTAAGCCTAGCATCCCTCTCTGAGGATGAAGGGGAATCTCTGATCTCCTGACCAACAGTCGCAAGGCGAGTCATAAGCTCCACTGATGTACATAAATTACTATCATAATCAGCTATGAACACACTCCTCGATGCAATGACGTCTTTTGTATAGGATCTGAGAGTGGCATAATCAGCCACAACAGCATCCCTGGCCACCTGGACCTCGTCCTGAGCTAAGTAAGTAGAATCTCTAGCCACCTGGGCCTCGTCCCTTGCCCAATAAGCAGCATCTCTATTAGATGAGATCCTCAATAACAATACCCTGGCCTGGTCTAGCTCGAAAGTTAAAAGTTATATTCGATGCTCCAATACCTCTCTAGGTAATAAAGAGACAGAAGCAAAAATAAAGCTAGGAGTAGACATGCCTATAAGCTGCCGTCAAAGCCTCAAATAGGTCATCCTCTGAAGGGGAGGGTGGATCCTCCATGGGCTCCTCATCATCTGAATCAAAAGGCAGCTCTGGATGGACAACATGGGCCGCTGCTATATCTGCCTCCAACCAAACCATGTACTCCACTGAACGGCATGAGTGACTCACAAAACTTAGATGACTCCTTGAGAGTCCATAAATTATAAACCCGCTCCAAATCATCAACAAACATGGATAAAGCTGATAACCGAAAGTCCAAAGCTCCCTCAATGGGATAAAAATCCAAAAACTGCTGGAACTGTCCCTAGATAACCAGTGGATGATAAATAGTCACAGCTCTCAAACACGCCAATGGGAGGAAATCCATATCGGGTGCATGTGTGAGGAACCTCAAGCAGAATCCTAAATAAAGCAAAATAGAGAAAGGGTCCTTAATAGCATCCAGAAAAGTCAGCCATGAGGCTGCATCTATGCAATCTGTAAGGCGAAAAGAGAAGGACATCGCTCTATCATGCCCAAAGCAATATCCAAGGTGTCTCAAAGTACTTATCGGCCAAAGATGGGTCATGAACCATACATACAGTAAAACCATGATGCCTCAGAAATATCCATCATCATGAGTATGGCAGTAGGTAGCTGAGATAAAAGTCTCTGCAAGAATCAATGGAAGAATGGTGCAGCCCACCCGTAAAGCTTTGACTGCAGTAACTAAGGCAATGTCCAAATGGTCCATCTAAAGTGGCATATATAAATAGGCCACAACACACATCAAAAGAGTGTCCACCTTGGCTGTCCTCCACTCATCCTCTGATATCAAGAAATCCTCCTGGTAACGTGAGAAGATATCCAAAGATCCAAAGCGGTCAATCAGGAACTCCATGGATACAATGCGACATGAAGTGACCTCAGCTAAAAACACTGATCGCCGTAAACCTGTTATATCCATGAACTGACGGACGCATCTGACCGACAGCTACCTAGGCACACGAGTGTGTAAAAATAACCTGGTGATACAGAAATACTCCTCTAGTGTAGGAGTCAACTCATCAGAACCAAAATGAAAAATCTATCTAGCTTGGATCCAATGAGATAGCATACCCTCTATAAAATAATCGGGAACTCTGAAGGTCAACAAAGACATAGAGTGGCCCAACATGCCACCTACTAACTTGCGATCTGACTCCGGAAGACTATCAAACCAAGACCGCAAATTCATAGCTATACAGCTGGAAGGAAGTGGATCAATATGTGATACTAATGAGGAAGACATCTGTAGAATTGTATCACATGACCATATAAGGGTCAATTTTAACTCATAAAATGTAAATACCTGATATAATGCATACATCATGATAAATGACAATATAATAAGTGTAGGAAATAAAAGCATTATGAAATGTGAAACTGCATACATCATAAATATATTATCTCTGTTCTAAAAATGAAAATAAAAAGTACAGGGAAGTGGGGGCACAATAACCCTATATCTAACAAAAGCCTATCGGAAGAAGTCATGGATATCTATATCCCATAGGCGATCAACACGATCTAACTCCTCCTGAGTCACTGTATCTCTGCTAAAGGGGATATTTGGGAGGTATAGGGGAGGATCTATTCCAATAAAATCAGCAGTGTATGGGCCGCTGAATGTGCCAACACCTGAGCTAGAAAAATAAAAAGTATCTACCTCTGAAGGATCTCTGCCTAGATAGAGAATAAAAAGATGTACCCTATCCAGCCGGTGGGTCAAATCTGTGATCTGGTCCAGATGGGTAGGCTCTCGAAAGTAGGCAATCCAATCAGTCATCATAACTGATCCAAGTACTATATCTTCCATAAACTATGTAGCCTGGGTCTGAGCCCCTATGGTGCGGGGAAACCACCACAAACAGAATGTGTCTGGTGTGAAGAGTCCATCTGACAAGGTGAAACCATCTAAACCCATCAAGGGAATGTCTGTAACAGGTGGGAATCTGAGTCTCCCCTGTGACACACCTTATCGCTCGCTCTCCCAAATAAAGCTCACAGCCTCCCTCGGTCAAGAAGGGAATTTGACTAGTGGATAAAGCATACTCCAACCCTATTGGGAAGCCATCCTCAAAGCCCACTGACAGATAATAGGGGGTGTAGGGAACCCAGGTATTGGCATCTGCATTCAGTAGCTCCAATTGTAAGCGACTAGTGTGTAAAACCCTCGACTACGGGGACCTCTGCCAAAGTAAAGTGATGCCAGCGCCGTCCCCGTGGATATGTCTCCAAGCCCAAAGTGTAACTGGACAAAGGCAAGGAAGTCTCTCATAAGCCCAGAACTAAAACAGGCAGAAACCATATACATCAATCTATCTATCAAAAATACCCGAAGGTGGGGAATGGAAGATCGATTGTCAGTATTTACCAACAGAAATGGGTAGAAGCCTAACCAAGCCTCTGTAACGACTTCAGAATGTAGGTGCATCCCTTGGAAGAAATATGCAAATGTGAAAGAGCCCCAATCAAAATCTCTGATGTTATCTACCTCCTGGAGAGCACCAATAAGGGCAAATGAGACAATCGATGAGTTATCTTCAATGAAGTTGCCCCTCATGGTCATCAAAAATAGACGGCGAAAAATGCGATCTCTCGATGCCTGATCCTCCGGAGGAGGCTCTGATAAAGCCCCACTGGAAGCATCAAAGCTCAATGAACCAAAACGGACAGCCCGACCCTTGAGGGCGAAAGGAGGGATCCCCAACAAAGATCTAATAGCAGCAGGGGAAATATCTGTAGCCAATGGCACCCTCTCACTTGTAAACTCCAAGCCAGTAATGAATCGCTAATCCATCAGAGTCATCATCACCTCACAATCTAGCAAGAGGAGGGACTGAGTCTGATGAAACCATCGCTCTAATAAAGCTCTCCTATTACCCTATGGACAACGTCGTGGTGCGATGGAAAAGAAAGCCTCAAAGCCCCAAAAATGTAAAATAGTTTCGTATTCGGGATGCAGGTTCCTATAAACAGAGTGAACAGTAAACCAGTTCCCCCTGGACTGAGTAAACTCGGGAACCTACATTGCAAATCAAGGATCGACCAGTTGTCAAAAATGGGAGAAGAAACAAAAGGAAAATTGAAATCTTCCATTACCTCATTAGCATGAAGGTAGACCGATGGATGATGTCTCAAGTCGCCCAAAAGTTCGGGAATAGGCACCTATATACCGGGAAGGTTTCAGTGCAGGGAAGAAGAAGAAGGAGCTGTATCTGCAATAGGGGTATTTTCATCCTCGTCAATGGCATCCGCCCTATCAACTCTAATGGGACGGACCACAGACTCGGCCAATCGACGCGCCTGTCGGGTCGGCCTGGGCAAGGGGACATTCGAAGCCGCCCTCCTGACACCAGAAGAAACCCTACGGGGGGTAGAGCAGCTGGGCCTATCAGAATCCATATATGAGAACAAAAATCTCCAAATCACCTCTGAAAGGATGAGGAATGATTTACTTGCGAATTAATTGAGTATGTCTATGACCTTAGGACATTAGAATCCTAGAAAGTTAAAAACCGCATCATGCATGGCTTAATTATGTCAAATCATGCTATTTTAACATACATCCCCAGTAGAGTTAAACATGCATGCACTTTAGAATGCTCAGACTCGTGAAAAAATTTCGCCAGAGTCTCCTCTGTAAAATGGACTATCCGCATACACATAGGCATGACTAGGTGGCCATTAAGTAGCACACCAACCCAAATCATGAACATTGCATATATTTAAACATTTAATTAAGATAAATGGTAGCTAAATTGCCATAGTCATTTTGAAAACATTTTTTCGTGCTTAATTGTCCTCGAATAGGATGAATAAAATAGCCAAAAAGGGTGAAAATTGATTGCCATTAAAATGAAATTTTTTCATACCGAAATGTTCAGCATGGTAAAATGCAACTATTTATTAAGTCTGTAAATTTTTATTAAGTTATTTATGCATACATATTTGATACACTGCGTTTAAACCCATACTGCATGAAATCTAACATTCTAACGGTCAAAACATGAAAAGAAAGGATGTAAACGTTACCAGAGTTGTGCAGAACATTTGTACGGTGATGAATTTCATGAAAAGCAGCCCAAAATGAGTAGATCTGAGATGGAAGGTCCGGATTTTTCAGTATAGTTCAAACTAAAAATGATTTATGAAGGGCCAGGGGGTATAAAACCACCCGCGGCCTTCTGTGGGTATACCTGCGGAATCCACAGGTCTACTTGTGGAAATATAGGGTGGGTCTCACCCCCTCTAGTTCTGTCTGATTTGAGGTTCGACAGGTCTTCCGAAAGCTGAAAAGTCAAATCAGGAAAAAAAGTTCTACGCGATTGAGTAGAAAGGGGCTGAAACCCTGAAACAGGGCGTCAAATTTCAAAGTCTAAAAATTTTCTTTAAACCGTTGGTAACAGCTTCAGCGTAGCATCGGGGAAGGATCCGGTGATTCAAACCATTGGTAACGGCTCCAGCGTAGCATTGGGGAAGGATCCGGTGATGAAAATCATTGAAAACTGCTTCGACGAAAATCGGAGTACCTGACAATATGAATCATTGGCAACAACCCCAGCGTAACATCGAGAAGGGTCCGTTGGTTTAAGCCATTGAGAATCACTTCAGCGAAGACCAGATCATCTAATGTTGCAAACCGTTGGCGACAACCCCGGCGTAGCATCGGGAAAGGGCTGATGTTGTAAAGTGTTAAAAGCTATTTCCACCAAGATCGGTGGATTTAACATTACAAGTCACTGGCATCAACCCAGCATGGCATCAAAAAGACCTGGTAAGAACGACCGTTGAAAACTATATTCATCGGGAAGGACAGATGATGGAACCTGTTATATAATAAATATCCAGCTGAGTCTTCAAATCAGTTCAGCCGACCGTTGTAAACTATCGTTCGAGCAAGCATCAAGGAGGTTCAGGTGATGGTCAACCCTGTAAACTACCGTTTGAGTAGGCATCAAATTATTTCAGTAGACCATTGTAAACTACCGTTCGAGTAGGCATCGAGGAGGTTCGGTGATGGTCAACTTTGCAAACTACCATTCGAGTAGGCGTCAAAGCAGTTCACTCGATAGTTGTAAACTACCGTTCGAGTAGGCATCGAGGAGGTTTAATGATGGTCAAACCGTTTGTAATCTACCATTCGAATAGGCATCGGAACAGATCTGGTGATGAAAACGTTGCAAACTACTGTTCGAGTAGGCATCGGGACAGATCCGGTGATGAAAGCTTTGCAATTTACCGTTCTAGTAGGCATCGGGAAAGATTCGGTGATGGAAGCTTTGCAAATTACCGTTCGAGTAGGCATCAAGATAATACAATGTCTAACAACTCCCCCCCCCCCTAGCAGAAACATCGAGAATAGTTGACGGAAACCTTAGTGAAGTAAACTCCAAACAACAATATACAGCGTCTATAACATTATATCATGCTGCATTGAATGACATCATTTAATCTTTTCATATTTCAAGTGTCTAGTAATCTTTATCATGTTCATTATATTGCATAGCATAAATATGATAAAGAGGGGCATTTGTAGACACTCAAAATTTTGGTTTCCTATTACTAACCATGTATGAAGGTAAAATTGTCTTTTTCAAACTTCAGAGACAATCCCAAAACATCAAATCAATCCCCGGAGACAACCCCGGGATATCAAATCAACCCTCGGAGACAACCCTGAGCAAGAATAGAATCGGCTGCGATTAAACCTCGGAGACAACCCCAAAGGACATTCGAAACCCCCGTCAACCCTGGAGACAACCCATGGAGGGGCAAAATGATCAATTTGATGAGTCAAATTTAACAACCATAAAATAGCTGCAAATAGGGTTACAAAGAGCCATTGCAGCATT
This sequence comes from Panax stipuleanatus, assembly GCA_020205555.1. Taxonomy (NCBI): domain Eukaryota; kingdom Viridiplantae; phylum Streptophyta; class Magnoliopsida; order Apiales; family Araliaceae; genus Panax; species Panax stipuleanatus. The sequence continues at coordinate 12,765,554 of CM035122.1, forward strand.
TCCGAGCACAAACTATGCAAAGTAGCTCAACGGACTACCGGCGAAGACCTGAAAATGCCATTTTGGTCATGGACCCATCTTCCCAGATTTGGAAAAGGGAAATCCCTATGTCACTGCGTAGCTCTCGGAGAGAGCTTTCCAAAATGGTATGGCACATCTCCATCGGATTCCCGAATTGCAAGTTACAAGTGTTTCAACGAACAGCTCGTCGATTAAATTGCACGTACTTTGAGGCAGTGGGACCCATTGGGCCCTTTTGTAGGTGTACCTGCAAAATTCGTAAGTCTACCTACGAAAGTCGTGGCTTTATATACAAGCTTCCCATCAGCTTGTTAAAAAAGAAGAAGAAGAAAAAAAGATAAAAGAAAGAGAGAGAGAAAAAAAAGAAAAGAGAGAATTCGGGCCTGCAGTGTAAATATTGCTCAAATATTGCTTCAAAACTTGTTAATCTCACTTGTAAGCCTTCATAGACGTATCTATTACAACATATCATGTTTTTACCGGTGGAAATCGAGTCTAAGGGTGTTTAAAGCCGTTCGATAGCCATTCTCGTGCAAGGCCATAAGATTTATTCAAGTTGTTTTTTTTCTTCCTTATATACATATATATGAGTAATATATATGTATATTAGTTACTATTGAGGTTTAAATATAGATCTTTTACTTTCCTTAGCTTTGTTTTACTATATATATAAATAATATATATATATTAGTTAGTTTGTATATAGTTCTTTATATATAAAAGTTTTATAGATTTATATATATATATATATATATATATAAATTTAGTTAATCATTGTGATTAAATATCGTTTGTAAATGTTCATTTGATGTAAATCTGCAATATTTAAAGTTTGTTGACTAGATTTATATAAATCTAGCCATATCTAGCTTTTAACCGGTTCAAAAGTTGTAAAACTAGAACCGTTGAGCTAGAAGGGCTAAGATTTAATTAAATCTAGTATTCTTCCTAGTTGGTAAATATTTGGCAACTACGGGACCCTAGATCTGTGTCTAGAGGAAACGTGTAGCCATGGTTACACGCATGTAGGGATTTAACTGATGAATCTCTTGTTTTGCGACGTCTAGAGTTAAATATGCATTTTATTTTAAGTTATCAAGTGTGCAGAATTTTAAATAATATTCTGTGAGCCTAGGAATCAAGAGATCTATGGTTAAATCCGTGAACCTAGATCCGATTCTCATAATGGACATATTGTAGTTGTATAGTTAGCTTGCAATCATTTGTAAATGTAAACAAAAGGGGACCTTAAAACGGCTATTTGGATTTAAGATCTCAATGTAGTAAAATCCTTGATTGCAGTGTTCGGGTCACTTCGATGGCTTTTGTGCCCATAAGAGGCCCGACATATAAATATATATATTTATTTATTTATTTATTTTCAAAGATGCTTCGCATCTCAAATAAAATCAAACCAAGCTGAATATGGAATAAAATAAAAGTATCAAAGACCTCAATTTCTATGAGAGCGAAATGGTTTAAAAACAACTTTTCAAAACACTATTATCATTAATGCTTTATCTGTTAAAAAATGAACTTTTTAATAATTCGAACCCCCTTCATATATAGGTTCAAAGAGGCATAACACTACTTTCAAATAAAGCACTGATAGCACTTTTATCTGTTGGGTTTGTACGAAATTATGGCGCAATCAAATTGCAAAAATTAGCGGAAGCATGTTAAAATCAGAGTTTAAAAATTTCTAGAAAACCATTACCTGGATCATCCTTTATGCAAATTATTAATTTAAAACGATAAATAAGAAGTTATGGAATCATACCCTTATAGAACGAATCTTCCACAGGTACAAGTTCAACTCCTTATTCGTCGCGATCTCCTTGAATATCCGGGGTAGATTCCTTCCTTTGATCAACGTTAGCCGCCCAAGTGTTTGGCCTTTAGAGGTGATCCACCAAGAAAAAAGAATTATTCAAGAAGGAGGGTGGTTGGCTAAATCTTAGTTTTCTATCCTCTATAGAAAAAAGAGTACTCTCCAACAATTGAAATTGCATCAACTGATATCTAATATAAGACTACTCTTATATAAATATTGGTCAACACTTCTAATCCTATTAGACATAGGTTTTTATTTAATTAATTAAACTCCTTTAATTAATTAGGCTTCCCAACATATTGGGATTTAATTAATTAAACTCCTTTAATTAATTTGCCTCCTAATCTTATTAGGAATAAATGAGAATACTAATATTAAATTAATTTCTAAACTACTTTAGAAATTAAAATAATAATAATTGTAATAATACTAATAAGACTCCTCTTATTAATTTATACTGGGTATAGAAAGGTTACGATATAGAGAGCATTGATGGTGCTGAAGTGCTAGAATGATTAAGTAATGATGCAATGGAGTAAAGATTAATATTAATGGAGAAAATTGGATATTCTAAATCTTCTAGTTGTGCTAGATTTTCATAATTTATTGACTTCGTGCTGATGTTGCACTTCTATTTTTTTGAAAAACATTGGATCAAATGATTGAACCAATGGATTTTTAAAATAGTGCTAGTATTCACATGTCAATGCTAATTGCTTCAGCTAGACATAAATGATTTGAAATGTTCAAAATGTATTTTATATATTCTATGCATCATTTGATAAGATGTAGGAATAATAATCGAGGAAGTCATCAATAAGGTTAAACCTAGTGTTGGATGTGATAGTAAGATAGTCAGTCCACTATGGTATGATGTAGTATGACGACGTCAAATAATGACGAAATCCTCAACGTACCATTACTACGGTACGGTATCAGGATATTATAAAAAGATTTATTTATTTTTAGTTTTCTTAAACTATAATTTTTTATTTTTTATAGAATTGGTTAAATATATATATATATATATATATATATATATATATATATATATTTCTAAAGATGTTCGAATTATAGCTAGAAGTCTATGCTACTTGATTCAGCTAGACAAATATTGAAAGATGTTTATGAAATTCGAGCGTTCTTGACAAAGTATGCCAAACTAGGATTGCTCTGGTGCGGATTCAGATGTTGAAAGCTGAGGTGAACAACCCTATAAAAAGAGACATGTTATCGGAGACAATGGTTCCGAGTGTAATGCACATAGTTGTTACGATGTACTACGTTTGTGCACGACGTAGTGGTGCGATAGTCTGATCACTTAGAGCACCGATGTAGGATGTTTACAGTCTGTGTGATTGTTAAATATTTTGTTAGAGCGGTTTATGGTGTGAAGTACCGGGGGTGAAGAACTATTAAACCTAGAGATGAGTTCGAGGTCTTGTGACCCCTCAGCATGATTTAGAATCTTTTAAATTTCTGAGTTATTTATACTGCTTCTCAATTATTAAGCAATTGTGGAAGATTCTTATTATTCTGAAGATGAATGTGGCATGAAAGATATTCCTTAGAAAGAAGTAGTTGTAGAACGCAACAATCCAATGAATAAAGATTAACGTAAAATCTATTTTGATAGATTGATATATAAAGATTAATAATTAAAATTTTGAGGACGAAATTCTTAGAAGAATGGGTGAATGTGATAACCCGAATACTTATAAGATAGTGAACTATGAAGTATATGAATTCGACGAGTAGAGGATATGGTAATGATCCTTAGAAAGAAAATGAATGGGCTAACGAGTATATAATATTTGAAACATAATTGAGTTAATGGAAGGTTATGAATAAAATCTAAAATTTGTTGAAGAAATGAACGGAGTAGTATATAGATATAAAAATTTTGTTAAGGTAATATGTTGAAGTTATTCAACAATAAATTGTGAAAGAGATTTAGTGAAAATCGAGTAAGAGAGGTTTCGTTGATTCCGAGGACGGAATCTTTATAAGGAGGGAAAGATGTGACAACCCGAATTTTTAAGAATTAATAAATGAGAATTTAATGAATAAAATTCTTATTATAAGATGTTTCGAGTTTGAGTATGTGTATATGTGCTATATATTGTGAAATATGTGATTTGGTGTGAAGAGAATTTTATATATTAATTTTAATATTTATTGAATTAAATAAATATTTTAATTAATTTATTTATTGAGTTAAATAAATAATTCGTGTGATTGTTGTGAAGTAATTTAATTAAGTGTAATATATTAATTAAATAAATATTTAATATTTAATTTAATTAATATGTAATAATTTTATGTTATAGTTCTAATTTAGCTGGGATAATTAAATTAGATGAAGTTATGTGATAATTGTTACATGAAATTATAATTAGCGAGTAATTATAATTGTTATGTGGCAATTTATATGTGATTAATTGATGTTACCTATTAATTAATTAAATTAGAATGTTAAGATTTAATTAATTAAAGTATAACATTAAAAATATGTGTTAAAGAATTTATTAAAAGAATTAAAAGAGTTTTTAAAATCGTTTTGCCAAACAAGGCCCTTGCACCTGTTTTAAATTCATTTTGCCAAACAAGGCCCTTGCACATGTTTTAAATCCGTTTTGCCAAATGGGGCCTTAACTACAAAAAACCTGTTTTTAAAATAAAGTTGTTTGCCAAACAAGCCTTAGGGCTTTTAAAATTCAAATTTGTAACCTATATATTAATTGTAATTATTATAATTAATAAGGGTTATTATGTTTATATTTATGATTGTATTATGTATATGTTATATGTATATTTTGTATATATATTAGTTAGAATTACAAAGCTAAGTGTTAGTCAGTTAGAAAAAGAAAAGAACAAAAAGAAATACAGAGAAAGAAACTAGAGAGAAAAGGGAGAAGAAGAAAGAAAGAGGAGGAAGGAGTTTTGAGAAATCAAAACTAGTAGCCTATCATCATCACTTTCATCTTCTTCGTCACTAAGCTACAAGGGTATAATTCTAACCCTTGTACTTCGAAAATCATGTTTTATTGTTCTTCATAGTTATATTCTCTATAAAATATTTGTTCATGATTTTTTTGTGATTGTGAGTTATACATGTTAAATAGTATTCATATATGATTATTATTAACTTGGATGCATGATTAGACAGTTTAATTCATATAACTATGATGAACATGAAGAATTCATGTTCATCAAAAGTTATAGTGAAATAAGTTTTGTTAATTCGTCTTTTGAAAATTAAAATTTTGTTTGATTGATAATCATTAAGTGAATTGATGCTAGATAATGATAACATGTTTATAAACGAATTCAATATGATTTGAATTGTGTGTTTTGATTAAGAAATAAGCTTACAGTGTTCAATTTTATCAAGAACACTAGAAAATAGTTTTTATCCAAAATTTTCAAAATTAAGAGTTTTGATTATGTGTTTTGATGATTAAATATGTTAAAACATGTTAGAAACTTAAAAATTTTATTTTCTATAAAGTTATATGAATTATGTTGACTAAATTCATAACTTGATGTGGAGAAATAAACCAATTTGGTTTTTTTTCTGCAAACTTCGCGAACTGTCAGTACTGTCTGCGCAGTGGCGTGGCCGCGCCGCTCCAAGTCATTAAAGGAGCGCACCTGCGCCGCTCTAAAGGGTTAATGGAGCACGGCCGCGCTGGTCCTGCAGATTGGGCAGAAAATTATTTTTTATTGTACAAAATTATAAGATTTATGATGTGATAAATTATAAAGTATGTTATTAAAATGCTAAATGGAAAGTAATGAATAATTTTTAATTATAATTTGAATAATTATAATTAAAGTGAATGTTTAATTTAAATTATAATTTGTTAAATTATAATTTAATAAATGCATAAATGTAGTTTGATTAATTTTAATCAAAGTAAATGTTTAATTATAATTTGTGTAATTATAATTTAATTAATATAATATGAGTGAATGTGTAGATTAAATTATAATTTGTTTAATTATAATTTAATTTATATGAGTGCATAAATTGAATTTGATCAAAATAAATGTTTAATTTAAATTATAATTTATTTAATTATACTTTAATTAATATAAGATGTAATTATAATTTGATTAATTATAATTAAAGTGAACGTTTAATTTAAATTATAATTTATTTAATTATAATTTAATTAATTTGAGTACATAATTATTAGTTGATTAATTATGTGAAAATGTAATGTGAACATGTGATGTGATTAATGATGTGATAATTTATTACTGAATTTAATAATTGTAGAGGAGTGAGTTAACCTAAATGGGTTAACTAGTTATGTAAATTAGTTATATGATAACTAAGTTTTATTATTATTGTTAACCAAAAAGGAGTCCTAGCAAGACTTAAACACTTGAATGAACTTTGAGTATGACTAAAGAAATATAGTGAGATATAAATCGAAAGTTAACACAATCAATTGAACATTGTGTATCAAACTTAAAGAAGATGATAGTAGATCGTAAAGTAGAGTTACTTAAACGATGCTATGTGACTAATAAATGATGTGCACGATTATATAATTGTGTAGGATTCATGAAGTGCATATAACTGTAAGCTGTTTTCTGTAATTGGTAATCTATAAATCATGGCAAGTCTTTCAGTTCCTATTTGCAACGTGTAATTGATAATGAATTTTTTTAATCTGTATCGCAAAGATATTACATATGTTGTGAGCATGAAATGTTAAAGTCAATTTATGATTACATTGATTGATTAAAGAATGTTGATTGAGTAAGGAACTCAATCTTTATACTTGTTATGTGAATTAAAGCATGCATGATATCTTAGTCTAATGATTATGATGTATAAGATGAGCATGTTATTTATGTGATACATGATGCAAGAAAGCTGTTAGATCTTGCTGAGCAGTCAAGCTCACTCTTGCAAATAACTATTTTTGCAGGTTAAGATTTTAAGGTAATGATACGTGCTAAGTGAATTATAGAGATCAATATTCACGAAGATTACTTATTTTAGATGAGAATTTCATTTAATGTTTTAATTGTAACAAAATTTTCGTGTTGTAAAGTTGAGCTATCCGAGGTAATATGGATATTGCATAATAATGTAAGACTTTATATAGTAACTTTGATGTAACGATTCATAAAATAAATGGAATCAAAGGCATGTAATGATAAAGGTTGAGATTCAGGGAAATAAAGAAAGATATATATAAAAAATTTAATTATTCCGCATTTTTAGTGATTGTATCATCGAATAATGATGTAAAGTTAGACGTTTGTTGTATTGTTAACGACCGATGTCGAGAGTTGTGTTGTATGAATTTTGGGGTCGTTATTTGGACTCGAAAAAAGTTTAATCCCATATCATTGCAACACTCTCGGAAAGGGCTTTCCGGAAAGATATAGCATGCCTCAAACGGACGCTCCGATCAAAAGTTAAAAAGTTTCGAATCTGACCTCGCATTGCTCGAAGTGCACGTACATCGATGCAACAGAGCCACTTCCATTTCGTCTATATATATGAGTGCACCACCAGCTCATTTTATATCGAAAAACGCTCTAAACCCCTGTCCGTTTGGTTTTTCAGCCATTTTCTTGTCTTCCAAACCCAAATTTTTTCACTCTAACACGTAGATATACCCACATACAACCACATATCAAAAATTAACGAGTAGATTTGGACGTTTAAAGCCTACAATTTGGCAAAGAGCCGGTGTAGCAGTCTATTGTGAGTGTTTTTACGATCAGCAAATTTATATTACTTCATTACACTGTTATACACTTGAATATCAAGTTTTATTTTCTAAATATGCCCGGAACTCGGTTCCGTGGCCGTTTTTGTTAACTTTTGGTACATTTTAGTAGCTAAACTCATTTTTTGGCATTTTTTCAACTCGGATTGACGATCCGTCGTCGCTAACAGCTTTTATATACTTGCATCGTCGTTTCTAGCAACTTCGTCGGACTGGGTTATCTTCCCAGTCCGGGTTTAGCTTTTTAATGTATATATTTAACTGTATATATACTAACTTTTTAATTCTGTCAACCCCGGATGTCAAATCCGCGATAGTTTACTACTTATATATATATATATATATATATATATACACATATATATACACCGTTCACCGAACTGGGTTATCTTCCCAGTCCCGGTTTGACTATTTTTTGTCTATATTTAACTATATATATATATATTTACACTCCAGTTCGACCTGGATCATTCTGTGGCCTTTTTACTGCTTCTATAACTATATATATATTTCCCTTCCAGTCCGGGCATCGGGGTGAAAATCCACCGCCCTTTACTGTTTATATATATATATATATATATATATATATATATATATATATATATATATATATATTTCAATTCTATCCAGCCTGGATCATTCTGTGTCTTTTACAGCTTTTTATAAAATATATATCATATATATTTACTTTCAAGTCCGGGCACAAGTGTGAAAACCTATCTCCCTTTTTGCGCTTTCATATATATATATATATATATATATATATATATATTTCAATTCTGTCTGAGCCTGGATCATTTCGTGGCTATTTACAGCTTTTATAAATATATATATATATATATATATATATATATATATATATATATATATATATTTCAATTCCAGTACGGGTCTACGAGTGAAAACCCATCGCCCTTTATAGTTTTCTTATATATAATTATATATATATATATATATTGTTTTACTCATTTTTATTAAATTATTGCTTTAAATATTCATTTGATATGAATTGGCACTGACATTTCTGCGGGCGAACTAGATTTTTTTAAATCTTGCCAATTATAGCTTTCAAACGGTTTAAAATAGGTCCAAACAGAACCGGGAAGCTAGAATGGCTGAGATTTATTTAAATCTAGCATTTTTTAGTTTCAGTTATAAAAGCAACCTCGCGGTCCTTAGATCGCTATCTAGTGGGAACGAGATGCTTCGGCCATGTGCGAGCCAAGATTTAATGATGAATCCTTGGTTCTAGATATATTTGGATATATTTCTATACAAATTTGAGCTGTGCAGGTTTATTGGCCTTCCTATGTGAGCCTAGGAATCGTGGGATTCATGATCAAACTGATCAGAATCTGATTCCCACGATGGACAAACTCCACTTTACAAATGTACCCTGCCAGTTTTTCTATAAAATGTACATACAAAAGACCTTAAAACGATTATCCGGATTTAAGGTCTCAACATAGTGAAAATATGGTTTATCGTGTCAGAGTCACTCTGATGGCTGTCATGCCCATGAGAAGACCGACACTTGTATTTATTTTTGTGGTCGAGGACGCTTCGCAGCCGGACAATCACCATTCAAATTGAGCCTTAAGGCTGAAAAGATAAAACTGAAGTATCAATATGTTTCAATTCCTATGTTAGCGTAAGGGTTTGAAAACTTTCTTTCAAAACATCATTTCAATAATCTTATCGAAAAAAGAAGCTTTTGCAAATCAAATCAAACATTTTGCAAACCAAATCAAAGACTTTTTGCAAATCAAATCAAACCCTTCGTATATAGGTTCAACGATGCATAAACATACTTCAAATCAAGCATAGGCCCAATTTTCTTCTAGCATTCACACACATTGCATATTTAAAAGGGAAATAGTGAAAAGATGTGGTACCGTGTTTACACGGGAGTTATGGGGTGCCTAACACCATCTCCACACTTAACCAAACCCCCGAACTCAAAACTTCAGTTTCGAAGATGAAGTTTTGACAGTGTCCAGCAATTGGGCCTCTTTTCAAACAAAACGCGGTTGAGTTGGTACAACTATTTCAATTCTACCAACTGGCAACTCTGTAAAACATTCAATCATCGACATGATACATGTTGGCTTTTTCTTAAAAAACCCTTCAAAACCTTTTTCACAAATAAAAAGAGTAAGGGTAGAAATAACTTAGGATGAGAGAAAGATACGGGTTGTGACCCGACCCGCAAATTTTTTTCCCGACGTCGACAGGTGGCGACTTTGCTAGGGACAGTAGAGGGCTTAGGTCATGTTCAAATCTTTTCAAAAAATTTCACTTTCACATCTACGTATGTATTAATGCTGCATCCTTACATTGAATGAATGCGTGAATGCTGAGTCTTTACATTAAATGAATGTGAATGAATGCTTTCCTGCTTTTTAATGCTTCGCACCTATGTCATCATATGCATAACGGTGAGGCACGATGTATGTGAATGCATGTTGTGTGATTCCTCCACCAAAAGAAAAACCAGTCGGTGATAAGTAATGTCTTCAAGGGCGACCAAGTCTTCGGGGCTCATGAAAAAGCACCACTCAAATTCGCTCCAGTTGAAAGATCAGATTAATTTCCCCTCTAGTAGATTGCGATGATCTGAGGACCTTCATGCCAAAAAGTTGCGAGAGTAGCCTAAGATAGGTCAGCCTCTGATTAACCAAATCCGATGGGAAGCTTCTTAATGCCATCCTCTTTCAATTTAATGTCAAGTTTCCAATTCCAATGTAAAGGAGCACAATGTAAATATCATAATAAAATTTTACATTCCTTGTTATATACAGCTTGTCATGTCATCCTGTCATCAAAACAACTGACATCTGTTTTGTAGGATAAGATTTAAAAACCCCTAAACATGACACATTGCATAACATGTATATGGTTAGTGTCTATCAAGGCTAAACTACTTACTCGTCTTGTAGGTAAGAGTGGTCTCATTACTAGATCACAATCTAAAAAGGCACAAAGCCTATTCACCGACATGGCTGAAAGTGGCCAGCATGAATCAGGTTTCGTATCTCGAAAGGAGTTTGAGGGACTTAAGAATCAAATAGCAGAGTTGGCTATCCTCCTAAAGGAACAAAGTAAAAGCACTCAGGGCCAGACAACGCCCAATCAAAAAGAGTCCTCCTCATAGGGTGGCAATCAAAGTGCTGATAAAAAGGGGGAAATGCAAATCCCTGAACCTCGATCTAGTCAAAGAACTAATAAAACCCCTGAAATCACAAATCTCAGGAAAAATCGGGAAACTGGCGATATCTGAAGGAAAGTCCGACAAATGGAAGAAACCATCTGTTCAATAAAAGGAACTAGAAACCTTGGAAGTGTCACCTATTCAGATCTCTGCATATTCCTAGGGGATAGATATCCTGACAAATTCCAAGTCCTAGAGTTTGAAAAATACAATGGGGCAGGCGATCCCTATACACACTTGAAGGTATACATTGGCGAGCTAGGGTCTTATGCTGAAGATGAAAGCCTCAGAATGTAGCTTTTCCAAAAGAGTCTCATTGGAGAGGCTAGGATATGGTATGCCCGACTTGATAATGCAAAAATCCACAGTTGGGAAGAGCTAGCTCATACCTTCCTAACTCAATACAGCTTCTAGTCTCAGATGGCTCCGGATCGGTATCAAGTGTCCAAGGTTAAAAAGTAGAGTACTGTGTCTTTCTGTGAGTATGCCCAAAGATGGAGACGTCTGGCAGCACAAGTCAACCCGCCTATGACAGAAACAGAAATGGTGATGACTTTCATAGACATCCAAAAAGCACCTTATTAAGAGAGGATATCCTAGCTGGAATAGGAAAGCCATTCTCAGATATGATCAAACACGGCGAAATGACAGAAATGAGCCTGAAAGAAGGTAAGATTAAAGATCTCACAGCCTTGAAAGTATTCGTCGATCATATACAGTCTGACAACTATTCGAGTGATCCCATGAGGATACCTAGGAAAGGCGATGAAGATGTATCCCTCATTGTACAGGAGCAGTCTAGGAGACCCAATTGTAGTCCCCCTATTTGGAAGAAGGAAGATAATTTTTCATTTCAACAACAGGCCGCATTCAACCAATGCCAGGACAGAAAGAGAAAATTTAAAAGAACGAAAAATTGGGTGTTCACTCCACTAGGCGATTCCCTTGAAAACATGTAGGTGATGTTAATAGATCACAAGAAAATTACCGAACTGGCTCCACCTCTGGATCCAAAAAGCAAAAGATACAATCCTATCCAGAGATGTGCTTACCATTCAGGATCTCCAGGACACGATACACAAGATTGTTGGTCCTTAAAGCATAAAATTCAAAACCTGATCGATAAGGGCGATCTTGTGGTACAACAACCTGACCATCCAAATGTCAACACCAACTTTCTAATGATGCATGATATGGAGGGAGTAAACATGATCGGGTCAGGAAGCAATGAAATGCATCTAAATCGTAAATACATATGAAGGATGGAGGAATACCCCCAAAGGAATAGAACAAATGTCCTAGAACTGGAAAATACAGAGGAGGGTATGACAGTGATGCAAAAATTGGATACGATCCAACATCAAGTAACTCTGCTGGCTAATTTGATAGTGCGCCAACATTAGGATACAAGGCAATTTTTCACTCAACTATCAGAAAGCCAAGAGAAAGAGGAGGTTATTCAGAATGTAAACATATCTCCCTCCAAGATCAGCCAGCTAAATGAAGAAGATCAAAGCATGCTGAGTAGACGAGAGAGGGGGAATGATAAAGTTACTAGAAGATCTCGCCAAAGGAGAAATCGTCCGGAGGAATGCGAATTCCCAAATAGGAAATATCAAGCAACATATCAAATACTGACAAACCCTCGAAATCCTACCGCATCGAGAGTCAGGGAGAATAGGCAGATAAGGGTATTCACACTGTTGGGGGACTCGGTGGAAAATGTGTTATCACTGTTGGTTGCGCAGAGAAATATTACTGAGTTGCTGCCTCCTGCAAAACCCGAGATGAAAAGTTATGATGCCACAAAGATATGTCTCTACCATTCTAACTCACCTGGACATGCAACTGAGGAATGCTGGTCCCTAAAACACAAAATCAAGGATCTCATTGAAAATGGAGAACTAAAGATAGAAGTCCCCATGAACAGAATAGGCGAGAGGGAAATAAAGAGCTTAAGATGTCTACTCGAGACAGGCAGTTCAAAGGATGTGATGGCTATGAGCACCAATCCTGGCAGAACACAAGGTGGACTGATCTTAATATCAGGAGTGACAGAGGAGATAAGAGTCCTCTAAGAAAATTCATCCGCCACCATTAAATATCTTATTGCCCAAAGCCAGCAACCACATTCCTGATTTTACCCTCCTAGATGATGAAGAGGAAATATTGATCCTTCCTAGGGTGGAAAAAGCCAAAAAGGAAAGTTCCTTGCAAGAAATACAACAACAGTGCGAGAGGGATTTCATATTCAAAACTTCTCATGCCTATGAGAAAGGTGAAGGAACAGATGAAGGAAAAGGTGGTAACGTTCTCGAGGAATCCAACCCATCGAGGAATCTAGAGTTCATCCCTTTCTGCGACGAGTCAAGTTTGAGCTTCCTTAAGGGATATGCTGATTTAGGAGACGATCAAGTTATGGCTGGGATTGAAGATATTCATGACCAGGAGGTAACCTCTATCACAAGCCTCGAAGGCAACATAACGGCTGACAACTGGATTATCAGGCCTCAGCTAGCCAGGAAGACGTATATTCAGAGAAAAGTTGCGAGTTCCAGGGGATGTTGGGACGTTATCACTTTCTTAGCATTATGCCTTTTATTTTCCATGCATGTAGAAAAAAAATCAAATCAAAAAAAATTAAAAAATCAAACTAATTAGGCAAAAGCCTGAACTACGAATGACCTAATCTCCTTTCACCCAGGAGTACGTAGGCAACCATTCATGGTGATGTCAAACTAAAACAAAAAGTTCAAAACCCATCAAACCAAAATAAAAAGTTCAAGAACCCATCAAACCAAACTCAAACTCAAAAGAGACACTTCTCAAACCTCTCACACAAAACTCGAACTACAAATGACATGATCTCCCTCCACCCGGGAGTACGTAGGCAGCCATTCATGGTGCGGTGTGACCTTCAAAGAAAAAAACCCAATAAAACCAGTCCCAAGGCACCGAAATCCTATAAAACCCAAATACTATCAATTCTACCTAATCAACAGGCCCTGATGAGGTATTCTCTGACATCTCACTATCCGTCCATCAAAGAAAAGCTAATGATACATCAACGTCAACAACTCTGGAAAGAAGTGGTAATCACTCAGCAATGGCAATACATATCTAATAGAAAAAACAAAGCTAGTATATGAACTCGTGGATAAACGGGATAGCAGTGCCAACATGGCATCCCTCTCAAAAGAAAAAGAAGAAGCAGCTGTAAGCTCATGTCCCACGGTCTCCATACAGGATAGAATATCCACAGTCATCTGCATAGTACTGCTGTAATCATCTATGAAGGCACTCATATCGGCAATGATGATGTGTGTATATGACCTGAGCGCAGTGCTATCAGCAATATAAACATCCCAGCTGCATCACGGATAGATCGAGCCTCATCTCTCTCCTCATAAGCCATATCTCGGGTAGATCGAGCCTCATCTCTCTCAACAAATATTGCATTCCGAGTATCTCGAGCCTCATCTCTATCAGCAAAAGCGGTATCCCTGCTAGAAAAGGATGTCAACATCAACGCCTTAGCCTGATCCTTCTCAAAAGTTATCAGAGCCAGTGAATCAACAAGAGCTGGATCTGTCCTGACAGAGAAACTCGGAGGGTCACTGACTAAGGCTGCTGTCAGGCCCATAAATAACTCATCCTCCGTAGGAGAATCAGGATCCTCCATAGGCTCCTCCTCGTCATGAACAATACTCGGAGAGGACTGGATAACCACAGCCAATGCAATATCTGCCTTCAACCATGCAGAATACTCTGAAGAGCAATTTGGATGGCTAGTAGAAAAATTACCCCTCTCCCTACGAGTCCAACACTCATAAGTCCTGTTAAGGTCAGCTGACGACAAAGACGAAGCTGATATTCGTTGATCCATAGCCCCCTCAAAGTGGTGAATGCTCTAAAACGGATCAAACTGGCCCATGACTACTAGCAGATGATATGTGGTCACCCCTCTCAAACCCGACAGGGGCAAATAATCCATGCCAACTGCATGAGTGATGAAGTTATAAGGGGAGCTAAGTTCTGAGCATGGCAATAGCCAAAAGGGATGCTCGATCTCCGATATGAAGGCCAAACCTGAAAAGATTACATCCAAGAAACACGCTCAAGATTGATGACACATGTTGAGAGGACCCAACGACACCTCAATGTTGTTCCATCAAAACTGGCACAAGTCCCGAAAAGGAAGAGGCAGCGATATATCAAAACGACCAGTCACATGGATGAAATGCTAATCATCATAGAATGCAACCTGTCAGCAAATTATCACTCCGAAAGTGTGAGAAAACTTGATCTCCTTTGACCCATAGAAGCACATAGTCTCCGTCGTGGCAAAGTCTATCTCATACCCAACGATCTATTTCTTGAGCAAAAGGCCACAGATTAAACCTCACAGATCAAACCAAATTTGGTTAAAGCCATCACACCATCAACCAAGCTGAGCTCTTAGGTCTAATTCATTAGAGTCCGAAAGCATCTCGACATCAATCATCAAAGTTGAAACAACAGCACAACAATATTCAAGCATAATCATCAGCAAGGATCTTCAAAGAGCTGACACCCTCAATCTGAAACCTTCACCAAATCAGAAGAAGGTTCATCAAAGCCAACAGCTCAAAGAAATCAAAAACAATGACTAGGGCATCCAAGCATTAAAGCCGAAATCCACTACCTATTCACCAAACTCTTGCTATCTCGGCATCTTATTAGCCCATCGGTCAAACATACAACAAAACAATCATCCCAGATGACAAATAAGACTAAGGCAACCCGATGTTGGGACCCTAACAACAAGACTGGGGCAATTTCAGAAATTACGATAACTTAACACTGGGGCATTTGTCAACCATCCAAGGAAAATGCACCAGTCGGCACCATCAGCATGGTCTGTCATCATCAGAGCTTCCATTATTGGCGATCCGGTATGATCAATCTGTCTTTTACAATCATAATTTTTTTAGAATACTGCGATCCACTAATAAGGTACAACTCTTTCATCCCTTTATATGCTTTTAATTTTCCAGTTACATGCATTGGGAAGGGTAAACATGTCAAGTATAGATAGATCTTGCGTTATAATCTTTGAAAAAGGTTTTAAGAAGGAGAATATTTTTTCTTAACTTGTTATGAATTGGATTAATTCTGATAAGCGTCCGTGGAGCAAGAATCACGGGAACGATTAGAGAATTAAGATAATTCAACCTTTTGATTAGGCACGACATCTTAGTTTAAAGCGCTTTTTGGAACAAACTTGACCTCATATGCATGTCTGCACTTTATGATTGCCCTAACTTTTAGTTGTGGGGTATGAAACTATGACGGGGATGACAATTAGTAGTCAACCTAATGCCTTGAATCGTGGTCTGGGTCACTCGAGTTATTAAGTCTGAGGGGTGTCTTTACACCTGATGCCCTAAAGCCATATGGTTTCGGAGTCACCGGCCCAACGCTCGTTACATGGGTAACTCGGTGCCTAAGAAAACAAGCATTACAAGAAAAATAAGGCAAAACCTGAGTAGATCCAAATTGTGGCCTAGGTTACTCAGGTAATTAAGCCCGAGGGGTGTCTCTACACCTAGTACCCTAAAGCCGTCTGGTTTAGGAGTCACCGACCCAACACTCGCTATACGGGTAATTTAGAGCCTAAGCAAACAAATCTTGTACAAACTCAGGCGAGGATTAAAAAGAGTAAATCGCCTGACTTGTCTAGAAGAGTGGCCTTTGTTACTCGAGCCAGTAAATCTGAAGGGGTGTCTTAACACCTATTGCCTTAAAGTCGTCTGGTTTAGGAGTCATTGGTCCAAAACTTGTTAAATGGGTAACTCTGAATAGCATAAGAAAATGAGACAAAGTTAGACGAGGAAAGCAGAGAATTTTGCAAGGAAAAAATGAGATCATCTAAAGTCATAGAAGTGAAACCCTTACTAAGGGTTGCGTTACTCACAGTGCACATGTCATATGATGTTAATTTTGTGAATAGCGGTTTCTAGAGCGAAGATGAGGTGTCTCTGATAAAGGGAGATAAGTCTTTTAAAACTGATTCTACCCATGAAAAATGACCATGGATGCTTAAAAGTTTTCTTGCAATGTCATAACTTGTCAAACAAAAATTTTGATTCCTTTAAGAAAACTTCATTTCAAGATCTTTAGTGATAAGATAAAAGCTCAGTGAATCCAAGCATTCAATTTTATAAACTTTAACTTCAAATGCATCATTCACAAGATAATACTGACGGCCCGAGCCATCAAGCTGTTGGCACATTTCGTTCAATGTACAGGAAATTATTCACTCAGGATGTGGCCAACAAAGCAAGTTTCTTCTGTGAATCCCAGAAACAACCTGCGAAAGGGCTGAGGCATTTCCAATTCCAAGAAATAAAAAGGATCTACGGCGGGACCAAGCACCTCATCAAAAGAAAAGGGAGAATTCTTGAAAGAAATCAAGGCGGCATAAGTTTAACCCTCCACAAGAAGGGAAAAATGCTCAAGAGAGTCCCTAACTTGAAAAAAACAGATGCCCGATGACAAAAGGTCTGGCAAATGGAATCTACATCATTAAACATGTCAACCTGCGCCAAGTTCGCACAAGTTAAGGCCTCTGCACTGCAATTCAACTCTGGGCAATGAAGGAATGGGCTACATCCTCTAGGAAGTCAGCATCACCCGGGTCATCAGCTAAGCCAGATCTAATCCAATAGGGTCACAAAGTAAAGTGCTCGACCCTTTTCATAATTAATAATCAAAATCGTTGGCGTCAATATAGCGTAGCATCGGAGAAAGGGCTGATGATGCAGGCCGTGGAACACTACTTCAGCGAACATATCGGGATATCTTTGAGTAAAGCCATCAGTGTCTGAATCGCCAGAGGTACTAGTGCCCGATCTAGATTCAGAAATAGCCTCCTCCGTGAGATCCCCACCATAGACGATATATGAAAGGAGAACATCTGAATCTGCCATGAAAAAAGTCATATAGGAGTTAGAGCTGTTAAGCTTATCAAAATCCATGACTGAAAAGAAACTTCGAATCACCTCAGAAAGGGTGAGATATGGTTCTACATCAATTCAATTAAGCATATAATTCAACCTAGGATAAATTAAGATCAACATATCATGTCTGGTCTGCACATGTGCAACAAGCGCTACTTCAGCGCACATCTCCGTTAAAAAGTTAGGCATGCATACCCAGTAGAAGTAAAAATGCATACACATTAAATACAAAAACTCGATGAAAATGTTTGCTACCGTTCGAGTAGGCATCGGGACAGTCCAATGGTCAACCATTGTCCCTACCATCAGGGTAGGCACTGTTGCAAACTATCGATGTAAGTTATCATCAGGGTATGCATCGAGAGCACCCACTAAGGTAACTTGGCAAAAGAGATATATCCCCAGTAGAGGATCCTTCAGAAATGTACAACGGCATCAGCCAAGAGAAAATCTGCCCCATGATAGTATCGACAGATTGGGGAAACCATTGGTCTTAAAACCAAGGTAACAGCAAAGGCCATCATAAAGGACGTCATCTCCAGTAGAAATATGGTAGACATTTTAGTTTATCCTTGTCAAACAAGCATCGGCAACACCGATGGAAATCAAACCATTGGAATTAACAACACCATGGACATCAGTAGCACTGGTGAAAGTCAACCGTTGAGATCAGCACCAACACTAGCATCATCCATGACAGGTCAGGGTAAGCGATATGCGATGCGATATGCGATTTGCGATGCGATATACGATTTGCAAAGTGCGAAATGCAATTTGCAAAAATATTTTAACATTCATTGCATTGCGATTTGCATCATTAATATCCTGTCATATTTCAAGTGTCTAGTAAATCTTTATCATGTTCATTCCATTGCATTGCATAAACATGATAAAGAGGGGCACCTGTAGACACTCGTAATTTTTTTGCATTCCTGGTACTAACCCTACAGGAGGGCAAAACCGACAACTCAACCCCGATCACCAATATCAGGATGTCAACTCAACCCCGAGCACCAATACCGGGACAACCACAACCCCGATCACTAATACGGGATGTCAACTCAACCCCGGTCACCAATACCGGGACAACCACAGCCCCGATCACCAATATCGGGATGTCAACTCAACCCCAGTCACCAATACCTGGACAACCACATCCCTGGTCTCAATACTAGGCCATCAGTTCAACCCCGGTCTCAATAACGGGCCATCAGTTCAACCCCGGTCTCAATACCGGGCCATCGGTTCAACCCCGGTCTCAATATCAGTATATCAATTCAGCCCTAGTCGCAACCCGGGAGGTACAATTAAGCCCCGGTCACAACCGGCAGAGATACCCCTGGGAAGCCAATTCAACCTTCAGAGACAAATCCGAAGCATCACATCATCTCTGGAGTCAACCTTGGGAAGACCAATTCAGTCTCAGAGACGACCCTGAGGACAAACAGAATAGGCTGGGACCCAAACCTCGGGAAACAACCTCGGGAAGACAGCCGAAGACCGTGCCTGCACATTAAACAACCCCAGGACGGGTAAAATGGTCATTCTACCAACTTGAAGCCGATTAGGTCAAACTCAAGTTGAATTGATGCCACGAAGGTCGGGAAGAACCATAACGGTGATCCCGAGTGAAAACAGCGCAAGACAGATCAATGGCCAAACTACAAAAAACAAAGACTTGGTTATGAACCTGTTTTTTTGGACACAAAAAAGGTTTAATCCCATGTCATTGAGACACTCTCGGCGAGGGCTTTTCAGAAAGATATAGCACGCCTCAAACGAACACTCCGATCAAAAGTTAAAAAGTATTGAATCTGACCTCGCATTGCTCGAAGTGCACGCACTTCGATGCAATAGGGCCCACCACCTCTACCTACCATGTGAAGCCGCATGTAGAGTGGAGGATGCCTCTGGTAGAGCCGCTTCCATTTGGTCTATATATATGACTGCACCCTCAGCTCATTTTATATCGAAAAACGCTCTGAACCAGTTCCCGTTTGGTTTTTCAACCATTTTCTTGTCTTCCAAACCCAAATTTTTTCACTCTAACACGTAGATATACCCACATACTACCACATATCAAAAATTAACGAATAGATTTGGATGTTTAAAGCCTACGATTTGGCAAAGAGCCCGTGTAGCAGTCCATTGTGAGTATTTTTACGATCAGCAAGTTTATATTACTTCATGACGCTGTTATACGCTTGCATATCAAGTTTTATTTTCTAAATATGCCCGGAACTCGATTCCGTGGCTATTTTTGTTAACTTTTGGTATATTTTAGTACCTAAACACATTTTCTGGCATTTCTTTAACTCAGATTGACGATCCGTCGCCGCTAACAGCTTTTATATACTTGCATCGTCGTTTCTAGCAACTTCGTCGGACTGGGTTATCTTCCCAGTCCAGGTTTATCTTTTTAATGTATATATTTAACTATATATATACTAACTTTTCAATTCTGTCAAGCCCGAATGTCAAATCCGCGGTAGTTTACTACTTTTATATATATACATATATATGCACCGTTCACTGGACTGGGTTATCTTCCCAGTCCTAGTTTGAGTATTATTTATCTATATTTAACTATATATATATATATATATATATATATATATATATATATATATATACATTCCAGTTCGGCCAGGATCATTCTGTGGTCTTTTTACTAGTTTTGCACCATTCACCATACTGGGTTATCTTCCCAGTCCTGGTTTGACTACTTTTCTGTCTATATTTAACTATATATATATATATATATATATATTTATATTCCAGTTCGGCCTGGATCATTCTGTGGCCTTTTTATTGCTTCTATAACTATAAATATTTCCCTTTCAGTTCGGGCATCGGAGTAAAAACCCACCGCCCTTTACTGTTTATATATATATATATATATTTCAATTCTGTCCAGCCTGGATCATTCTGTGACTTTTACTTTTTATAAATATATATATATATACTTTCCAGTCCGGGCACATGCGTGAAAACTCATCGCCCTTTTTGCGCCTTCATATATATATATATATATTAATTCTGTCAAAGCCTGGATCATTCCGTGGCTATTTACAGCTTTTATAAATATATGTATATATATATATATATATATATTTCAATTCCAGTACGGGCCTGCGAGTGAAAACCCATCGTCCTTTACAGTTTTCTTATATATAATTATATATATATATATTGCTTTACTCATTTTTATTAAATTGTTGCTTTAAATATTCATTTGATATGAATTGGCACTGACATTTCTGCGGCCGAACTAGATTTCTTTAAATCTCGCCAACCCTAGCTTTCAAACGGTTCAAAATAGGTCCAGACAGAATCGGGAAGCTAGAATGGCTGAGATTTATTTAAATCTAGCATTTTTTTAGTTTCAGTTATAAAAGCAACCTCGCGGCCCTTAGATCACTATCTAGTGGGAACGAGATGCTTCAGCCATGTGCGAGCCAGGATTTACTGATGAATCCTTGGTTCTGGCGATATTTGGATATATTTTCGTACAAATTTGAGTTGTGCAGGTTTATTGGCCTCCACATGTGAGCCTAGGAATCGTGGGATTCATGATCAAACCGATCAGAATCTGATTCCCACGATGGACAAACTCCACTTTACAAATGTACCCTGCCAGTTTTTCTATAAAATGTATATACAAAAGACCTTAAAACGATTATCCAGATTTAAGGTCTTAACATAGTGAAAATATGGTTTGTCGTGTCAGAGTCACTCTGATGGCTGTCATGCCCATGAAAAGACCGACACTTGTATTTATTTTAGTGGTCGAGAATGCTTCGTAGCCCGACAATCACAATTCAAATTGAGCCTTAAGGCTGAAAAGATAAAACTGAAGTATCGATATGCTTCAATTCCTATGTTAGCGTAAGGGTTTGAAAACCTTCTTTCAAAACATCATTTCAATAATCTTATCGAAAAAAGAAGTTTTTGCAAATCAAATCAAACAATTTTGCAAACCAAATCAAATACTTTTTGCAAATCAAATCAAACCCTTCGTATGGGGTGCCTAAAACCTTCTCCACACTTAACCAAGCCCCAGAACTCAAAACTTCGGTTTTCGAAGATCATGTTTCGACAGTGTCCAGCAATTGGGCTTCTTTTCAAACAAAACACGATTGAGTTGGTACAACCATTTCAAAACTACCAACTGGTGACTCTGTAAAACATTCAATCATTGACATGATACAAGTTGGACTTTTTCCTAAAAAAACCCTTCAAAACCTTTTTCACAAATAAAAAGAGTAAGGGTAGAGATAACTTAGGAAGAGAGAAAGATCAGGGTTGTGACCCGACCCGCGAATTTTTTCCCGACGTCGACAGGTGGCGACTCTGCTGGGGACAGTAGAGGGCTTAGGCCGCGTTCAAGTCTTTTCAAAAAAAATCACTTTCACATCTACGTATGTATAAATGCTGCATCCTTATATTGAATGAATGCGTGAATGTTGCGTCTTTATATTGAATATATGTGAATGAATGATTTTCTGCTTTTTAGTGCTTCGCACCCATATTAGTGCTTCGCACCCATATTAGTGCTTCGCACCTATGTCATCATATGCATAACGGTGAGGCACGATGTATGTGAATGCATGTTGTGTGATTCCTCCACCAGGAGGCAAACCCGTCGGTGATAAGTAATGTCTTCGAGGGTGAATAAGTCTTCAGGGCTCATGAAAAAGCACCACTTAGATTCGCTCCAGTTGAAAGATCTGATTAATTTCCCCTCTAGTAGATTGCGATGATCTGAGGACCTTCATGCCAAAAAGTCGCATGAGTATCCTAAGATAGGTCAGCCTCTTATTAACCAAATCCGATGGGAAGCTTCTTAATGCCATCTTCTTTCAATTTAACGTCAAGTTTCCAATTCCAATGTAAAGGAGCACAATGTAAATATCATAATAAAATTTTACATCCTTGTTATATACATCTTGTCATATCATCCTGTCATCAAAACAACTGACCTCTGTTTTGTAAGATAAGATTTAAAAACCAATAAACATAACACATTGCATAACATTAATATGGTTAGTGTCTATCAAGACTAAACTACTTACTCGTCTTGTAGGTAAGAGTGGTCTCATTACTAGATCACAATCTAAAAAGGCACAAAGCCTATTCACCGACATGGCTGAAAGTGGCCAGCACGAATCAGGTTCCGTATCTCGAAAGAAGTTTGAGGGACTTAAGAATTAAACAACAAAGTTGGTTATCCTCCTAAAGGAATAAAGTAAAAGCACTCAGGGCCAGGCAACTCTCAATCAAAAAGAGTCCTCCTCACAAGGTGGCAATCAAAGTGCTGACAAAAAGGGGGAAATGCAAATCCCTGAACCTCGATCTAGTCAAAGAACCAACAAAACCCCTGAAATCATAAATCTCAGGGAAGATCGGGAAACTGGCGATATCCGAAGGAAAGTATGACAAATGGAAGAAACCATCTGTTCAATAAAAGGAACTAGAAACCTTGGAAGAGTCACCTATTCAAATCTCTGCATATTCCCAGGGGCTAGATATCCTGACAAATTCCAAGTCTCAGAGTTTGAAAAGTACAATGGGGCAGGCGATCCCTATACGCACTTGAAGGTATACATTGGCGAGCTAGGGATTTATGCTAAAGATAAAAGCCTCAAAATGCAGCTTTTCCAAAAGAGTCTCACTGGATAGGCTAGGACATGGTCTGCCCGACTTGATAATGCAAAAATCCACAGTTGGGAAGAGCTAGCTCATACCTTCCTAACTCAATACAGCTTCCAGTCTCAGATTTCTCTGGATCGGTATCAAGTGTTCAAAGTCAAAAAGCAGAGTACTGAGTCTTTCCGTGAGTATGCCCAAAGATGGAGACGTCTGGCAGCACAAGTCAGCCTGCCTATGACAAAAACTGAAATGGTGATGACTTTCATAAACATCCAAGAGGCACCTTATTATGAGAGGATCCTAGCTGGAATAGGAAAGCCATTCTCAAAGATGATAAAACACGGCGAAATGACAGAGATGGGCCTGAAAGAAGGTATGATTAAAGATCTCACGACCTTGAAAGTAGTCGCCGATCATATACAGTCTGACAACTATGTGAGTGATCCCATGAGGATACCTAGGAAAGGTGATGAAGATGTATCTCTCATTGTACAGGGGCGGTCTAGGAGACCCAATCGTTGTCCCCCTATTTGGAAGATGGAAGACAATATGTCATTTCAACAACAGGCCGCATTCAATCAATACCAGGACAGGCAGAGAAAATTTAAAAGAATGGAAAATCGGGTGTTCACTCCACTAGGAGATTCCCTTGAAAACATGTTAGTGATGTTAATAGATCACAAGAAAATTACCGAAATGGCTCCACCTCTGGATCCAAAAAGCAAAAGATACAATCTTATCCAGAGATGTGCTTACCATTTAGGATCTCCAGGACACGATACGCAAGATTGTTGGTCCTTGAAGCATAAAGTCCAAAACCTGATCGATAATGGCGATCTTGTGGTCCAACAACCTGACCATCCAAATGTCAACACCAACCTTTAATGCTGCATGATATGGAGGGAGTAAAAATGATCGGGTCAGGAAGCGATGAAATGCATCCAAATCGTAAATACATACGAAGGATGGAAGAATATCCCCAAAGGAACATAACAAAATGTCTTAGAACTGGAAAATGCAGAGGAGTGTATGACAGTGATGCAAAAATTGGATACGATCTAACATCAAGTAACTCTGCTGGCTAATTTGATAGTGCGCCAACATCAGGATACAAGGCAGCTTTTCACTCAACTATCAGAAAGCCAAGAGAAAGAGGAGGTTACTCCAAGATCAACCAGCTAAATGAAGAAGATCAAAGCATGCTGAGTAGACGAGAGAGGGGGAATGATAAAGTTACTAGAAGATCTCGCCAAATGGGAGAAATCGTCCGGAGGAATGCGAATTCCCAAATAAGAAATATCAAGCAACATTTCAAATACTAACAAACCCTCAAAATCCTACCGCACCGAGAGTCAAGGAGAGTAGACGGAGAAGGGTATTCACACCGTTGGGGGACTCGATGGAAAATGTGTTATCACTGTTGGTTGCGCAGAGAAAGATTACTGAGTTGCTACCTCCTGCAAAACCCGAATGATAAGTTATGATGCCACAAAGATATGTATCTACCATTCTAACTCACCTGGATATGCAACTGAGGAATGCTGGTGTATAAACACAAAATCCAAGATCTCATTGAAAATGGAGAACTGAAGATAGAAGTCTCCATGACCAGAAAAGGCGAAAGAGAAATAAAGAGCTTAAGATGTCCACTTGAGACAGGCAGTTCAAAGGATGTGACGGCTATAAGCACCAATCCTGACAGAACACAAGGTGGACTGATCTTAATATCGGGAGTGACAGAGGATACAAGAGAGTCCTCTAAGGAAATTCATCCACCACCATTAAATATCTTATTGCCCAAAGCCAGCAACCACATTCCTGATTTTACCCTCCTAGATGATGAAGAGGAAATACTGATCCTTCCCAGGGTGGAAAAAATCAAAAAGGAAAGTTCCTTGCGAGAAATACAACAACAGTGCGAGAGGGATTTCATATTCAAAACCTCTCAAGCCTATGAGAAAGGTGAAGGAATAGATGAAAGAAAAGGTGGTGAAGTTCTCGAGGAATCCAACCCATCGAGGAATCTAGAGTTCATCCCTTTTTGCGACGAGTCTAGTTTGAGCTTCCTTAAGGATATGCTGATTTAAGAGGCAATCAAGTTATGGCCGGGATTAAAGATATTCATGACCAAGAGGTAACCTCTATCACAAGCCTCGAAGGCAACATAACCGCTGATAACTGGATTATCAGGCCTTAGCTGGCCAGGAAGACGTAGATTCAGAGGAAAGTTGCGAGTTCTAGGGGATGTTGCGATGTTATCCCTTTCTTAGCATTATGCCTTTTATTTTCCATGCATGTAGAAAAAATATCAAATCAAAAAATTAAAAAAAATCCAAAAATCCAAAAATCAATCAATCAAGCAAAAGCCTGAACTACGAATGACCTGATCTCCTTTCACCCAAGAGTACGTAGGCAGCAATTCCTGGTGCGGTCAAACCAAAAAAAAAATTCAAAAACCCATCAAACCAAAACAAAAAGTTCAAGAACCCATCAAACCAAACTCAAACTCAAAAGAGACACTTCTCACACCTCTCACACAAAACTCGAACTACAAATGACCTGATCTCCCTCCACCCGGGAGTACGTAGGCAGCCATTCATGGTGCGGTGTGACCTTCAAAGAAAAAAAACCCAATAAAACCAGTCCCAAGACACCGAAATCCTATAAAACCCAAATACTATCAAGTCTTCCTGGTCAACAGGTCCTGATGAGGTATTCTCCGACATCTCACTGTCCGTCCATCAAAGAGAAGCTCATGATACATCAATGGCAACAAGTCTGGAAAGAAGTGGTAATCACTCAGCAATGTCAATACATATCCAACATAAAAAGCAAAGCTAGCATATGAACCCGTGGATAAATAGGATAGCAGTGCCAACATGGCATCCCTCTCAGAAGAAAGAGAAGCAGCTGTAAGCTCATGTCCCACGGTCTCCATACAGGATAGAATATCCACAGTCATCTGCATAGTACTGCTGTGACCATATATGAAGGCACTCATATTGGCAACGATGATGTGTGTATATGACCTGAGCGCAGTGCTATCAGTAATATAAACATCCCAGCTGCATCACTAATAGATCGAGCCTCATCTCTCTCCTCATAAGCCGTATCTCGGGTAGATCGAGCCTCGTCTCTCTCAACAAATATTGCATTCCTAGTATCTCGAGCCTTGTCTCTATCAGCAAAAGCTGTATCCCTGCTAGAAAGGGATGTCAACATCAACGCCCTAGCCTGATCCTTCTCAAAAGTCATCCGAGCCAGTGAATCAACAAGTGTTGGATCTGTCCCGACAAAGATACTTGGAGGGTCACTGACTAAGGCTGATGTCAGACCCATAAATAACTCATCCTCCGTTGGAGAATCAGGATGCTTCATAGGCTCCTCCTCATCAGGACCAATACTTGGAGCTGACTGAATAATAGCAGCCAATGCAATATCTGCCTTCAACCATGCAGAAAACTCTGAAGAGCGATTTGGATGGCTAGTAGAAAAATTATCCCTCTCCCTATGAGTCCAACACTCATAAGTCCTGGTAAGGTCAGCTGACAACAAAGATGAAGCTGATATTCGTTGATCCATAGCCCCCTCAAATTGGTGAATGCTCTGAAGCAGATCAAACTGGCCCAAAACTGCTAGCAGATGATATGTGGTCACCCCTCTCAAACCCGACAGGGACGGATAATCCATGCCAAGGGGAGCTAAGTTCTGAGCATGGCAATAGTGAAAAGGGATGCTCGATCTCCGATATGAAGGCCAAACCTAAAAGGATTACATCCATGAAACACGCTCAAGATTGAAGACACATGTTGAGAGGACCCGACGGCACCTCAATGTTGTTCCATCAAAACCGGCACAAGTCCCGAAAAAGAAAAGGAAGCAATATATCAAAACGACCAGTCATAGGGATGAAATGTGAATCATCATAGGATGCAACCTGTCAATAAATCATCACTCCGAAAGTGTGAGAAGACTTGATCTCCTTTGACCCACAGAAGCACATGGGCTACCATCGTGGCAAAGTCTATCTCATACCCAACGATCTATTTCTTGAGCAAAAGGCCACAAATTAAACATCACAGATCAGACCAAATCTGGTTAAAGCCATCACACCATCAACCAAGCTGAGCTTTTAGGTCCAATTCATTGGAGTCCGAAAGCATCTCCACATTAATTATCAAAGTTGAAACAACAACACAACGATATATCAAGCATAATCATAAGCAAGGACCTTCGAAGAGCTGACACCCTCAATCTGAAACCTTCACCAAATCAGAAGAAAGGTCATCAAAGCCAATTGCTCAAAGAAATCAAAAACAATGACTGGGGCATCCAAGCATTAAAGCCGAAATCCAATACTTGTTCACCATAGGGATCATGCGATAAAAAAACTCTTGCGATCTTGGCATCTTATCAGCCCATCAGTCAAACATACAATAAAACAATCATCCCAGATGACAAACAAGACTAGGGCAAGTTCAGAATCAATGACAACCCGATGTTGGGACCCTTACAACAAGACTGGGGCAATTTTAGAAATCACAACAACTCAACACTAGGGCATTTGTCAACCATCCAAGGAAAATGCACCAGTGGGCACCATCAACATGGTCTGTCATCATCAGAGCTTCCATTATTGGCGATCCGGTATGATCAATCCGTCTTTTCCAATCATAATTTTCTTAGAATACTGCGATCCACTGATAAGGTATGACTCTTTCATCCCTTTATATGCTTTTAATTTTCCAGTTACATGCATTGGGAAGGGAATACATGTCATGTATAGATAGATCTTGCGTTATAATCTTAGAAAAAGGTTTTAAGAAGGAGAATATTTTTTCTTAACTTGTTATGAATTGGATTAATTTCGATAAGCGTCCGTGGAGCAAGAATCCCGGGATCGATTAGAGAATTAAGACAATTTAACCTTTTGATTAAGCACGACATCCTAGTTTAAAGCGCTTTTTGGAACAAACTTGACCTCATATGCATGTCTGCACTTTACGATTGCCCTAACTTTTAATTGTGGGGTATAAAACTATGACGGGGATGACAATTAGTAGTCAGCCTAATGCCTCAAATCGTGGTCTGGGTCACTTGAGTTATTAAGCCTGAGAGGTGTCTTTACACCTGGTGCCCTAAAGCCATCTGGTTTCAGAGTCACCGGCCCAACGCTCGTTACATGGGTAACTCAGTGCCTAAGAAAACAAGCATTACAAGAAGAAGAAGGCAAAACCTAAGCAGATCCGAATCGTGGCCTAGGTTACTCGAGTAATTAAGCCTGAGGGGTGTCTCTACACCTAATACTCTAAAGTCGTCTGGTTTGGGAGTTACCGGCCTAACACTTGCTACACGAGAAATTTAGATCTTAAGAAAACAAATCTTGTACAAACTCAGGCGAGGATCAAAAAGAGTAAATCGCCTGACTTGTCTCGAAGAGTGGCCTTTGTTACTCGAGCCAGTAAACCCGAAGGGATGTCTTAACACCTAGTGCCCTAAAGCCGTCTGGTTTAGGAGTCATTGGTCCAAAACTCGTTAAATGGGTAACTCTGAATAGCCTAAGAAAACGAGATAAAGTTAGGCGAGGAAAGCAGAGAATTTTGCAAGGTAAAAATGAGATCATCTAAAGTCATAGAAGTGAAACCCCTACTAAGGGTTACGTTACTCATAGTGCACATATCATATGATGTTAATTTTGTGAATAGCGGTGTTTAGAGCGAAGATGAGGTGTCTCTGATAAAGGGAGATAAGTCTTTTGAAACTGATTCTACCCATGAAAAATGACCATGGGTGCTTAAAAGTTTTCTTGCGATGTCATAAGTCAAACGAGAATTTTGATTCCTTTAAGAAAACTTCATTTCAAGATCTTTAGTGATAAGATAAAAGCTAACTGAATCCAAGCATTCAATTTTATAAACTTTAACTTCAAATGCATCATTCACAAGATAATACTGACGGCCGAGCCATCAAGCTGTTGGCAATTTCGTTCAATGTACAGGAAATTGTTCACTCAGGATGTGGCCAACAAAGCAAGTTTCTTCTGTGAACCCCAATAATAACCTGCTGAAAGGGCTGGGGCATTTCCAATTCCAAGAAATGGAAAGGATCTACAGTGGGACCAGGCTCCTCATCAAAACAAAAGGGAGAATTCCTGAAAGAAATCAAGGCGACAAAAGTTTGTCCCTCCACAAGAAGGGAAAAATTCTCAAGAGAGTTCCTAACTAAGAAAAAACAGATGCCCGATGACAAAAGGTCTGGCAAATGGAATCTACATCATTAAACATGTCAACTTGCGCCAAGTCCACACAAGTCAAGGCCTCTGCACTACATTTCAACTCTGGGCAATGAAGGAACTGGCTACATCCTCCAGGACGTCAGCATCACCCGGGTCATCAGCCAAGCCAGATCTAATCCAGTAGGGTCACAAAGTAAAGTGTTTGGCCCTTTTCATAATCAATAATCAAAACCGTTGGCGTCAATCCAGCGTAGCATCGGGGAAAAAGCCGATGATGCAGTCCGTGGAACACTACTTCAGTGAACATATCGGGATATCTCCGAGTAAAGCCATCAGTGTCTGAATCGCCAGATGTACTAGCGCCAGATCTAGATTCAGAAATAGCCGCCTCCGTGAGATCCCCACCATAGACGACATATGAAAGGAGAACATCTGAATCTACCATAAAAAAGTCATATGGGAGTTAGAGCTGTTAAGCCTATCAAAATCCATGCCTTAAAAGAAACTTCAAATCACCTCAGAAAGGGTGATGTATGGTTCTACATCAATTCAATTAAGCATATGTGTAACACCCCCTTCCCGAAATAGAAAGGGAGGTTACGCAAAACACAACAGAACTACAGAAAATCATACTAAAGCTCTAAACCACAAAAGAAATATATTTAAAACTAATAAATATCAACAAGGTCAAACCAGAATAAATGCCAAACTGGCCCAAACCATAATCTGAAATAATTATTACAACTCCAAAGAATTTAATATGTCCAGCCTAAACAGAATATTCCTAGACCATTGGATCGAATGGAGCTCTCATCACACTTGCCCTTGATCCCCCTGATTACCTGCCGGAAGAAAAACACAGCATGAGCCAAACGCCCAGTACGGATATAGAATACAAGAATAACGAAACGAAATAACTAACTCAACAAATGAACTAAACTGAACTGAAACGAACAAAACTAACACAATGAACTAATAGGCTGAATCAAATGGCTGAGTGTTATTTCATACCGAGCTCAAAATAAAACAAAAAATATACCTTGCCACACAGGCAAGGTCAAATAATGCCACACAGGCAAATCACACACATTGGATCGCGAATCCAAATGTATGTAAAATCGGAAGGCGTGTTTGGCACAAACATCGCCACTCCGCAGAACAGAACAGAACAGAAAACTAGGGTCGACCCATACGCCTCCCACAACAAAACACCAAATGGCCAACTCCCACCGGAGCACAAAACGGAGACGTCGTGGACTGATCACACCGCCACGGAAAGTGTCATGCCTCTCGTGCCAAGACGACATGCCTGTGGTACCCCCACAGGTGGTTATAGCTCAGGTATACCCTACGGTATATTCTAATAATAATATCATGTCACAACACATGCGACACAATATTAACACAAGGGTTCTATATGTACATGTTGAACCAAATCGAAATATAATCACAATGTCTCAAAAAGAAAGTAACAACATGTACCGCTCTACAATTATCAAAATAAATAATAACACGATAACCTAATTCAAAGAGTACAAATTCGAGTCATATGAATCAACTCCAAATGAAACTATTATATGAATTTCACAAGAAATAATTATGTGAAATAATAACGAAATTCGAAATAAGGAACAAAACGAATAAATCAGAGTTAACAAGAGTATTGCTGAAAGAGTACGGAATCCGTACCTGGATTATGCAATGTAATACCCAAAATTATATTCCAATTATAACTCGTTAGACCCTTCCGTTCGATCTAATAAAATAAATAAATTAATTAGTTATAAGTTACCTAATAATTATAATTTATATTAATATGAAATTAATTCCTCCAATTACAATTTATTATTTAATTACCAAACATATTTGACCAAGCTTCTTACGAAAAAAAAAAACAAATTCCCAGAAATCATTATATAAAAAAAATTCTGAAACTTCCATCACTATTCTCAATCTGATCACTAACACATATATTTTATGGCAGTTTCATTACATATATACATAATATTATGAAGCCTAATCCCACTACCAAACAAATACTCCACTTCCGATCATATATATATATATATATATATATAAATCTAATACTGCTGCAACACATTCCAGGATCATATAATATATATATACCAGTGATCATCATATATAAATATAATACTGCAAAACCTCGGTTGATCTGAAGGGAAAGAATTAACGTTTTTTTTTTTAAACACAAAATCTTTTACAACTAATTTGAGTTCTTACCTTTGTTAAACGAATCCTTTTCTTCTACAAAGTGTAATCTGATTTCTCCTTTCTGTAACCGTGGCTGCGCCCCTTTTTTTTTCCAGTCAGTTATCAGAGGTATGTGAGATAGATTAGGTTTTAAGTATTTATTTATTAATTAAAAGCTCTTATTAACTCTCCTAATTATAAAAGGATTTTAATATTAGACAAATATATATTAGACCCAAAAAAATTTAAAGGCCCAAATTAATAAAATTCTTTACTTATTATAGTTCACATAAATTAAATACATTATTGACACAAACACAAGAAAGGCCCAATTAAAATATTTAAAATAAAATTTTAAAAATGTCATTTCTTTATTTATTTATTTTTTTTCGGGTATTACATCACCTACCCCTTAAAAAGGATTCCGTCCCCAGAATCAAAAGCATGAAACGTACCTAATTATCAAAGAGATGCGGACACTCCGCTCGAATAGACTCCTCCATCTCCCACGTAGCTTCACGCTCCGAATGGTTTCTCCACAAAATCTTAACAAACGGAATTGTCTTCCTCCTCATAACCCGCTCTTGACGATCCAAAATCACCTCGGCTTGCTCCACACAAGTAAGATCATCACTAATCTTATCGAACGAATATTGCACCACATGCAATGGATGATATTTATAACTTCTCAACACCGACACATGAAACACATTGTGCACAGCTAGCTGTGGAGGCAAAGCTAACCGATATGCAACCTCACCAACTCTCTCCAAAATCTCGAATGGGCCAATATAACGCGGACTAAGCTTTCCTTTCAGGCCAAATCGCCGAATACCCTTCCAAGGAGAAACTTTTAGGAACACATGCTCACCAGGTACAAACTCTAAGGTCCTCCTATGCTTATCAGCATAACTCTTCTGCCGTGATCGAGCCGACTTCAATTTTTCCTTAGCCACTGCTACCTTCTCCGTAGTGATTTGAACTAACTCAGGCCCTTCTATGGCTCTCTCGCCAACCTCATCCCAACAAGTTGGTGCCCGACACTTCCTACCATACAATGCCTCAAACAGAGCCATCCCAATACTCGCATGCCAACTGTTGTTATAAGAAAACTCAACTAGGCTCAAGTAATCATCCCAGTTACCTGACCACTCAAGTGCACAAGACCTCAACATGTCCTCCAACGTTTGAATGGTCCGTTCGGATTGCCCATCAGTCTGCGGATGAAAAGAAGTACTAAAGTTGAGCCGAGTACCCCAAGCTCGTTGAAACCCTTTCCAGAACCGTGAAGTGAATCGTGGGTCCCGATCCGAAATAATAGACACCTGAGTACCATGAAGTCTAACAATCTCTTGCTGAAAGATCTGTGCCAACCTATCCACCGAGTAACCCTCGTGGATCGCCAAAAAGTGTGCCGATTTAGTCAACCGGTCCACCACAACCCAAATGGCATCATTCTTCCTGAAAGTCTTCGGCAAGCCAGTCACAAAATCCATCGTGATATCCTCCCATTTCCACACTGGAATGTCTAACTGTTGCAGCAACCCACTAGCTCGTTGATGTTCTATCTTCACTTGTTGACAAGTGAGGCACTTCCCAACATATTCAGCCACATCTCGCTTCATCCCATTCCACTAAAAAATTTCCTTCAAATCCCTGTACATCTTTGTAGAACCTGGATGAATAGAAAATGGCGAACTATGAGCCTCTGCCAAAATCGCCTCCCGAATGATTGGATCAGATGGTACACACAACCGCTCACCCAACCAAATCACACCATGGTCATCAATACGAAAGTCGGGCTGCTTGCCCTCCTCCATATTCTGTGTCATACTCCACAATTCCCCATCTTCCTTTTGAGCTTCCTTAACCCTTGAAATAAGAGAGGGCTCCACTCGCATACCTACCAAATGCCCATCTGAATCTTGGACATACAACTCCAACTCTAGTCGCTCCATATCCGAACTAAGCTGAAGGTTGTGTAATAAGAGCTGCTACACTTCCTGAACTTTTTCGACTAAGAGCATCTGCAACCACATTTGCCTTCCCCGGGTGATACTGAATCCTCGCATCATAATCTTTTATAAGCTCCAACCAACGCCTCTGCCTCATGTTAAGCTCCTTTTGAGTGAAAATGTATTTAAGACTTTTGTGATCGGTGAAGATATTACAAGTCTCTCCATACAAATAGTGCCTCCAAATTTTTAGAGCAAAGATCACCGCTGCCAACTCCAAATCATGAGTGGGGTAGTTCACCTCGTAAGGTTTAAGCTGCCTAGAAGCATAAGCAATCACCTTACCGTGTTGCATCAAAACACATCCCAAGCCCTTCTTAGAAGCATCACTATAAATCTGGAAACCTCCTGTCCCTGACGGCAATGCAAGTATAGGAGCTGTCACAAGCCGTTTCTTTAACTCCTCGAAACTCTTCTCGCGCTCCTCATTCCACACAAACTTCGTGCCCTTTTTCATCAACTGAGTTAATGGCAAA
This sequence comes from Panax stipuleanatus, assembly GCA_020205555.1. NCBI lineage: Eukaryota > Viridiplantae > Streptophyta > Magnoliopsida > Apiales > Araliaceae > Panax > Panax stipuleanatus. The sequence goes on from CM035122.1 coordinate 12,799,972, forward strand.
GCAAGCAAAGAAAATCCTTCCACAAATCTCCTATAATACCCTGCTAAACCCAAGAAACTCCTAATCTCTGTCACAGTAGTAGGTCTCGGCCACTTAGTGATAGCCTCAACCTTCGCAAGATCCACCTTAATGCCTTCAGCAGAAACAACGTGGCCCAAAAATGCAATCTGCTCCAACCAAAACTAGCATTTAGAGAATTTAGCATACAATTTCTCTTTCTGCAAAATTCCCAACACTGTTCGAAGATGTTCTTCATGCTCCTCCCTAGACTTGGAGTAAACCAAAATGTCATCAATAAAGACAATAACATATTGGTCCAAGTACTCCTTGAACACCCAGTTCATCAAATCCATAAACACTGCCGGAGCGTTAGTCAACCCAAATGGCATCACCAGAAACTCGTAATGCCCATAGCGAGTACGAAAAGCTGTCTTAGAGACATCCTCATCTCTCACCCTCAACTGATGGTAACCCGACCTCAAGTCTATCTTTGAAAAATACTTTCGCCCCCTGAAGTTGGTCAAATAAGTCTTCAATCCTCGGCAACGGATACCGATTCCTGATAGTAATCTTGTTCAACTCTCTGTAGTCTATGCACAACCTCATAGACCCATCTTTCTTTTTCACAAATAAAACCGGAGCACCCCATGGCGAAACACTCGGCCGAATCACACCACGATCTAACAGCTCTTGCAACTGCTCCTTCAACTCTTGCAACTCCAATGGTGCCATCCGATACGGCGCTTTAGAAATAGGCCCCGCCCCAGGAATGAGCTCAATAGTGAACTCGACTTCCCGTTGCGGTGGTAACCCTGACAACTCCTCAGGAAACACATCATGAAAGTCACGAACCACTGAAATATCCTCAATACGAGACTCGCCCTTAGAGGTATCCTTCACAAATGCCAAATACCCCTCACAACCCTTTGCCACTAACTTCCTAGCCTTCAAGGCTGAAATCAATTTCACCACTCTACTCGGCTGTGAACCCTGAAATACGAATTCCGGAGACTTCACATCTCCAAATATAACCTTCTTCGCCTGGCAGTCAATAGTGGCCTGGTGCTTATCCAACCAGTCCATCCCAAGAATAACATCAAAATCGTGCATACACATTGGAAGAAGATTAGCACTACGAATCTTATCTCCAAAACTGATCGGACACCCTCGATATAATTCAAAAATAATAACAGAAGTCCCCATCGGGGTAGCAATAGACATAACAGAATCTAAAGACAGAGATGGCACACCCAGGTGCCGAACAAAAGACTGAGCCACAACAGAATGAGTAGAACCGGTATCAAATAAAATAGAAGCCTCACGACTACCAACTAAAAGAGTACCAGAAACAGTACCTGGCGCACCTGCCGCCTGATTATGTGTCAAGGCAAACACTCGACCACCTTGACGCTGACCACCATTGCCACCATGATCACCGCCTCCACCATTACCGCGTGGCCCGGTACAATCTCTAGCCATGTGACCCATCTGTCCACACAAGAAGCATGCACCAGTAACTCTATGACACTGTCTCCCCGGATGATTAGCCCCACACATGGCACAAGGAACTATCGGAATAAGATTTGGGTTACCCCCACCAGCTGGTCCCGGATAACGACCCTGATTCTGCCCCTGCTGACGATTCTGCCCTTGCTGCCGATTCTGACCATACCAAGGTAGCTGAAGCTGACGATTCTGCCCCTGCTGAGGCATCTGCTGATTACCCCTGTTCTAATTTTGACTACGCCACTGCCCTTGCTGGACACCACGATTTCTGTTCCACTGACCACCTTGATTTCTCCCATGCTGACCCGAAGCTTGACCCTGCTGGTCATCTCTGTCCCTTTTCCGATTCCCTTCCGGTTTAGAAGACCGAACGTCCTGCCGCTCCATCTCAATGTTCTTGGCCGCATTAGCTACAGCCGATACATCCGCAAACTTGGTGTTAATGAGATGTTGCCGATACCTATAATGAATTCGCCACTTGAACTTCTCCGCCTATTCCGCTGCGGTCCCTGCAGAGGTTCCCGCAAAACCTGCCAACCTGGTGAACCTCGTCATAAAATCTGTGATGGACTCATCATCTTTCTGCCGAATAGACAGATACTCTCTAGCATAGGCCTCTTTATCAGCAGCTGGAAAGTACTGCTGATAAAAGGCCTCACAAAACTCTGCCCAACGAAGTGTCTCCACTGTACCCATCACCCTTGGTTGTTTTCAGCGCTTTCCACCACCTCTGTGCATCCCCCTCCAGCTTGTAAGCTGCAAGCAATACTCTCTGATTATCCGAGCACCCCAACACATCAAAAATCTTCTCTAGGTGTGCAATCCAATTCTCCGCATCAATTGGAGTCGGAGCTGAACTGAATGACTGTGGCTTCTGCTTCTGAAACCTCTCCAACCATACGTACATTGGAACCACCTGTTGATCAAGACCATCCGCATTCCCTTCCTCTTCGTTTGCCTGCGAACCATTATTTCCCGAGTTCCCCTGCTCAGGAATTTCTGGCGGCTGCTGCATTGCCTGTACCACCTGTGCCACCAACTGTGGTAAAGCCTGATTAACCGCCTGATTCACCAAGTTAGCCAATTGAGCATTAATCTGGTCATTAGGTTGCTCATCGGGCTGACCATCACCTCTTCCCCTATTGTTACCTCGCCTCCCAGCAACCCTAGCGGATCTACGAGCCATCTAAGAAAGAGATCAACGAATATCAGCAATATATATTAGAGACAGATTTGAATATAGCTGAACAGAAAATCAAACTGAACAAAACCTAACCCAGAATTCTACCCATAACTCACAGGTCAAACCTAAATAGGTTTTCTACAAGAAAGAACCTAAGCTTTGATACCAACTCTGTAACACACCCTTCCCGAAATAGAAAGGGAGGTTACGCAAAACACAACAGAACTACAGAAAATCATACTAAAGCTCTAAACCACAAAAGAAATATATTTAAAACTAATAAATATCAACAAGGTCAAACCAGAATAAATGCCAAACTGGCCCAAACCATAATCTGAAATAATTATTACAACTCCAAAGAATTTAATATGTCCAGCCTAAACAGAATATTCCTAGACCATTGGATCGAATGGAGCTCTCATCACACTTGCCCTTAATCCCCCTAATTACCTGCCGGAAGAAAAACACAGCATGAGCCAAACGCCCAGTACGGATATAGAATACAAGAATAACGAAACGAAATAACTAACTCAACAAATGAACTAAACTGAACTGAAACGAACAAAACTAACACAATGAACTAATAGGCTGAATCAAATGGCTGAGTGTTATTTGATACCGAGCTCAAAATAAAACAAAAAATATACCTTGCCACACAGGCAAGGTCAAATAATGCCACACAGGCAAATCACACACATTGGATCGCGAATCCAAATGTATGTAAAATCGGAAGGCGTGTTTGGCACAAACATCGCCACTCCGCAGAACAGAACAGAACAGAAAACTAGGGTCGACCCATACGCCTCCCACAACAAAACACCAAATGGCCAACTCCCACCGGAGCACAAAACGGAGACGCCGTGGACTGATCACACCGCCACGGAAAGTGTCATGCCTCTCGTGCCAAGACGACATGCCTGTGGTACCCCCACAGGTGGTTATAGCTCAGGTATACCCTACGGTATATTCTAATAATAATATCATGTCACAACACATGCGACACAATATTAACACAAGGGTTCTATATGTACATGTTGAACCAAATCGAAATATAATCACAATGTCTCAAAAAGAAAGTAACAACATGTACCGCTCTACAATTATCAAAATAAATAATAACACGATAACCTAATTCAAAGAGTACAAATTCGAGTCATATGAATCAACTCCAAATGAAACTATTATATGAATTTCACAAGAAATAATTATGTGAAATAATAACGAAATTCGAAATAAGGAACAAAACGAATAAATCAGAGTTAACAAGAGTATTGCTGAAAGAGTACGGAATCCGTACCTGGATTATGCAATGTAATACCCAAAATTATATTCCAATTATAACTCGTTAGACCCTTCCGTTCGATCTAATAAAATAAATAAATTAATTAATTATAAGTTACCTAATAATTATAATTTATATTAATATGAAATTAATTCCTCCAATTACAATTTATTATTTAATTACCAAACATATTTGACCAAGCTTCTTACGAAAAAAAAAAACAAATTCCCAGAAATCATTATATAAAAAAAATTCTGAAACTTCCATCACTATTCTCAATCTGATCACTAACACATATATTTTATGGCAGTTTCATTACATATATACATAATATTATGAAGCCTAATCCCACTACCAAACAAATACTCCACTTCCGATCATATATATATATATATATATATATATATATATATATATATATATATATATATATATATATAAATCTAATACTGCTGCAACACATTCCAGGATCATATAATATATATATACCAGTGATCATCATATATAAATATAATACTGCAAAACCTCGGTTGATCTGAAGGGAAAGAATTAACGTTTTTTTTTTAAACACAAAATCTTTTACAACTAATTTGAGTTCTTACCTTTGTTAAACGAATCCTTTTCTTCTACAAAGTGTAATCTGATTTCTCCTTTCTGTAACCGTGGCTGCGCCCCTTTTTTTTCCAGTCAGTTATCAGAGGTACGTGAGATAGATTAGGTTTTAAGTATTTATTTATTAATTAAAAGCTCTTATTAACTCTCCTAATTATAAAAGGATTTTAATATTAGACAAATATATATTAGACCCAAAAAAAGTTAAAGGCCCAAATTAATAAAATTCTTTACGTATTATAGTTCACATAAATTAAATACATTATTGACACAAACACAAGAAAGGCCCAATTAAAATATTTAAAATAAAATTTTAAAAATGTCATTTCTTTATTTATTTTATTTTTTTCGGGTATTACAATATGCATCAACCTAGGATAAATTAAGATCATCATATCATGTCTAGCCTGCACATGTGCAACAAGCGCTACTTTAGCGCACATCTCCATTAAAAATTTAGGCATGCATACCCTGTAGAATTAAAAATGCATACATATTAAATACACAAACTCGATGAAAAAGTCTGCTACCATTCGAGTAGGCATCGGGACAGTCCAATGATCAACCATTGTCCCTACCATCAAGGTAAGTACTGTTGCAAACTACCGGTGTAAGTTATCATCAAGATAGGCATCGGGAGCACCCACTGAGGTAACTCGGCAAAAGAGATATATCCCAAGCAGAGGATCATTCAGAAATGTACAACGGCATCAGCCAGGAGAAAATCTATCCCTTGATAGTATCGACAGATTGGGGAAACCATTGGTCTTAAAACCAAGGTAACAACAAAGGCTATCATAAAGGACGTCATCCCAAGCAGAAATATGGGAAACATTTCAGTTTATCCTAGTCAAACAAGCATCGGCAACACCGATGGAAATCAAACCATTGGAATTAACACCACCATGGACATCAGTAGCACTGGTAAAAGTCAACCGTTGAGATCAGCCCCAACACAGGCATCATCCATGACAGGTCAGGGTAAGCGATATGTGATGCGATATTCGTTTTACAATGCGATATGCGATTTGCGAAGTGCAAAATGCGATTTGCGAAAATATTTTAACATTCATTGCATTGCGATTTGCATTATTAATATCCTATCATATTTCAAGTGTTTAGTAAATCTTTATCATGTTCATTCCATTACATTGCATAAACATGAAAAAGAGGGGCATCTGTAGACACTCGAATTTTTTTTACATTCCTGGTACTAACCCTGCAGGAGGGCAAAACCGTCAACCCAACCTCGATCACCAATATCGGGATGTCAACTCAACCCCGGTCACCAATACCAGGACAACCATATCCCCGGTCTCAATACTAGGCTATCAATTCAACCCCGGTCTCAATATCGAGCCATCAATTCAACCCCGATCTCAATAATTCAGCCATGGTCGCAACCCAGGAGGTACAGTTAAGCCCCGGTCAAAATTAGGAGATCCAGTTCAACCCCAGAGATAACCCTGGGAAGCCAATTCAACCTTCAGAGACAAACCCGAAGCATCACATCATCCCCGGAGTCAACCTTGGGCGGACCAAGTCAGCCTCGGAGATGACCCTGAGGACAAACAGAATAGGCTGGGAGCCAAACCTCGGGAAACAACCCTGGGAAGACAGCCGAAGACCGTGCCTGCACACAGTAAACAATATCGAGAGGGGAAAAATGGTTATTCTACCAACTTGAAGCCGATTAGGTCAAACTCAAGCTGAATTGATGCCACGAAGGTTAGGAAAAACCATAACGGTGATCCCGAGTGAAAACGGCGTAAGACAGCTCAACAGCCAAACTACGGGGAAACAAAGACTTAGTTATGAACCCGTCCTTTTAGACTCGAAAAAGGTTTAATCCCATGTCATTGCGAAACTCTCAGCGAGGGCATTCCAGAAGGATATAGCATGCCTCAAACGGACACTCCGATCAAAAGTTAGAAAGTTTCGAATCTAACCTCGCATTGCTCAGAGTGCATGCAGTTCGATGCAACGGGGCCCACCACCTATACCTGCCACATGGAGCCGCAGGTAGATTGAAGGCTGCCTCTGGTAGAGTCGCTTCCATTTGGTTTATATAAATGAGTGCACCCCCAGCTCATTTTATATTGAAAAATGCTCTGAACCCCTGCCTGTTTGGTTTTCCAGCCATTTATTTATCTTCCAAACCCAAATTTTTTCACTCTAACACGTAGATATACCCACATACTACCACATATCAAAAATTAACCGGTAGATTTGGACGTTTAAAGCCTACGATTAGGCAAAGAGCCCGCGTAGCAGTCCATTGTGAGTATTTTTACGATCAGCAAGTTTATATTACTTCATTACGCTGTTATACACTTGCATATCAAGTTTCGTTTTCTAAATATGCCCGGAACTCGGTTCTGTGGCCGTTTTTGTTAACTTTTGGTACATTTTAGTACCTAAACGCATTTTCTGGCATTTCTTCAACTCGGATTGACAATTCGTCGGCGCTAACAGCTTTTATATACTTGCATTGTCGTTTCTAGCAACTTCGCCGAACTAGGTTATCTTCCCAGTTCGGGTTTGGCTTTTTAATGTATATATTTAACTGTATATATAATAACTTTTCAATTCTGCCAAGCCCGAATGTCAAATTCGCGGTAGTTTACTGCTTTTATATATATATATATATATATATATATACATATAAATGCACCATTCACCGGACTTGGTTATCTTCCCAGTCCCGATTTGACTATTTTTTATATATATTAAAATATATATATATATATATACATTCCAGTTCGGCCTGGATCATTCTGTGGCCTTTTTACTGTTTCTGCACCATTCACCATACTAGGTTATCTTCCCAATCCTGGTTTGACTACTTTTCTGTCTACATTCAACTATATATATATACATATACTATATATATATATATATATAACATTCCAATTCGGCATGGATCATTCTGTGGCCATTTTACTGCATCTATAACTATATATATTTCCCTTCCAGTCCGAGCATCAGAGTGAAAACCCACCGCCCTTTACTGTTTATATATATATATATATATATATATATATATATATATATATATATATATATATTTTAATTCCTATCCAGCCTGGATCATTCTGTGGCTTTTACAGCTTTTTATAAATATATATATATATATATATATATATATATATATTTACTTTCCAGTCCTGGCACAGACGTGAAAACCCATCACCTTTTTTGCGCTTTCATATATATATATTTCAATTCTGTTAGAGCCTAGATCATTTCGTGGCTATTTACAGCTTTTATAAAATATATATATATATATATATATATATATATATATATATATATATATATATATATATATATCAATTCCAGTACGGGCCTGCGAGTGAAAACCCATTGCCTTTTATAGTTTTCTTATATATAATTATATATATATATATATATATATATTGCTTTACTCATTTTTATTAAATTATTTCTTTAAATATTCATTTGATATGAATTGGCACTGACATTTCTGCGGCCGAACTAGATTTCTTTAAATTTCGCCAACTCTAGCTTTCAAACGGTTCAAAATAGGTCTAGACAGAACCGGGAAGCTAGAATGGCTGAGATTTATTTAAATCTAGCATGTTTCTAGTTTCAGTTATAAAAGTAACCTCACGGCCCTTAGATTGCTATCTAGTGGGATCGAGATGCTTCGGCCATGTGCGAGCCAGGATTTACTGATGAATCCTTGGTTCTGGCGATATTTGGATATATTTCTGTACAAATTTGAGCTGCACAGGTTTATTGGCCTCCCTATGTGAGCCTAGGAATCGTGGAATTCATGATCAAACTGATCAGAATCTGATTCCCACGATGGACAAACTCCACTTTACAAATGTACCCTGCCAGTTTTTCTATAAAAATGTACATACAAAAGACCTTAAAACAGTTATCCGGATTTAAGGTCTCAACATAGTGAAAATATAGTTTGTCAGTTTCAGAGTCACTCTGATGGCTGTCATGCCCATGAGAAGACTGACACTTGTATTTATTTTTGTGATCGAGGATGCTTCGCAGCCCGACAATCACCATTCAAATTGAGCCTTAAGGCTGAAAAGATAAAACTGAAGTATCGATACGCTTTAATTCCTATGTTATCGTAAGGGTTTGAAAATCTTCTTTCAAGACATCATTTGTAAGATCCCAACTTATTATGAATAAAATTGAATTTCTTCTATATATTATTTTGAATAGTAAGGGATTGATTTGATAGATGTGGTAAGTTATGGGTAAAATAAGCAAATATTTCAAAATAAGCAAGTGGCTATAAAATATTCATTATTGTCGGAGAATATTCGTTTGCTCTTGGAATATTCTTGCTGCCGGAGAATATTTGTACGACGGCGCAGCCATTTGTGGGCCCCATAACGGAAAATTATCGGATGAAAAAAATGACACGAATAAGTGTTTTAATAATAACGGCATAATTGTTACCGTTAACACTGTTGGAATACCCGGTGATTAAAGTAAAGTAATACGCGTTGTTGCGCAGTAGCACACTTGTTAATTCAATAATTCTCACTACACAGTATTTCCCATTATCAGATCAATAATTCATATTATTTAAATAATATTATTAGATAGCATTATTGATAATGTCTAAGGAAGTTCTGTCTAGGAAAAGGGTTTGGTCACCTAATTGCGCGCTAGTAAGAAAAAATCCTTATCGGAAAGCCCCCTCTTTCCTGAGAACGACCTCGGTTGTCAATATTGTAGGTATGTAATATTATTTGTGAATAATTAATTATTGATTTATATGATAAGAAAATATTTATTTTATATGGATATAAATGAAAGAATTAGTGCTGATGTGTTTTATCAGTATTTTGTCGAAATGGAGGTGTGAAAAATCATCCGTATATGAATTTCGGTCATTTTTTGTTCTGAATTTAGAAAAACTTTCCTCTACAAAGTTGTAGAGAATTAAATTTTCTATGGAATGGACATAAGATTCGTATTTTTCTGATAAAAGGGCAATTTATTATGAATTATTGAAGTTCTGGAATAATTAATTTTTGGGATTATAAATATTTTTTTCACAAAAATATTTCTAATATGGGAGGGACCCACTTGTGTGTGCTAATGAGAGTGATGTGGTGTGCGTAGGAATTTTTTTTATAATATTATTATTTTATTAAATTTTCTGCTTTAGCGTTCTAAGCATTTTCGTATAAATAGGGTGCTAAATTAGAATTTAAAAATTACACCATCTCTCTATAATATCGAGCATATTTTTATGAGTATTTAAATACTTTGAGTGTTGCTATATAATACAAGTTTTCTTCAGTATTATATCCGATATTCCAGTCAGAAGTACTATTCTTTTGAGCTAAGGGATGTTATTTTTTTCAAAAATGATGTTATTTCTTTCAATATCATAACACCAAAATATTGGTATGAATTTTATTATGAAATTTTTACCTTTTCATATTGGAGTTACTATTCACGTATACGGCACTATTCATGAATACGATACTATTCACAGAAAAATTAAATTTTCTTTTCTTTGTCCAAGTTGGCTATTATGGTTCCTATCTTTAATTGGATCCAAGTTTTGATCTTTATTCTTGAATTTTGCTCCACAATTGATTATTATGGAGTATTCTTGAACTTGGATAAACTAAATTACGAATCCTTAATATTTGTTCTTTATCTCACTGAATTCGTTCTTTAAAATATTTTTCATCATCTTCAGTCTTAAATGGTGATACAAAAGAATATCTTTGGCCTGTAGTGCAAAGATGGATGATTATTTGATGAATATCTTTGGCCCGTAGTGCAAAGATGGACAGGTGTTGAGATGAACATGACTAACCGGTGATACAAATGAATATCTTTGGCCTGTAGTGCAAAGATGAATATTTGATTCAAGATATATATTGATTGATGTTACAGGGATAAAATATTGATTATGGACTTTTAAATCATGGAAGATAGTAAACATTATTTCCTACTTAACTCTTCTGATGCATTGTTAATTCTGCTACAGTTGTTGATCTAAAACTTGTTGTCCATAATATTTTATCTGATTTGTTGAAGACTAACGATAAATTATTCTGCATTATCTTAGTCATAATATTCTTTACTGGGCTAGTTGAGCTCACCCTTTTCATTTATTGTCCTCTTCAGGAAATGAGAATGTTGCAGGGACTAGTCAGAGAACAGAGTGATGGGCAGATTTAGAGCAGTAGTAGTCCTCACTATTTTTGTATAATAGTGTGAAAATAATTGTAACTATTGAGGACTGAATTTGAGTGTTTATATTTCGTATTATATACGATTTGTATTAACACTCACAGCTTGTATGGTCGTCCCACTCACGACCTTTTGATATAAAAGTTTGTATTGGATTCTGTACCATGTGTTTGGCGACTCAGAATGGGTTGGGTTGATTGGACCTATTCTGGGAGAGTCACAGTTGGTATCAGAGCTTAGGGAAATAGTCTCTGGCGGAGATCGGGGAATAGAACTAGGAGGGGAGAGACGAGTAAATCCTTCACTAGTATATCCTAACTAAGCTTATGTGGTATTTAATTGGTCAGTCGGAGTATAGGGTTAATATGTGATATGTTAATTTGTTCAATTAACCCTTGTTTAATGGCAGTATTTGAGAATGGCAGCTGAGAATGTTAACAATGGAGTGAATGAGACCGTTGAGACACCTTTAATCTCCAACCAGGAGAACGTGCAATAGGAAAGAAATATTCCTACTGTAAACAACCCCACCGATCAAACGATGAATGATGGGATGTTTAGAAGCTTTTTGCAGTTCATGCAAAACCAGACGAGGGAGACTCGGGTGCAAAATATAGGTGGAGATAATAGCAACTCGCGGCTTGTCACTGCCAAGCAGTTCAAAGAGTTTGGACCACCAGAATTTTTGGGAAAGCCTGATCCGATCAAGGCAGAAACGTGGGTTAAATAAATTACCAAGATATTTGATGTCTTAGGATGCACGGAGGAATAGAAGGTTCCATTCGCCACCTTTATGTTCCGTGGAGAGGCAGATTACTGGTGGAAATCTGTGAAGCGTACCCAGCCTACCGCACTCAAGATGTCTTAGGAAGCGTTCCAGAAACTGTTCAATGACAAGTACTTTCCTGAAAGTATTCGTCATATGAAGGAGGTGGAGTTTATCAGACTAGAACAGAACAACATGACTGTGTCCCAGTACGAGGCTAAGTTCGCGGAGTTGTCCAGGTTTGCACCTCATTTGGTAGAGAATGAGGAACGTATGACGCGGATGTTTCTGAGAGGTTTGAAACCCAAAATTCGTCAATACCTCATTTCTCACAAATTTTCTCTCTATTCAGATGTAGTAAATAGGGCTCAGTTATTAGAACGAGATAATGAGTCTGTTCAACCAAGGGACCACTACTAGGGTCGTACCGGTGGTAGCAGCCCTCGGAGTAATGATAACCAGCGGAAAGGAAAGTATCATGACAGAAGCGGTAACCACTCTGGTGGTAATAGTGGCCATGATAATAGAAGAAGTGAGTCAGGGGGAGATTTCAAGAAGAGAAGGTACAACAATGAGAACGTGAAGACGTCGACAGCAGCACCAGCATCAACTATTTCTAGGGGAGGAGAACGACCACTGGTCGTATGCTATAAATGCGGGAAAGAGGGACACATCAGTCCAAACTGCCCACAAAAATTCAAAGCATGCTATAACTACAAAAAGGAAGGACATATAGCTCGAGATTGTCCTAGAGCGAAACCAAGTCCAGCGGGAGTGGTGATTCCAAAGGCGGTTTCAGACAAGTTAAAGTCGGTGGTTCCTAGAAGAGCATTTGTCGTGACTGCCCAAAACACGAGGAACCCGAACGAGGTGATCACGGGTAAGCTAATCATAAACTCTTGTGAAGTTTACACTTTGTTAGATACCGGTGCTACCCATTCTTTTATATCACCTACTTGTGCTCAACGTTTGAACTTGACACCTGAGAAATTAGACTTTGACTTATCTGTTGAGACTCCGTTAGGAAAAACCTTCGTTACATCTATAGTTTACAAATCTTGCTTGATTCAGATTGGTACCCTCACCCTACCTGTTGATCTTATATCTTTGAAAATACTTGCATTTAACGTGATTTTAGGAATTGATTGGTTAACAACTTATCATGCCAAAATTGATTATTTTCGTAAGGTTGTTAGTTTTCATATTCCTAACCAACCTGTTGTGCGAATTCAAACCACCAAACCACTAAAATCAGTCAATGTCATTTCAAGTCATAAAGCTATTCGTTTATTGAAAATGGATGTCAAGCTTTCTTAGCCCATGTCACTGATCTAAACTAGAATACGTCAGGTTTGAATGATATTTCTATTATTAATGAGTTTCCCGATGTATTTCCCGAAGAACTTCCCGGTCTACCCCCAGAACGTGAAGTTAAATTTTTTATTGACCTTGAGCCCAGTACAAAACCTATTTCTAAAACCCCATATTGAATGGCTCCTATTGAACTTCAGGAGTTAAAGGTCCAACTACAAGAGTTGTTAGACATCGGTTTTATTCGTCCTAGTACGTCTCCTTGGAGTGCTCCTGTTTTATTCAGTAAAGAAGAAAGACGGGAGTATGCGACTTTGTATTGACTATCGGGAGTTGAACCATGTCACCATCAAGAATAGGTTTCTACTACGTCGTATTGATGACCTGTTCGACCAGTTGCAAGGAGCATAATTCTTTTCAAAGATCGATCTTCGTTCTGGATATCATCAGCTGAAGATTAAAACTGAGGATATTCCAAAGACTGCCATCAGAACTCGATACGGGCATTATGAATTCCTAGTCATATCTTTTGGATTAACTAATGCTCCTACTGCTTTAATGGATATGATGAACCGTGTATTCGAGGAATATTTGGATCAGTTCGTGGTTGTTTTTATTGATGACATCCTCATCTATTCCAAAAGCCGTGAAGATCATGAGCACCACTTGAAGCTAGTACTTCAAAGGCTTCGTGATAACAAGCTATATGATAAGCTGAAGAAATGCGAGTTCGGGCTTGAGGAAGTAGCATTCCTTTGGCACGTAGTATCAAAACATGGAGTATCTGTTAACCAGGCAAAGATTGAAGCAATACAAAGTTGGGAGCAACCAAAGTCGATGACCGAAGTGCGTAGCTTTCTGGGCTTAGCTGGTTATTATCGGAGATTCATGGAAGGATTTTCTCTAATCGCTACTCCGTTAACTCAGTTGACTCAGGAAAGATACAAAATTCGTATGGAGCGAGGAATGCGAGAAGAGCTTCCAAGAGCTCAAGAGGAGACTTATCTCGGCACCTGTTCTGACAATACCATCTGGTTCGGATGGATTTGTTATCTAAATCGATGCTTCGGGAAAAGGGTTAGAATGTGTTCTCATGTAACATGGGAAAGTCATAGTCTATGCCTCGCGACAAATCAAGGAATATGAGAGGAATTATCCTACTCATGATCTAGAGTTGGCAGCAGTCATTTTCGCTTTGAAGATCTGGAAGACACTACCTGTATGGAGAGAAAGCAGAGATCTATACGGATCATAAGAGCATTAAATATTTCTTCACTCAAAAGGAACTCAATATGCGGCAACGACGTTGGCTTGAGCTGTTAAAAGATTATGACCATACCATCCAATACCACCCTGATAAAGCGAACGTGGTAGCTGACGTGTTGAGTAGAAGATCGTATGTAGGAATGAGTGCGATGCTGTCAACACAACGGTCTATTCTATGTGACTTACAAAAGATGGAGATAGAGTTCAAGACTCCGGGGACCCACATGATGATGTCAAGTATACGCGTAGAACCAGCTTTGATTAATAATGTTAAAGCTGCTCAAGCTACAGACCCAGAGCTGATGAAGATGAGGAAGAAGGTACAAGAAGGTACCATTCCAGAAGCAAGAATCGATGAAGAAGGAGAACTTCGAGTCAACTCCATACTTTGTGTTCCTAACGATTCTGATTTGAAGTATAGAATCATGATGGAGGCACACAACACACCGTTTGTAATCCATCCTGGGAGTACTAAAATGTATCGTGATCTTCGACATACATTTTGGTGGAGCAATATGAAGAGAGAGATCGCGGAGTTTATTTCGAGGTGTTTAACTTGTCAACGTGTAAAGGCGGAGCATCAAGTGCCAAAGGGTCCATTACAACCACTTAAGATTCCAAAATGGAAGTGGGAGCACATTACCATGGATTTCGTTGCGGGTCTTCCAAAGGTTTCTCAAGGCATAGATGCGATTTGGGTTATTGTTGCTATATTAACCAAGTCTGCTCATTTCTTGCCGATACGGGAGACTTGTTCCCTTGAACGTCTTGCTCGTATGTACGTAAATGAGATTGTGAGGTTGTATGGCATGCCAGTATCCATAGTTTCGGATCGTGACCCAAGATTTACTTCACAATTTTGGGTTAGTTTACAAAAAGCTATGGGCACGGATTTACGATTCAGTTCGGCATATCATCCTCAAACGGACGGGTAATCGAAAAGGACTATTCAAACTCTTGAAGATCTATTGAGACTTTGTGTTCTAGACTTCAAAGGGAGTTGGGATAAGTACCTATAATTGGTGGAATTCTCCTACAACAACATTTATCAGGCAAGTATAAGCGTGGCTCCATTCGAAGCGTTGTATGGACGAAAGTGTCGTTCTCTAGTATGCTGGGATGAGGTGGGTGAAACAACATTGTTGGAACCAGAGTTGGTACGTGTAACGACCCCAAAATTCATACAATATAATTCTCATCCTCGATCGTTAGCAATACATCTTTAATCTATCTTTACATCATTATTCGATATTAAAATCACTAAAAATGCGAAATATTTAAAACTTTTATACATTTCCTTCTGTATTGCCCTAAATCGCAACCTTTACATTACATCTCTTCGATTCAAATTTATATCATGAATCGTTATAACAAAATGACTATACAAAGTCTTACATCATAAATCAATATCCATATACACCGGATAGCTCAACTTACAATTCAACATGTTACATTCAAAATATTAAATACATTTCTCATAAAACATAAGTAATCTTCGTGAATATGGATCTCTATAATCCACTTAGCACATATCCTTACCTTGAAATCTTGACCTGCAAAAATTATTATTTGCAAGAATGAGCTCGACAGCTCAGCAAGTTCTAACAGTTTTCATGCATCACATAGCACATAATAATATGCTCAACATACATATCATAATAATTAAAGTAACATGGCATACATGCTTTAATTCACATAGCAAATATAAAGATTGAGTTCCTTACTCAATCATCATTATTTAACCAAAATAATGTAGTCATAAATTGACTTTAACATTTCATGATTACAACATGTATAACATATCATACTCGCTTACAACACATATAACATATCATGCAATTTAAAATAGTTCATCAAGTCCACGTAGAAAATAGGAACCGAAAGACTTGTCCTTAATCGTTGTTTACCAATAATAGATTAACAGCTTACAGCTATCTGCACTTCACGTGCCCTACACAGTTATATAATCATGCACATCAACTATTAGCCACATAGCAATACATAGTAGTTGTAATATAAACTCTACTCTACATCTCATAACTTTTCCTACTATCAATACATAATGTTTAATTAGATTGTGTTAACTTTCGACTTATATCTCACTATATTTCTTTTTAGTAATATTCAAAAATCATTCAAGTGTTTAAGTCTTACTAGGACTACTTATTGGTTTTATATTAACCCCATTTCATATCTTATAATGTTCATTTCATTTGAATTAAAACACTTTTTACGTTCGTTAACACTTGTCACGGTGTTTCGACGTTCATTCGTCACACGCCCGATTCGTCCCTCTTGTGTATGCTTAGTGTCCTTATATAACTTATCTAATACATCATTTATTAATGTTAATCATCATTATATTTACTAACATTCATGTTTTATAACTTAGAACAACATCTATTATCGTCGACATCACTATACTTGCGTATGTGCATGTCCGACACCCTCTGATTGTCTACGAATATGCATCAGTCACAAAGATGACCATTTTGACCCCTGCTAACGACCTCAAATAAAAAAAGTTAAAGAACAAAAATTATAGGTCTACTCGGTCTCGTTCCGGATCATCTTGAATCTCCTCAATCGGAGTTCGTATGAAAATGTTATGGCCATTTTACTAACGGATGTCAAAATAGTTTTGCATTACAACAATTAAACCACTTCGGACAGCAAGGGTACCCGCTGGGGTGGGTCCCTCAAGCCTAATACACCCGCTAGGGAGGTCATCCCCCTGGTGAGGGTGCTGGTTCGCGAACTGGTGGAGAACTAAGCCAATTTGGCTTATTCCTTCACACCGAATTCGATTTTCCATAACATGATAAACATGAAACTTGATAAAAACTATATTTTAAACTCTTTAACATGATTATAACATATAAAATCCATACAACACATAATCAAACCAAGGTTTTCATGATTTTTGAAGAAAACTACGATATTAAGCGTTCTTAACGAAAATTGCTACTACGAATTCGTTTTAACCCAATTCAAGTAATTCCAATCGCAATAACTCATATTCTTGACATAGTAACATAATACATGATCAATTTTAACATTAACTCAAAATCAAACACCAATTTGATAGTTTAAAAAAAACTATTTTTCAGAAATTAGTTTCCGAAAAATCGTTATGAACACAATCCTTCTTGTTTATCAAAAATACATGGATTAAATTTCTACAACCATAATATAACTCATATTATATCCTAATATAACCCATATTACACATAACTCATGCTCACATCAAAGATTTAAGAATAATTTTCAAAATAACTTCATGATAGAACACTATTTCTCTATATTCATCATATCTACATGAAATTAATAACATAAACTATCATATAACTCATATATAATAGTTTTTATACATAATCTAACACATATTGATCATCAACTTATAGTTTATTATGAAAATCAATTTACAAAGAATAAAAACAATGAAGAACAACAATAAAACTTATGTTATACCTTTGCTTCTAGAGGAAGAAGATGAAGATGATGGTGATTATCTTCTCTTTTGATTTCTCAAAGTTTTTCCTCTTTCTTCTTTCTCTCTTCTTCTTCTCTCTTTTCTCTCTAGTTTACTCTGTTCTTTCTTCTTTGTTTCTAACAGACTAACTCTAACTCTTTGTTCTTCTACTAACATAATATACATATAATATATTATACATATAATACATAAATATAAGATATATAACTTCTAATACATAATGACCCTAATAAGTACAATAATTGTACTTAATACATAGGTTACAACATTTGGAATTTATAAGCCCTAAGGCTTGTTTGGCAAAAACAACTTTATTTTAAAAAAACAGGTTTTAATAATTAAGGCCTTATTTGGGTAAAACAGGTTTAAAACAAAAGTAAGGGTCTTGTTTGGAAAAATAGTTTTAAAAACACTTTTAACTCTTTTAATAAATCCTTTAACACATATTCTTAATGTTATCCTTTAATTAATTAAATCTTAACATTAATTTAATTAATTAAAAGTCTAACATCAATTAATCTCATAAAATTATCACATTATAATTACTCGCTAATTATAACTTCATGTAATAATTACCACATCACTACATCTAATTTAATTATCTCAACTAAATTAGAACTATAACATAAAATCATTACATATTAATTAAATTAAATATTAAATAATCATTTAATTAATATAGTACACTTAATTACATTACTCCATATTAATCACATAATTATTTATTTAAGTCAATAAATAATTCAATTAAAATATTTATTTACTTTAATAAATATTTAAATTCTCTTCACACCAAATCACATATTTCACAATATATATCACATACACACATACTCATACTCGAACATCTTAAAATAAATATTTTATTTATTAAATTCTTATTTATAAATTCTTAAAAATCTGAGATGTCACATCCTTCCCTCGTTATAAGGATTCCGTCCTCGGAATCAACGAAACCTCCCTTACTCGATTTTCGCAAAATCTCTTTCACAATTATCGTTGAATAACTTCAACACGTTAACTTAGTAAAAAGTTTTACATATATATATATACCTCATTCATTTCTTCAACAACTATTAGGTTTTATTACATAATCTTCAATTTAAACTCAATCATATATCAAATATTATATATTCTTTAACTCGTTCGTTTCCTTTCTAAGGATCACTACTATATACTCTACTCGTAGAATTCATATACTTCATAACTCACCATCTATAATTGTTCGGGTTATCACATTCACCCCTTCTTCTAGGAATTTCGTCCTCATAATTTTTATTAATCTTCATTCATTCAAACTATCAAAATAGATTTTACGTTAATCTCTATTCACTGGATTAAAGCATTCTACAACTACTTCTTTCTAAGGGCTATTCTTCTCGCTACATTCTCCTTCAGAATAATAAGAATCTTCCACAATTGCTCAATAATTGGGAAGCGATATAAATAACTCAGGAATTTAAAAGATTCCAATAATACTGAGTGGTCACAAGACCTTGAACTTCTTTCTAGGTTTAATAGTGCTTCACCCCCGGCACTTCACACTATAAATCGCATTGGTACTCTAGGTGGCCAGCCTATCGTACCCCTACGTCGAGTCCAAACGTAGTACATCGTAATGACTATATGCGTTACACTCGGAACTATTGTCTCCGATAACATGTCCCCTTTTTATAGGGTTGTTCACCTCAGCTTCTTAACATCTGAATTCACACCAAAATAATTTGGTTTGGCATAGTTTCACTAAGAACGCTCGAATTTCATAAACATCTTTCAATATTTGTCTAGCCGAATCAAGTAGCATAGACTTCTAGAAACAATTTGGACATCAATCGAAATATATATATATATATATATATATATATCTTTAACCAACTCAAAAAATATATTTTTTATTTCGTTTAAGGAAACCAAAAATAAATAAATCAATCTTTTCATAATATCCTGATACCGTACCGTAGTAATGGTACATTGAGGATTTCGTCATTACATAACGTCGTCATACTACATCATACCATAGTGGGCTGACGATCATACTATCCCATCCAACACTAGGTTTAACTACATTGATAACTTCCTTAATTATTGTTTCTACACCATATCAAATGATGCATATATAAAATACATTTTGAAATTTAAAATTATTTTTGTCTAGCTGAAGCAATTAGCATAGACATGTGAATAATAGCACTATTTTAAAAAATTTATTGGTTCCATCATCCGATCCAATGTTTTTCAAGAAAACAGAAATGTAACATCAGCACGAAGTCAATAAATTTTAAAAATCTAGCAAAGCTAGAAGATTTAGAATATAAAAACTTTCTCCATCAATTAAATCTTTACTCCATCATTACTTAAACATTCTATCAATTTTAAACAATATCAGTGTTTTCTATACCATAACCTTTCTATACCCAGTATAGTTCATCAAACTTACCACACTTTGGGAGTTCAGGAACTTGCCACAATAATATGAGTTTAAGAACTTGTCCTAGCAATACGTAGCCAAAGAACTGATCAGGGACTATCCATATGCTTAGGGGTTCAAAAACATACATACGATTATGAGTCACGAACTTACCATAAGTATGAGTTTTAAGAACTCGCCTAACCTTAAGATCATCTAATGTAATCTTAATATCATCTAATCTATCCTCTATTGACTCTAACTATCAAACATAATATGAGAAAAGAATCACCTTCTAGTCATATATATATATATATATATATATATATATATATATATCGATAGCGCGACACCAACCTTCCAACGATTATCAATATGATAAGCCAAGTGTAAGCACAAAACCCTACCCATACAAAGATTTGTACAACTCAGCCACCACATGAGTCCTCAGTTGAAATCCCACTTAATTCTATCTTACTTATAACTTCTCGCTCTATACTCGATACAGACTTCTGTATCTCATCATTTATAACTCCTCGTGAGTTTATCTCGTACTATATCATAGTACATTCTCGTTATAGCATCAAACTATAACTATTCAATCATTACAGACCATCTGTCTTTTAAAACTTAAAAGATCACGCCGCAATCTTATTTTATAATCATCTCCCTTATCATTCTTTTTTTATCTCATCATCGTTTTGTTTTAAAAAAACTTCTTATCTTTACCTCTCATCATATCATACTATGATTTCATTCTGCTTTTAAATCTTATAGACTCTGTCTATTCATCGTTATTCGTCATCTTTATTATTGGAGTTAGGCAACTCCTGGTTTCTATATCTCTTCAAAATTCTTCTTTGAATCTTCTTGTTTATTAATATATTCTCGTTCTTTAAGAATTTCTAATTCCATTCATGTTGCTCAATATTTTATTCGAGTTTTATTCCTCGCCATTCTAATCTTCTTCTTGTAACATCGCTAGGACTTCACACATCCTACACTTCTACGTATGTGAAAAGAATCACCTTTTCGTTATACGTAACGTAAACTTAACTTCTTATTCTCTAAGGTCATAGCCTAAAGTACTCTTACCTAAGGTGTATAACCTATAGCTTTGATACCAACTGTAACGACCCTGAAATTCATACAATATAATTATCATCCTCGATCGTTAGTAATACATCTTTAATCTATCTTTACATCATTATTCGATATTAAAATCACTAAAAATGCTGAATATTTAAAACTTTTATACATTTCCTTCTGTATTGCCCTAAATCGCAACCTTTACATTACATCTCTTCGATTCAAATTTATATCATGAATCGTTACAACAAAATGACTATACAAAGTCTTACATCATAAATCAATATCCATATACACCGGATAGCTCAACTTACAATTCAACAACATGTTACATTCAAAATATTAAATACATTTCTCATAAAACATAAGTAATCTTCGTGAATATGGATCTCTATAATCCACTTAGCACATATCCTTACCTTGAAATCTTGACCTGCAAAAATTATTATTTGCAAGAATGAGCTCAACAGCTCAGCAAGTTCTAACAGTTTTCATGCATCACATAGCACATAATAATATGCTCAACATACATATCATAATAATTAAAGTAACATAGTATACATGCTTTAATTCACATAGCAAATATAAAGATTGAGTTCCTTACTCAATTATCATTATTTAACCAAAACAATATAGTCATAAATTGACTTTAACATTTTATGATTACAACATGTATAACATATCAGGCACGCTTACAACACAGATAACATATCATGCAATTTAAAACAGTTCATCAAGTCCACGTAGAAAATAGGAACCGAAAGACTTGCCTTGATCGTTGTTTACCAATAACAGATTAATAGCTTACAGCTATCTGCACTTCTCGTGCCCTACACAGTAATATAATCATGCAAATCAACTATTAGTCACATAGCAACACATAGTAGTTGTAATATAAACTCTACTCTACATCTCATAACTCTTCCTACTATCAATACACAATGTTCAATTAGATTGTGTTAGCTTTCGACTTATATCTCACTATATTTCTTTTTAGTAATATTCGAAAATCATTCAAGTGTTTAAGTCTTGCTAGGACTACTTATTGGTTTTATATTAACCCCATTTCATATCTTATAATGTTCATTCATTTGACTTAAAACACTTTTTACGTTTGTTAACACTTGTCACGGCGTTTCGACATTCATTTGTCACACGCCCGATTCTTCTCTCTTGTGTATGCTTAGTGTGCTTATATAACTTCTCTAATACATCATTTATTAATGTTAATCATCATTATAATTACTAACATTCATGTTTTAAAACTTAGAACAACATCTATTATCGTCGATATCACTATACTTGCGTATGTGCATGTCCGACGCCCTCCGATTGCCTCCGAATACGCATCAGTCACAAATATAACCATTTTGACCCCTGCTAACGACCTCAAATCAAAAGAGTTAAAGAACTAAAGTTGTAGGTCTACTCGTGCTCGTCCCGGATCATCTTGAATCTTCTCAATCGAAGTTCGTATGAAAAAGTTATGGCGATTTTACTAACGAGGGTCAAAATAGTTTTGCATTATAACAATTAAACCACTCCGGACAGCAAGGGTATCTGCTGGGGCGGGTCCCCCAAGCCTAATACACCCGCTGGGGCTGGTCACCCCCTGGTGAGGGTGCTGGTTCGCGAACTGGTGGAGAAATAAGCCAATTTGGCTTATTCTTTCACACCGAATTCGATTTTCCCCAACATGATAAACATGAAACTTGATAAAAACTATATTTTAAACTCTTTAATATGATTATAACATATAAAATCCATACAACACATAATCAAACCAAGGTTTTCATGATTTTTGAACAAAACTACGATATTAAGCGTTCTTAACGAAAATTGCTACAACGAATTCATTTTTAACCCAATTCAAGTAATTCCAATCGCAATAACTCATATTCTTAACATACTAACATAATACATGATCAATTTTAACATTAACTCATAATCAAACACCAATTTGATAGTTTAAAAAAACATTTTTCAGAAATTAGTTTCCGAAAAATCGTTATGAACACAATCCTTCTTGTTTATCAAAAATACATGTATTAAATTTCTCCAACCATAATATAACTCATATTATATCTTAATATAACCCATATTACACATAACTCATGCTCACATCAAAGATTTAAGAATAATTTTCAAAATAACTTCATGATAGAACACTATTTCTCCATGTTCATCATATCTACATGAAATTAATAACATAAACTATCATATAACTCATATATAATAGTTTTTATACATAATCTAACACATATTGATCATTAATTTATAGTTTATTATGAAAATCAATTTACAGAGAATAAAAACAATGAAGAACAATAATTAAACTTATGTTATATCTTTGCTTCTAGAGGAAGAAGATGAAGATGATGGTGATTATCTTCTCTTTTGATTTCTCAAAGTTTTCCTCTTTCTTCTTTCTCTCTTCTTCTTCTCTCTTTTCTCTCTAGTTTACTCTGTTCTTTCTTCTTTGTTTCTAACAGATTAACTCTAACTCTTTGTTCTTCTACTAACGTAATATACATATAATATATTTAACATATATTATACATATAATACATAAATATAATATATATAACTTATAATACATAATGACCCTAATAAGTATAATAATTGTACTTAATACATAGGTTACAACATTTGGAATTTAAAAAATTCTAAGACTTGTTTGGCAAAAACAACTTTATTTTAAAAAAATAGGTTTTAATAATTAAGGCCTTGTTTGGATAAAACAGGTTTAAAACAAAAGTAAGAGCCTTGTTTGGGAAAACAGTTTTAAAAACTCTTTTAACTCTTTTAATAAATCCTTTAACACCTTAATGTTATCCTTTAATAAATTAAATCTTAACATTAATTTAATTAATTAAAATTCTAACATCAATTAATCTCATAAAATTGTCACATTATAATTACTCGCTAATTATAACTTCATGTAACAATTATCACATCACTACATCTAATTTAATTATCTCAACTAAATTAGAACTATAACATAAAATCATTACATATTAATTAAATTAAATATTAAATAATTATTTAATTAATATAATATACTTAATTACATTACTCCATATTAATCACATGATTATTTATTTAACTCAATAAATAATTCAATTAAAATATTTATTTACTTCTATAAATATTAAAATTAACATTTAAATTCTCTTCACACCAAATCACATATTTCACAATATATATCACATATACACATACTCGTACTCGAACATCTTAAAATAAACATTTTATTTATTAAATTCTCATTTATAAATTCTTAAAAATTCGGGATGTCACAGTACATATGACTACGGAAAAGATCCAAATGATCCGACAACGTATACAAACGGCACAGAATCGACAAAAGGGTATGCGGATCTTCATCGAAAGGACGTGAAATTTAATGTTGGGGATCATGTATTGTTACGTGTTGCTCCGTGAAAAAGGGTTACGAGGTTTGGGAAGAGAGGAAAGCTCAATCTACGATTCATTGGTCCATTTGAGATTCTTGATCGAGTAGGAAAATGTGGCCTATAGACTCGCATTACCTCCAAGCATGTCTCGTGTTTATAACGTTTTTCACATATCCGTGCTTCGTAAATATGTGAAGGACCCAAACCACATTATTGAGTTAGAACCAGACGAGATAGCCGAAGATTTAACGTATGAGGAGGTACCTGTCAAGATCTTGGATAGGAAGGAGCATGTCCTACGCACAAAGGTTATACCATAAGTTAAAGTTTTGTGGAGGAATCATGCTATTGAGGAAATGACCTAGGAGTTGGAATCGGAAATAAAAGTGAGGTATCCTCACCTTTTCGAAACATCAGGTACGTATGTCAATTTCGAGGACGAAATTTTATAAGGAGGGGAGGTTGTAAGACACCAACTTATTATGAATAAAATTGAATTTCCTCTATATATTATTTTGAATAGTAAGGGGTTGATTTGATAGATGTGGTAAGTTATGGGTAAAATATGCAAATATTTCAAAATAAGCAAGTGGTTATAAAATATTCATTGTTGTCGGGGAATATTCGTTTGGTCGTGGAATATTTTTGCTGTCAGGGAATATTCGTACGACGGCGCAGCCATTTGTGGGCCCCATAACGAAAAACTATCGGATGAAAAAAACGACACGAATGAGTTTTTTAATAATAACGGCATAATTGTTACCGTTAACACTGTTGGAATACGCGGTGGTTAAAGTAAAGTAATACGCGTTGTTGCACAGTAGCACACGGTATTGAACAGTATTTTTATATTATTGTTAATTCAATAATTATCACTTCACAGTATTTTCCATTATCATATCAATAATTCATATTATTTGAATAATATTATTAGATAGCATTATTGGCAATGTCTAAGAAAGTTCTGTCTAGGAAAGGGGTTTGGTCACCTAATTGCGCGCCAGTAAGGATAAATCTTTATCGAAAAGCCCTCTCTTTCTTGGGAACGACCTGGTTGTCAATATTGTAGTTCTGTAATATTATTTGTGAATAATTAATTGATGATTTATATGATAAAAAAATATTTATTTTATGTAGATAGAAATGAAGGAATTAGTGCTGATGTGTTTTATCAGTATTTTGTCAAAATGGAGGTGTGGAAAATCATCCGTATGTGAATTTCGGTCATTTTTCGTTCAAAATTTGGAAAAACTTTCTTCTACAAAGTTGTAGAGAATTAAATTTCCTATTGAATGACATAAGATTCATATTTTTCTAATAAAAGGGCTACTTATTATGAATTATTGAAGTTCCGGAATAATTAATTTTTAGGGTTATAAATACTTTTTTTCACAAAAAAACGTTTTTAATATGGGTGGGACCCACTTGTGTGTGCTGATGAGAGTGATGTGGTGTGCATAGGAATTTTTTAAGAATATTATTATTTTATTAAATTTTCTACTTTGGCATTCTAAGCATTTTACTATAAATATGGTGCTGAATTAGAATTTGAAAATCACACCAGAATCACAAGTTTCTCTCTCTATAATATCGAGCGTATTTTTGTGAGTATTTAAATACTTTGAGTGTTGCTATACAGTACAAGTTTTCTTTCAGTATTATATCCGATATTCTAGTCAGAAGTACTATTCTTTTGAGGTAAGGGATGTTATTTTTTTCAAAAATGATGTTATTTCTTTCAATATCATGACACCGAAATATTGGTATGAATTTTATTATGAAATTTTTATCTTTTTATATTAGAGTTACTATTCACGTATACAGTACTATTCACGATTACGGTACTATTCACAAAAAAATTAAATTTTCTTTTCTTTGTCCAAGTTGGCTATTATGGTTCCTATCTTTGATTGGATCCAAGTTTTGATCTTTATTCTTGAATTTTGCTCCACAATTGATTATTATGGAGTATTCTTGAACTTGGATAAACTAAATTACAAATCTCTAATTTTTGTTTTCTATCTCACTGGATTCGTTCTTTAAAATATTTTTCATCATCTTCAGTCTTAAATGGTGATACAAAAGAATATCTTTGGCCTGTAGTGCAAAGATGGATGATTATTTGATGAATATCTTTGGCCTGTAGTGCAAAGATGAATAATTACCTGATGAATATCTTTGGCCCGTAGTGCAAAGATGGACAGGTGTTGAGATGAACATGACCAACCAGTGATACAAATGAATATCTTTGGCCGTAGTGCAAAGATGAATATTTGATTCAAGATATATATTGATTGATGTTACAGGGATAAAATATTGATTATGGACTTTTAAATCATAGAAGATAATAGACATTATTTCCTACTTAACTCTTCTGATGCATTGTTAATTCCGCTGCAGTTGTTGATCTAAAACTTGTTGTCCATAATATTTTATCTGATTTGTTGAATACTAACGATAAATTATTCTGCATTATCTTAGTCATAATATTCTTTATTGGGCTAGTTGAGCTCACCCTTTTCATCTATTGTCCTCTTCAGGAAATGAAAATATTGTAGGGACTAGTCGGGGAACAGAGTGATGGACAGAGTTAGAGCAGTAGTAGTCCTCACTATTTTTGTATAATAGTATTAAAATAATTGTAACTATTGAGGACTGAATTTGAGTGTTTATATTTCGTATTATATACTATTTGTATTGACACTCACAGCTTGTATGGTCGTCCTGCTCACGATCTTTTGATATAAAAGTTTGTATTTGAATTCTGTACCATGTGTTTGGCGACTCAGAATGGGTTGGATTGATTGAACCTATTCTGGGGGCGTCACATCATTTCAATATTCTTATCGAAAAAATAAGCTTTTGCAAATCAAATCAAACACTTTTGCAAACCAAATCAAAGACTTTTTGCAAATCAAAGCAAACCATTCGTATTTAGGTCCAACGATGCATAAACATACTTCAAATGAAACATAGGCCCAATTTTCTTCCAACATTCACACACATTGCAGATTTAAAAGGGAAATATTAAAAAATGCGGTACCGTATTTACACAGGAGTTGTGGGGTGCCTAACACCTTTCCCACACTTAACTAAGCCCCCGAACTCAAAACTCCGATTTCAAAGATCAAGTTTCGACAGTGTCCAGCAATTGGGCCTCTTTTCAAACAAAACGCGATTGAGTTGGTACAACCATTTCAAATCTACCAACTGGCGACTCTGTAAAATATTAAATCGTCGACATGATACATGTTGGCCTTTTCCTAATAAACCCTTCAAAACCTTTTTCAAAAATAAAAAAAGTAAGGGTAGAGATAACTTAGGAAGAGAGAAAGATCCGGGTTATGACCCAACCCGTGGATTTTTTCCCGACGTCGACAAATATGTCAAAACATAATTCAGTATATACAAGTTACTATGATGATCTCAAGTCCAAAGATCACTTGTACTACTATCACATTAAAAACACCTATTGACAGGCAAGTAAAACTCCATTAGGATTCCTTTATTAGTCACGTTCAGTGAACTCATTCTCCAATAAGCACCTTCATACTTGCTTTAGTGTCTCCACACAATGATCATGAGATCAATCATCCTCTTCAATAGAGCAAGCATAGTATTTACTAATCTATCCTGAATCAGTAACCCCGTATTAGTGATCCATATGATTTGGAACATTTTAGTTTTGAGCTATCATGAATTTATATCTCATTAGCATGATCAACATCATGATTCTAAAAACATTGATCAATAACTATAAGTTTATCACATTTTTTAATTCAACTAATTAACATGGATAAATAATGCACTTTATAAAATAAATTTTCTTATTAATAAATGAATAAGATTACAAAGTAAATTCTTATTACATTAAATGTAATTGGCTTAAGGTCATACTACTTTCAACTTAAACTTTGTTTGCCCTCAAGAAAAACCTAAAACAAAACTAAAAACTCTAAAATGCAATCTACTATCAAAGTATCATGAATCTGAATATAACTTCCAAGATCATACATATATAACTCATAGCAAAAATCAAATCATGAGCAAGCTCATCAACCAACTTAGTCACCAATTTCACAATAATTATAATCCCAGAATCTGTGTGTGTGTGTGTGTGTTTGTGTTACCACCACCTCAACTAATTATACCTTAGACAAGATTATTCAACGCACACCTAGTAAAAAAGAATTATCACTATCTCCATAAACATATCACAATAAGAATTTCAGCAAAGGCAAACATCATTCAAGCTCAGGAAAATACAATTTTTCATTGAGTAATTATCCTTCCCAGATATCAAATCATAAATTTCATTCATATTTTCCAATGAGTGTGTTTTACACTCCTTCTCATATTCGATCGAACGAGTGCGTCTTACGCTCCATCTCATTCCTATATTTATCAAAGAGTGTGCTTTTAAGCTCATTCTTAGTTCCCCCACCATCTACCATAACTCTAGAAAGAATAATATTTTTTATTACCATAATTCCCCCCAAAACTTAAACGAATGCATAGACCTGCTTCAATTAAAACTGAAATAACTGAAATACGATCCTACAATCTTAACAATATCTATCACAAAGGTTTCATCCCTTAATCTCTCTAAGAAAAATTAACTGACAGCGGGATATAAGTGCTTTAAAAGTATAGGGATCACACTACGTAAAATCGACTTCTAAATCAATATCTAAAACCAACACATCATTCAAAATTTACTTGCATCTAACAAAATCTAATATCTCTTATCATTGGCTATCACAAATTCACTACTTTATCCTACTTAAAAATTTTAATTTTTTTTAAATCATGCAAATTAAACACTCAATTAACATATTTAATAAGCAAAAACTAATTCAACAAATTAATTAAACAGACTAATTAACATTACTAATTAAAACAAACTACTAAACCTTACTAATTAACATGTAATTTACTACTTAACAGTTACATTGTCCTCAATGTATCAAATCATTCAAATTTTAACAAATACTTCCTTGAGGATCTCAATCATCATTCTCCTCATCTGCAAAATCATTATCATCGGTCTCATCCTCCGTCTTAAACGCCAAATCAAAAAACACAAGTGGCGGTGGGAAATGAATCAGATCCGAACCGGTCACGTTGAATCTTTTAGCGAATGTAGTGATGACCTCATTCGTGCAATCCATAAAAGTGTCCACGCGGCCTGCAATCTGGTCCACCCTGCATGTCTGCTGATGCGACAACCTCGGCAACTGTTCCTGGCCTCGCCCCAGGTTGTCGATTACACTCCGCAGAGCCCTAATCTCCGTAAGCAATAATTCTATAGGCACTCTTGATGAAGAAAAAGAAGCACCAGCATGTCGAGTTAGTTAGGATGGCCCCGCAGCACCTCCAACAACAACAATAACAGTAGCCTCGACCTCATCACCTACAATAAATACAGCACCCCTCAACTGAGCGATGTCACCCTGCCACTCCTTGAATCGACTGATAGCCCGGCTGTCATGTACTAATTTAGGTTGCTCAAATATCTCGTCTACAGCCCACACAACCCCGAAATTTCTGTACAACCCACATATGAGAGATGGGTGTGGAAATCCGCTCGTCGAGCCCCCTCGCAATGCATGGAGTACGGAACTATAGATGATTTTACTGACGTCTATATTTTTTCCACAATTATAGCATACAGAAGAACTGGTCAAGACTTGATCACATCTGACACATGTGAAGATGGCATCAGTTTTGCACAAATAAAATAGTTCCAAGCCTTACCAAACTGGCTCAACTCGATCCTCGAGAATGACACCGCTTTATCACCCCATACAATTCATTCGGCACTGAGCCTACACAAATCCTTGATTAATTGATCCCAATCTAGCTCTTCCTGCCTATAGTACATGAATTCATCGTCCTCGATCGGAGCAAGTTGATAGTAGGCATTAATAGAAACGCTATCAAAAGGCACTGATTTTCCTCGAATGGTTGCCACCTTATTCTCTGCCTCCACCGCGTTTACATAAAAAAATTTGACTACCGCCACCACAGCGGCCTCCGGCTGTGCTATCAATACTCCTCAACCACGCTCGATTATTGTTGTTCTCATTCTCTTTCATTGTACTCCTGCGTTATTAAGCCCCGTTCTTGAATCAAATTCTTGTTCATAAAAAATGAGTGAAATCTCTCTGACGCAACCTCGCTTACGAAATGGGTCCGATCATAACTCCTTGTAGCCTTGGATGTTGAACTCTCGCCTCTTTGTCTTTTGGGAGCCATATCGATGTATAAAGTTACTAAAAAACCAACCAAATTGATGAAAATTTTTGTTGAGTCAATTCGTCGAACATTTAGCATGCACTCCAAATTTCTCCCAAAATCAAAGCTTTATATGACTTCAATTCTCCCCAATTGTGATACCAACAAAAATTCCACAAAATCTATCAAACAAAATCAACCCATAACAAAAGCAAATTGATGTATTTATGCCTAATTACCTTTGCTAGCTTTGGAGAAGATGAAAAGATGAATGTCCCCTTTTTTAATTCTTCCTAATCTTTATATAGCAATTGTATCAACTTTGCATGCCCTAATTGATCTCTAGTAGGAGTTGAATTGATGTAATTGAGTGCAAGTAGGAGTTGATCTCGACTTAGCATTGGAGACTTTGGAGAATTTAAAGTTAATTTAGGTTAGGAATGATTTGGGAATGAGGGGCAATTGTTGGGAGCCCAAAATTTAAATCTAAAATTCGTAGGAGCATCACGGTTGTTTCCTAGAGCACCGCGATGTTGGGTCGAGTGTTGCAGCCCTAAAGCTTAAGCATCATGGCGTTGAACATTCTGCAGTTCAGTGCATGCGGCAGCTTGGCCTGGGCCTTCCTTCCTTTTTTTCCTTGCCCTTTCCTTACCTTGCCTTGGCCTTGGTTTGGATTTGGCACTGCTCGTGCTTGCCTTGTATTGTGCCTTGTCTGATCAGGACTCTCGGCATCCCTTGCATAGGTTTTAATTAACACCTGAGATTAGCACATTGTTAATTTGCAATCGTTATTCAACTTAATTAATCATAATGACTTAAATGAACTAAGACTTCATTAAGATGCAATTTAAACTCGATAATTGTTGAAAATTTAAAGCAACATACTACTTGACTAAATTAAATGCCTAACCTTAATTAAAATGCAATCTAATACTGAAATTAAAATCCTTAGCTTGCCTCACATTAACGCTTATTTTTTAGTCATCGACCTGAATTTTTCAATAATGTTACTCGGGCTCATTTGAGATGTTTGGAATGTCTTCGGTTGCACATCCCACACCCTTCTTCACAATTCGCCCGTTTTCTTCCATTACTTCTTTCCCTTACTTCCATTAATTTTTATTCAATTGTGTTGCACCGTCACCCTACAATTTCTTCTCATAAACCATTCCCTCTTCCGCCAGATAACATTCTTCCACTTCATTGGGAAACTTGATAGTATCAAACACATTGAAATTTACTTATTGATTGTTCACCCTCATTGTAAGTTCTCCATTCCGTACATTAATCAAGGTCCGACCTATAGCTAGGAATGGTCGTCCCAAGTAGAGTGGATGATGAGTGAGTTTCATACCTACGAGTTGATTATCATTCAGCTTAAATTACTTCTAATTCTCTTGATTTTATGTTATATTTCATAGATTTGCATTGTGTTTATAGGTCATGGTGCTTTAGGACTGAACTAAGATGCAGGGATGGATTTAGTATGCAAAAAGATTGAAGTATGCAGAAAAAAGGGCCAGGCGCGGTCGCGCCTCAATTACAAAGGAAGCACACGCGGCAGCGCTTGATTGAAGACTGAAACTGAGATTTTTTTAGCTCATTTACAAAGGGGTCAAGCACAGCCGCGCCCGAGCGTGATTTTTCCAGATTCTATTTTGCTGATTCCTAAGTTAAATTGGATTGGGACTTGACCTTTTTAATTCTTTTAGGAATTTGATTTAGGATAGTATGCTATATATAGATGCTTGATATTCAATTATATTCATTTAGTCTTGGTGAACTCTAATCCTTAGTTTAGAGGGAACTTAAGATTGTTGATTTTTGATTGAGAGCCGACTTACAGAGATTGGAGCTTGCATTGAGGAACATGAAGAATTAGAGATTGGAGCTGCTGAGTTTGGAGATACTCGACAAAATTTTTCTTCTTCTCCTTACTTCTTTATCTGTATTCAGGATGTTGTTTAATTGCATTATGCTAGTTTTCTTAAGTATGATGAACTAAATTCCAATTAGGAAAAATACAATGGAACCTTTTGCAATTCTTTAATTAAAATTATCAGTATTCTCACCTGTTAATCTTATTGAGTTGGTTATTATATTTTGTGCTCAATTAAAAAATTGTTTGGCCAGCAGTTAATTTGAAATATTTGATTTAATTGAAAGAGGAAATCCTAGATTAGATCTGAATATAATAATGCATGAACTTGTTGATTCTTTCTAGTATAACCTAATAGTGTATAGACGAAAGTACTTTTATGTCATGCGTAGCTGTGTTAGGAGTATGTGCTTAATGAATCTGTTTTAATTGTCTTGCATGAAAATAGCAAAATAACTGAAATAGGTATTTTTATTAATCATTAAAAGATGTTAACAAATTGATAAGTAATCCTAGTTAGCAACTCATTGGATTAGTTAAGTGGGAATAAAATAAGGCGATTATTGTTGAGCAATTGGGAAAATTGTATTCCTATGTCTTTATCATCCGGTGATCAATTATTGTTAGTAGTTAATTAATTTAGTTTTATTTTTATTTAAATCATATTTTCACAAAATCAATTGAGGTGACTATTTAAGTAGATTTAATTTGGTAAAAACTTGGTAATTAGAGTAATTGTTAGTAACTGTTCTATATGGGTTCGACACTCATATTTATTTCTATATTACTTGATTGACCATGTGCATTTGCGCATATTGTTAATATATAAAATGAAAAATAAGTTTTTGGTGTCGTTACCGGGGAACGGTTCTAATAGTTATTTTATTATTAGTTTTTAGTAGTTTATTTTATTTAAAAAGATTTTATTTTTTCTATTTGCTTTTTCAGGCTTCCATCTGTTCAAGTCTGTTTAAGTGGTGATTCGAGTATTGTGTGTGCACCGGGGTAAACTCAGTGGTTTATGCAAACACGATCCAAGGGTCTTGAATTAGTCCCTTACGACAGTGAGATCGAACGTACATTCTGAAGGAGACTAAACTTCAATCAAGCAACAATGGAAAATCAGAGCAATATGGTTGGAGAAGAACAGAAAGCACTTGAGGATTATGCTATGCCGAAAGTGACGGAGATTCAGTCAAGTATCACAAGGCTCACAATTACAGTTACGAGTTTTGAGATCAACCCAGGCACAATTCACATGATCCAAAATTCGATTCAGTTTGGGGGATTACCGAACGATGATCTCAAAGATCATCTAGTCAGCTTCTTAGAGATTTGCGATACTTTTTTATATAATGGGGTGTCTGAAGATGCAATACGATTGAGGTTGTCCCATTTACACTAAAGGATAAAGAAAGAAGTTGGTTACATCCATTGCCACCGGGATCTGTCACGATATTGAATTATTTGGCACAAAAGTTCCTTGCCAAATTCTTCCCACCAGCAAAGACAGCTAAAATGCGGAACGACATCACTTCATTTAGTCAGTTTGATTCAGAGTCATTGTATGAGGCGTGGGAGAGGTTTAACGATCTACTTAGGAAGTTTCCACATCATGGGCTACCAGTATGGCTCCAAGTCCAAACCTTCTACAATAGTCTCAACAGTCAGATAAGGACAAGAATAGATGTCGCAGTAGGTGGAGTATTGATGGCTAAAAGTTGTTATGAGGCATATGAATTATTGGAGAACATGGCTGCCAATAATTACAAATGGCCTACAGCACGATTGATGCAACCAAAAGTGGCAGGGGTACTAGAATTGGACGCAGTGATAGCTTTGTCGGCACAGGTAACAGCATAAATTTCTACTTTGACAAAGAAGATTGATGCACTTGGTGTTCAAAATGTTCAAAAAGTGGAAGTAAATTGTGATCTATGTGCGGGGAGTCATCCGTCTGATCAATGTACCATTAGTACCGAGTCAGTGCAGTTTGTAGGGAGCTTTAATAAGCAGCAGTATGGGGTACATTCTAACAGTTACAATCCAGGGTAGAAAAATTACCCAAACTTTTTGTGTAGAGATAATCAGGTACAACCACAAGCACCACCCGAATTTTAGACTCGTCAACACAACCCCCATAGCAGGAAAATAAACCAAAAATTGAAGAGCTGTTGATAAAATACATCAAGGATAATGAGGCGTGGAAGAGCACTTATGAAATGACTCTAAGAAATATTGAGAATCAAATTGGGCAATTGGCATCTGCGTTGAACACTCTTCCTCAGGGAGCATTACCAAGCAATACAAAAACAAATTCGAGGAATGGAACAGAGCAGTGTAAGGCTATTACCCTGAGGAATGGGAAGGAACTAGAGGATCCTACTAAGCACAAAGCACAGCAACTGCAAAGTGAGGAACATAATATGGAACAGATAGTGCAAGATAAGTGGAATCGGGTACAATAGAAGATAAGGGTAAGTCAGTTAAGAAATCAGAAGTAAAGAAATCGAGCTTCTATGTGCCATCGGTCCCCTTCCCACAAAGACTTCGCAAGGCTAAGGAAGAGAAGCAATTCTCTAAATTTTTGGATGTGTTCAAAAAGTTGCATATCAATATCCCGTTTGTAGAGGCTATAGAATAGATGCCAAGTTATTCGAAGTTCATGAAGGAGATCTTGTCAATAAAAAGAAAACTAGAAGATTTTTACAGTTGCACTTACAGAGGAATGTAGTGCAATCTTGTAGAAAAAGCTACCACCGAAACTTAAAGATCTGGGTAGTTTCATGATACCATGCACAATCGAAAATCAGTTTCTCGGTAAAGCCCTATATAATTTGGGAGCCAATATCAACTTGATGCTGCTTTTAATTTATAAAAAGTTGGGTTTGAAGGAAGCGAAGCCCACCAATGTCACATTGCAACTGGCAGATAGGTCATATACTTATCCAAAAAGGATTGTGGAGGATGTCTTACTTAAAGTGGATAAGTTCATCTTCCCCGCAGATTTCATTATTCTAGATTATGAAGAGGATCGAGATATACCTATCATCCTTGGACGACCATTTTTAGCTACGGGGAGAACTCTCATCAATGTACAGAAAGGCGAGTTAACTATGAGAGTCCAAGATGAAGAGGTGACATTTAAGGTGTTCAAAGCAATAGAGATTCCGAATGGGTATGAAGAATATTTTCAGATCAATGCAACTAGGTGTACTCAAGGATCAAACAGATGGGAAAAGTTCAGTCCAAATGAACGAGACAACTCAGTTCAAGTATGGTGGATCTCAATCTGGCAAGAAAGTCAAGCAGTATAAGTACAAATCTAAGTGTTGGATTGTGAAGTGGTTCTTCAAGCGCAAATTTGATCCGAGTTAAGAACTGAGCTAATGGACACAGTCGGGCTGACGACTATAAACCAAGCGTTTTATGGGAGGCAACCTATACTTTAATTTATTTTTGTCAATTTTGTTTTTTTTAGGATTTACCATTGTTAGTAGCTTAGTGTAATGCATATAAGGTCAATATTGACAAGTCCTTTTTATCGTTTTAGGGTGCAATAAAATGATGTGGTTATACAAATCAAGTTTGGAAAAAAGAATTCAAAAACCCAGAGATGTGCGGTCGAGCCCCAAAAGCATAGCAGAACGGCGCGGCAGTGCCTGAGCAAAATTCTGAGGAAATATTTCAAGCGCAGCAGCGCCTGTTGTGGTTCTTCAAGTAGCGCGGTGATAAGTACACAATATTCATGATTTTTTATTCCTTTACATTTGGTTTTATTACATGTTTCATGTGTATATGAGCTTAATAAGTTGCTTATTATTTTCAGGTGAATTAAAGCTAAAAGGATGGAAACAAGTTGATTTGGAGTTGAATTGAAGAAGAGTTTGACCAGCAGTTGACTTTCTCAATATTTGGAGATTCCTATATGGAATTGGATTGATATTACTATTAGAATTAGGACTTCTTTGGACTGAGATTTTATTTCCTTATTAGATTCTATTTCTTTATGGAAACTAGTTATAATTGTAATTCCTTTTAGGATTTGGATTCCTAGTTCTTATAGGATTTAGGCCCTTGTCTAGCACTATAAATAGAGGATGATAGTTAAGGTTTTATTCATTCAATCTTCTACCAACTATCATACCTCATTGAAGTGCAGACTTTGAGCATGTCAGGCTAGTTTCTTTATTCAGTTCTAAAGGGAGGTGGAACCTTGTTACAAGTAATTGATTAATTAAGTATTATTATTTATTCTTTCTTGTATGAAATTTCTTCTGATAATCTGTTTTCATTGATTGCATGCTAATTGATCTAATTAATTTGATATGGCCAATTGAGTTAATTTAATCATTATCATATGCCATATTAAGATTGGTATTACGTGTAATTGATAGCTGTCTTCATCACAAGTAGTAAATTAGTGATACTAATTATGGACAAGCTTTTGTGTATTGCTAAGATTATCAGAAAACAAGTTAAACAAATCGAGCTTATGTGTTTGTTGCTTGGATTAGCCTAATTCTCTATTTCTTAATGCTTCTATCATATTAAATCTGGAGAGCTTGTTCTAGGTTATATGCTAGTTGAATCTGGTGAAGAGCTTGTTTCATACAGTGAATATCTAAGGAGAATTTCGGATAACAGAGCTTATTGTTATCTAGGGTTAATAGTTTCATTGAAGGGTAAAGATCAATAACTTGATTAATTGATTGCTGTGCTTGGTGAAACTGAACTACAGAACTGAAGTTTTTACATATTTGGTTAATCTCTTTATTTAAATTCTATTTTTCTTAGTTTAAAACAATTTCAAAAATCCCCCATCTTTATTTTCTGTTAAAATAGTAGAGTAAATCTAAAACAAACTTACTCTCTGTGGGATCGATCCTTGCTTACTACTGTGCTAATTATTTACATTCGTGAAGTGAAAGTGAGGTTAATTTAGGAGTGTAAACGACAGCTCCCACGCGGCTGCTGCCCGTGCGCGAAATTAATTTTTCTAAAAGGGCAGATCGTGCAGCCAATTTTAACATATGTTCTAGAAGCCCAGTTCTGTTTTCCACTTATGGAGATGTCCTTGCTTATCCACCTCCAGATACGCCCGAGGATGAGGATGAAGATGAGGAGGATGCTGACGCTGAGGATTCTTCTAGTCAGGGGAGTCCTACTTTTTGATCTCTCTTTTATCTGTTTTTATCCAATGAGGCCATTGGAGTGAATAAGTTTGGGGGCAATTTTAGTTACTTGTTAGTCTTTGCATGAGTTGTAGGTTCATTCATATATTTCATTCATTTAGATGGTTCATGTTAGAATTCACTCATTCATCGATTCATACTATATAAAAAATATAAAAAAAATTGCACTCATTCATGTAGGTTGGTGTTAATACTTGCATTTGCATTTTGCATTGTTGTTGAGCATTAAGCTGAGAAAGCTAGAATATGGCCAATGATGAGTCTGATTTATTATAATTTATGGAATACTAAGTACCATGCACTGATTAAACTTGATCATAAGCATTGTGTTGTACTATTTCTGTATTCTTCTACACGTAAGCATACTGATAAGGATAAAATATGTTATGTTTTATTCCCTTAATACTTAATTTTTTATATCTCTTTTGTATCTATGTATATTCATTTATCTTATATTTGTTATTTTAGGTACAATTGAACCAAGGAAGCGAAATGGGCTCAAAGGAACAAATAAGGCATAAAACCTTTCTTGCATTCCGAATTAATTAAGTAGCTCACAAATTAATGTAGCAGCCCAGCTTGCAAAGGGAATTGGACCAGCAATCATCATCACGGTTCAGCAGCTTGACTGGAATAAACATTGGGCCACGGATTGGATATCTTCAATTGGAGAGGAGAGTCACGAAATTGAGCAGCTTGCATGGAATGGAGTGGGCCACGTTGGCGGCAAGCAAAGTAGCTGGCAGGAAATGGCAAATAAAGGAAATGCTAAGTGGGCCAAAAATAAGCAAGCAATATACGAAATAAGGGAATTGAATGCTATAAAGGGGCCCACGATTTTTGCTAATGTGCATAGATGTAGGATTATTAAAGCAAGCACCTCAAAAGTCCAAGCTGGTGAAGGATTTCAATGAATATCAAGTGTGGGCCACGGTTTCATGCTTTACAAAATCCAAGCACCTCATAAATCCATCTCCTACTAATCCTAGTGGGCTACGGTTCCTAGCTGACAAAGGAATGACATTAGCCAGCCATGTCACCAGCTTGCAAAGGAAAGCTACAATGCCGAATTCAACAAGGAATCCTATGCAAGTCACTTGGGCAATTCCGAATTATATTCTAATTGGGTTGACTGCATGGCTTATTCAAATTACACGGGTGTAGTAGATTATTCCGAATAGCTGTACGGTTTTTATTGGGATGGGTCAGCAACCTTTTCCTTTCGCGAAAAGGAATTGGATGGAAGCTAAGGCAAGAAATATTCTTAGGTTTTTAATAGTTATAAATAGGGGATCCATTCTCTTGTATTTTCATCTTATTATTTTCTTTCATATTAGATCTAGGTTTGTTTGGAGTTATGAGATAATTCTTTCAACTCAGTTCGGAAGGGATGTTGAACCTTATTCATAATTAACGATTTGATCAAGTTTATTTTATTTATTCCTTCTTGCATGAGATTTATTCTGATAATCTACTTTAACTTCTTGTATGCTATTCAATTTACTAACGTGATTCTGCAGGATTAAATTAGTGAATTGGTGTCATATGCTAGATCAAGGAATAGTATTACGTGTAATTGATATTGTTCTTAATCACAAGTAGCAATTAGTAATATCTGATTGTGGACAAGCTTTTGAGTATTGCTATGATTATCAGAAGACAAGTTAAATAATCCGAGCTTATGTGTTTGTTGCTTGGAATAGTCTAATTCCCTAGTTCTTTATGCTGCTTTTATATTAAATCTAGAGAACTTGTTCTAGGTTATATAATGGTTAGAATCTTGTGAAGAGCTTGCTTCATTGAGTGACAATCTAAGGGGAGTTTCGGGTAGCAGAGCTTGTTGTTATCTAGGGCTATTAGTTTCACTGAAAGGTAAATAATTTTACACTTGATTAATCCATAATTGTGAAAAGGTGATACTGAACTGAAGAACTGAAGCTTTTTATTCATTGTTAATTCTTATTACTTTATTCTTAATAATTTAGTTTAATCAGTTCAAAACCCACTTTAATTAGAAATCATAGGATAAATATAAAATAAATCACTCTCTGTGGGATCGATCCTTGCTTACTACTGTGCTAATTGTTTGAATTCGTAAAGTAAAAGTGAGGTTAATTTAGGAGTGTAAACGACAGCTCCCACACACCATGTGATTATCAGTGGCAAATAGGAAATTTATATGTGATATGGCATGATAGGCTACTTAATCATTGATTTAATATGAACATGGGTTGACACATAAGTTTGGGGGAAATTCTAATATATATATATATATATATATATATATATATATATATAATGAATAAAAGTTGCCTTAGTTTAACTCTGTTGCCGCTGTTACTCGAACAAGTAAGTCCTAGGGGATGTCTTTACACCCAGCGCCCTAAAACCAACTAGTTTGGGAGTCATTGGTCAAAAGTTCATTAAAAGGTTAATGGTGAAAAGCCTAAGAGAGTTAAGCATTGTACGAGTCAGACAGGAAATAAACGGGGGGACGGAGCATCAAAACGCACCCGCTAAACATGGGAAATTCGAGAATTCTTTTATGCTTGCTTTATCATTATGAACCCTGTTCTTATATGAATACCCTGTTTGGCTAAAATTGGTGAGAATGGTGAGTTTTGTGCATGGAATTGATCACATAAATAACCTAGGAGCTACTGATATGACACTAGACAAACACACACAAAGAAGGGTCTTAAATAGTGATAACCTGGTGAAAATGTAAAGGTTTTTGACTGTGCATGAGACTGAAGTTGCCTATAAATTATGTTGATAATCTCATAGGTATATATCCTAGCTTTTACGTCTTTTGATCTATGACGTTAGTTACATACATGGTAGTTAGTTTTGTTTTATCTGCATATTTACTTTTTATGTGTTAAATTGCTTGAGGACAAGCAATGGTTTAAGTATGGGGGTATTTGATGAGTGGATTTCATACCTACAAGTCGATTATCATTCAGCTTAAATTACTTCTAATTCTCTTGATTTTATGTTATATTTCATGCATTTGCATTGTGTTTGTAGGTCATGGTGCTTTGGGACTGAACTGAAATGTAAGGATGGATTTAGTATGCAAAAAGAGTGAAGTATGCTGAAAAAGGGCCAAGCGCAGTCGCACCTCAATTACAAAGGAAGCACGCGCGGCAGCGCTTGATTGAAGACTGAAATTGAGATTTTTTTAGTAGCGCAGCAACGCCTCATTTACAAAGGGGTTATGCACGGCCGCGCCCGAGCGGGATTTTGTCAGATTCCTTTTTGTTGATTCCTAAGTTAAATTGGATTGGGACTTGACATTTTTAATTCTTTTAGGAATTAGATTTAGGACAATAGGCTATATATAGATGCTTGATATTCAATTGTACTCATTCAATCTTGGTGAACTCTAATCTTTAGTTTAGAGGGAACTTAAGATTGTTGATTTTGATTGAGAACTGACTTACGGAGATTGGAGCTTGCATCGAGGAACACGAAGAGTCAGAGATTGGAGATACTGAGTTTGGAGATACTCGACAGAGTTTTTCTTCTTCTCCTTACTTCTTTATCTGTATTCAGGATGTTGCTTAATTGCATTATGCTAGTTTTCTTAAGTATGATGAACTAAATTCCAAATAGAAATATAATGGAACCTTTTGCGATACTTTAATTTAATTATCAATATTCTCACCTGTTGATCCTATTGAGTTGATTATTATATTTTGTGCTCAAATAAATAATTGTTTGGTCAATAGTTAATCTAAAATCTTTGATTGAATTGAAAGAGAAAATCTTAGACTATATCTGAATATAATAATGCATGAACTTGTTGATTCTGTCTAGGATAACATAACAGTGTATGAGACAAAAGTACTTGTATGTCATGTGTAACGGGAAGAATTATTTAAGTCGTGATTCTGGAGACAGAATCCTTTTAAGGAGGGAAAGATGTAACGATTGAGATTTTTGTATTTGATTTTAAATATTTATTGAATTAAATAAATATTTTAGTTGATTGAGTTAAATAAATATTTGATGAAATTGTTGTAGATTAATTTAATTAAGTGTTATATATTAATTAAATTAATGTTGGATAATTTTATAGCTCGAAGTTTTAATTTAATTGAGATAATTAAATTAAATGAGTTGTTAAATAATTATAATATTATTCTAATTAAATTTAATAATTAATTGGATATTTAATAATTTGCAAAAGAAAATTATAATTAAAAATGAGAATTATAATTATGTGGAAATTTGATTTAATGAGTGAATTATAATTATGTGGTAATTTAATTTAATGAGTTATATTGACTCTAATTTAATTGAATTTAAATATTAGAATTTAATTAATTAAAGTATGACATTTTTTATCATATAATAAGAAGAAAATAAAAATAAATTAAAAGGAACTTTTAAGGAGCTAACCAAACAAAGCATTGAGAACATGGGAACAGTTGAAGCCATGATGCGCTTAACTTATACCCGCATTATATCAGTTATATTATATTATACGTATATTAGTTTTTGTCAGTTCATTTAAGCGTAAGTCTGAGAAAATAAAACAGAGAAAAGAGAGAGCTTTGAGAGAAATTGAGATTGAAGAAGAGGATTTGGAGAATCAAAGAGGATTGTTCCATCATCTTTGCTTAATCTAAACAAAAAAATCAAGGGTAAATTCTTAATCTCAAGCTTTGGTATGTGTTTTCATGGTTGAATTGTTGAGAAGTTGTTTATAGTTGTTAATAAGCATGTATAATCTACTATATGATGTTTATAAACAATTTTGGTTGATTTAATCCATGAAATTATGTTTAAAAAGAAAGTTTTGAGTTTACAGTGAAAATATACGAATATGGCTTATATGGTATAAAAATGGATGTTTAATTCGTATGTTAATCTGTAAATTAATTATGGGTTATGTTTATACATCAAGAAATGAAAGCAATGCAAGTTTAATGGACTGATTCGGTGTAGTAACGAATCCGTTATGTATGATTTCATTAAACTTGATGAAACTTTGAAAAATGGCAAGAACCTTGATTTTTGAATCCTTAAATTGATGTTTAAGTTGTTTATGTTATTAAAATCATGCTATGATTGTTGGGTTATGTTTCGGTAAAGTTTATATCTTAAGGGGATGATTAATTTGTTGTTTGAGTGAAGTTTTTGGGTTTGTTTTGGCTTTGTTCTGTGTTCTTTGCAAACTGTAGGAACTGAGTCTGTGATGCAGCGTTGCAGCACTTCTTAGAAGGCTATTCGGCCCGCCGCAGCACCTATGCCTTGTTGTTTGGTCGCGCCGCAGCGCCGGCTGTTAGGCTTTTTGGAAGCGCCGACTGGCAGATTTGCCCAAAAAAATTTATTTGATTGTTCAAGTCCAGAAAATGCAATTTAAACCTAATCTAATAAACATAAAAAGATGTTAATCATAGTATATGATGTTATAACAGATTGTGGTTGTATTGTAATATCAAATATGAAGATTTTAAGTTAGTAATTAACAAGTTATACAACAATTGGAACTTAATGCTTGTAAGGATTGGAAGTGTGATTTAAATGCTACAACCTCATGTTATGAGCTAGTAAAGATTTCAGTTTTTTCTATGTGGTTAGTATGATTGAACCTGGAGTTAAATAATGTAAGATGGATGTTTAACTAAGTAATTTAGTCGCGTTGTAGCTAATTGAGATTGTGATTCTAAATGACATATATGTAGGATAATTGGAGAACGTGAATTGTAATTTTATAGCTTACGCACGAGGCAAGTTTCCTAACTCTAAACTTTCATTGAGCAAGTTCTTAAGCCCTATTCTTATATTGAGCAAGTTTTTTACTTTTGTGTCTAGATATTCAAAGCATAAATTATTCAAGTTCATGATTCCAAATGAGATGTTCTAACTCTTTTGAAGTAATACTTCGGCTATACAATGTTTATTCAATTGTATATAGTTGAGATTCAATCTTTGATTTAAATATCGATTATATTATTGTATTGAACCCTTGAATGGCTAGTGAACCCTTATTGATTCGACTAGTCCATAGTTAATGAGCGTTCTAAATTCTAGAACTATTATTGAAGCTTATCCAAACTAAACTTCCTTTGGTGCGAACTCTTATGTCAAAATTAAGATGAACAACCCTATTATAGGGAATTATATTACGTGATAGCGTTAAGATGTTTGTGCACAATACATGGTACAAAGGGCTGATCCCCCTAAGTACGA
Organism: Panax stipuleanatus; assembly: GCA_020205555.1. Taxonomy (NCBI): domain Eukaryota; kingdom Viridiplantae; phylum Streptophyta; class Magnoliopsida; order Apiales; family Araliaceae; genus Panax; species Panax stipuleanatus. The sequence continues at coordinate 12,844,031 of CM035122.1, forward strand.
GAAATAAGGTCCATATAGTCTTATTGTTAAAGGTTTAAAGTAGAAATACTTGAGAACCTAGGATATAGCTCATGGTCTTGTAACTCTCAGATGTACTTTTGATCTAGTTTTCTAATCTTGATTCAAAAGCTGAGCTTTCTATTATTTAGAATTCATTGTTTACTCTCATGTTATTGCTATTGTTATTGTTATACTTGTGGGCAATTGTTTGCTCACTCTTGCATAATAACATTGTAGCTAAGGTTGAAAGAATTGACGAACCGTCCACTAGTAAGGGCAAAGGCAAAATGAACAAGTGATGAAGACATGTTATTTGTTATTTGGAAATGTTTATGTAAAAGACTTATTTTATTATGTTATGTTTTCGCATTTGATTTATTTAAGGTTAGGGAACCTGGGATTTATTTAAGATGTTGTAACCCATTAATGGGAGGATTTCTATTTAAATTTTGAGTTTCATTTATATTATTATTCATAGGTAGTTAGATGTGATTTAATTGGACAGTGAACACCAAATTCTGTGAAAATAAAGTACTCGAATTTGGGGGTGTCACATCATGCATAACTGTGTTAGGAGTATGTGCTTAATGAATATGTTTTAAGTGTCTTGCATGAAAATAGCAAAATAACTGAAATATATATTTTTATTAATTATTGAAAGATGTTAATAAATTGATAAGCAATCCTAGTTAGCAACTCGTTGGATTAGTTCAGTGGGAATAAGATAAGGCGATTATTGTTAAGTAATTGGGGAAATTGTATTCCTATGTCATTATCATCTGGTGATCAATTATTGTTAGTTAATTTAGTTTTATTTTTATTTAAATCAAATTTTCACAAAATCAATTTAGGTGACTGTTTAAGTAGATTTAACTTGGTAAAAACTTGGTAATTAGAGTAACTATTAGTAACTGTTCTATGTGGGTTCGACACTCTTATTTACTTTTATATTACTTGACTGACCGTGTGCACTTGCGCGTATTGTTAGTATATAAAATGGACAACAGTGGAACCTCTTAATCTTCCTCACAGTCAAGTATCACAAAATCAACCAGGAACAAAAACTTTTCAACCTTCACCGACACATCCTCAATCACTCAACTTGGGTAAGTGATCGATCTATCTGCCTGTTGCAAAGTGTTGTTCGTCGGCTTCACCCCTTTTAACCTTAGCTTCTCATAGACAGACAATGACATAAGATTGATGCTTGCACTGAAGTCGGACAAAGTTTTCCCAACAAGCTGTTTCCCTAGGGTGCAAGGTATTGTGAAACTATAGGGATCTTGCAGCTTAATTGGAAATTTCTTTTGAATAATAGCACTTCATTCCTCCGTTAAAGCTATCATCTCAAACTCACCTATCCTTCGCTTCTTTGAAAGAATTTCCTTCATGAATTTCACATAACTCGGCATTTTCTCTAAAGCTTCTGCGAAATGGATGTTGATATGCAGTTTCTTGAAGACATCCAAGAATTTCAAAAATTGGTGATCAAGCTTTTGATTTTTCAAATATTGTGGAAATGGCACGGGAGGCTTCTTCATATCTTGTTTGCCCATATTATTGTTCAAATCTAACTTGGAATCTCTCTCATTCTCTTAATTCTTGCTTTTGTAGGTTTTGACATCCTGCTTCCCATCACTATTTTTCTTACCTACCAGAATATTGTCATTCTCCTACAGATTCTTACCAATTTTTAATGTAATCGCCTTGCATTGCTCATGACTCTCTTTCCTAGGGTTTACCTCTGTGTCGCTTGGAAGAGTACCTTGAGGACGGTTGTTCACTGCACTTGGTAGTTGCCCTATTTCGTTTTCCAAGTTACGTATAGATCTCTCTAAACTGTTAAATCTGGTGTCATTGTGAGCAATATATTTGGTAATTAATTCCTCTAAGCTCGACTTTCTTTCTTGTTATCGTTGATTATGGCCTTGGAAACCCGGTGGATGAAATTATGATGGAGCTGAAGATTAGTTTTGGTTGTTTCTCCATGAAAAGTTTGGATGGTTTCTCCACCCTGTGTTGTAAGTGTTCAAGTACATGCCTTGTTTGTTTCTATTCCCAATGTAGTTGGTCGTTTATGGATTAATGGCACATTGATTTGTCTAGTGGTTACCTGCATATAATTCACACACAACAGCTACCTGATGAACCTGTTGCGTTCCCCAAGAATCAAAATTCTTTGTCAACGTTGCAACGTGTACGGCCAAGGTAGTTATTGCATCTTCTTCAAATTTTCCTCCTGCCTTAGGTTGGTTCATTCGAGTTGTAGGCCACTGATAATTATTTGCAGCCATTGTTTCTAAGAGCTTATAAGCCTCATTAAAAAAAATTCCCATCAAAGCACCTCCCACAACAGCATTAATGCTAGTACGAGTGATGTTGAATAACCCGTAGTAAAAAGTCTGTATTTGTAGCCACTTGGGAAGCCCGTGATGTGGACACCTTCTCAACATGTCTTTGAACCTTTCACAAGCCTCATATAGTGACTCAGAATCCTTGTGACGCCCCCAGAATAGGTCCAATCAACCCAACCCATTCTGAGTCGCCAAACACATGGTACAGAATCCAAATACAAACTTTTATATCAAAAGGTCATGAGCAGAACGACCATACAAGCTGTGAGTGTCAATACAAATCGTATATAATACAAAATATAAACACTCAAATTCAGTCCTCAATAGTTACAATTATTTTCACACTATTATACAAAAATAGTGAGGACTACTACTGCTCTAACTCTGCCCATCACTCTGTTCCCCGACTAGTCCCTGCAACATTCTCATTTCCTGAAGAGGACAATAAATGAAAAGGGTGAGCTCAACTAACCCAGTAAAGAATATTATGACTAAGATAATGCAGAATAATTTATCGTTAGTCTTTAACAAATCAGATAAAATATTATAGACAACAAGTTTTAGATCAACAACTGCAGCGGAATTAACAATGCATCAGAAGAGTTAAGTAGGAAATAATGTTTACTATCTTCCATTATTTAAAAGTCCATAATCAATATTTTATCCCTGTAACATCAATCAATATATATCTTGAATCAAATATTCATCTTTGCACGACGGCCAAAGATATTTATTTGTATCACCGGTTGGTCATGTTTATCTCAACACCTGTCCATCTTTGCACTACGGGCCAAAGATATTCATCAGGTAATCATTCATCTTTGTACTACAGGCCAAAGATATTCATCAAATAATCATCCATCTTTGCACTACAGGCCAAAGATATTCTTTTGTATCACCATTTAAAACTGAAGATAATGAAAAATATTTTAAAAAACGAATCGAGTGAAATAAAGGACAAAAATTAGGGATTCGTAATTTAGTTTATCCAAGTTCAAGAATACTCCATAATAATCAATTGTGGAGCAAAATTCAAGAATGAAGATCAAAACTTGGATCCAATCAAAGATAGGAACCATAATAGCCAACTTGGACAAAGAAAAAAAATTAATTTTTCTGTGAATAGTACCGTATTCGTGAATAGTGTCGTATACGTAAATAGTAACTCCAATATGAAAAGGTAAAAATTTTATAATAAAATTCATACCAATATTTCGGTGTCATGATATTAAAAGAAATAATATTATTTTTGAAAAAAATAACATCCCTTACCTCAAAAGAATAGTACTTCTAACTGGAATATCGGATATAATACTGAAGAAAACTTGTAGTGTATAGCAACACTCAAAGTATTTAAATACTCACAAAAATACGCTCGATATTATAGAGAGAGAAACTTCTGATTCTGGTGTGATTTTTAAATTCTAATTTAGCACCCTATTTATAAGAAAATGTTTAGAACGCCAAAGCAGAAAATTTAATAAAATAATAATATTTTTAAAAAAAATTCCTACGCACACCACATCACTCTCATCAGCACACACAAGTGGGTCCCACCCATATTAAAAATGTTTTTTGTGAAAAAAAATATTTATAACCCCAAAAATTAATTATTTCGGAACTTCAATAATTCATAATAAATTGCCTTTTTATCAGAAAAATACGAATCTTATGTCCATTCCATAGAAAATTTAATTCTCTACAACTTTGTAGAAGAAAGTTTTTTCAAATTTCGAACAGAAAATAACCAAAATTCACATACGGATGATTTTTCATACCTCCATTTCGACAAAATACTGATAAAACACATCAGCACTAATTCCTTCATTTATATCCACATAAAATAAATATTTTCTTATCATATAAATCAACAATTAATTATTCACAAATAATATTACATAACTACAATATTGACAACCAGGTCGTTCCCAGAAAAAAGGGGGCTTTCCGATAAGGATTTCTCCTTACTGACGTGCAATTAGGTGACCAAATCCCTTTCTTAGACAGAACTTCCTTAGACATTGCCAATAATGCTATCTAATAATATTATTCAAATAATAACAATTATTGATCTGATAATGAAAAATACTGTTTAGTGACAATTATTGAATTAACAATAATATAAAAATATTGTGCGTGTGCTACTGTGCAACAACGCGTATTACTTTATTTTAACCACCGGGTATTCCAACAATATTAACAGTAACAATTACACCGTTATTATTAAAAAAAACTCATTCGTGTCTTTTTCTTCATCCGACAGTTTTCCGTTATGGGGCCCACAAATGGTTGCGCTGTCATACGAATATTCTCCGACAGCAAGAATATTCCACGACCAAACGAATATTCCCCGACAACAATGAATATTTTATAACCACTTGCTTATTTTGAAATATTTGCGCATTTAACCCATAACTTACCACATCTATCAAATCAATCCCTTACTATTCAAAATAATATATAGAGGAAATTCAATTTTATTCATAATAAGTTGGGGTCTTACAATCCTGCTGTGTAAATGATATAATTTCATTCCTCATTTTTGTTGTTTTAGCAGGTGAAAAAAATTTCCCTATGAGCTTATGAGCTAAATTATCCCATATTGTAATTGAGCTTGCTGGTAGCAAATGTAACAAACTCTTCGCCTTGTCACGAAGTGTGAAAGGAAAGCGCCTGAGTCTCACCGCATCATCAGAAACTCCATTGTACTTGAATGTGTCACAAATCTCCATAAAACTGACAAGGTTGTCATTCGGATCATCAATGGGTAAACCCATAAATTGGACTAAATTATGTATAATTTGTATTTTCCCTAGTTTAATTTCAAAAGTGTTCGCATTAATTGTCGGTCTCCTTATTCTTGAGTGAATTTCTGTCACCTACGGCGTTGTGTAGTCCTTAAGAGAATTTTGAGCCTCTTCTACAGCCATGGCGTCTTAACGAACTATTTCAGCAAAATAATGTCGCACTTTCCGGAAACTTCTATCGATTTCGTCTTCAAATGACAGTAACTCCTAATATTTTGATCTCATGTGCATACAAGATTGCCTGGAAAGAGAAAACAAACAAAATAAAGTAAAACAAAAATAATGTCTAAACTAAGATCAAACCGATAGAAATTAATATTAGAAAAATTGGATTATTAAATTACTCTCCGACAACGGTGCCAAAAACTTGTTTGTCTATTTCTATATATAGTAACTTCACACGAGTATATGCGATCAATTATGCAATATAGGGCAAGAGGAGTATCATTTCCACAAAGAGTAGTTAATAATACTAATTATCTAATTACTAATCATGCACCAGTACAATTTTATCTAGACATATGCAAATTCAATTATGTAAATAATTAATAAAATAAAGTAATTACTCAAATAACAATCTCAATGAATTAAATATTAAGGTAATAATTTCCCCCGATGAATCATTCAAACCTAACTATTCTTTTTTTGATAAATTAATTATTTAGAATCGCCAACTAAGAATCACTAATAGTTTATATAATCATTTTCCACATAATTATATAGCATATTCATTATTATTAATTTCCATATATTCCTTTAAGAAATAATAATAAAAGAATTCATTAAGTATCATTCTCAACACATTGTTTACGGCATACAGATATATCCATATCCTATACACAAATTAGCATTGAATCCAAGAAAGAATAACTAATCACAAGTTATTATATCCAGATCTAATCTTAGATTTTCTCTTCAAATTCCATCTAAAATGTCATATAATTGTTGATCGGGCAACTATTACTTGAAGCACAAAATATAATAAATGATTAATATTCAATTTAATCAAAAGAAAGAATAAATTAATTTAAAGTATCATCGGGTTTCATTGTAACCTTAATTAATAAATTAGTTCATCATCACTGCTAAAATCATCATCATATAATCAAGGGACATTCTAGATTAAAAAAATAAAGATTAAAGAAGAAGAAATAAACTCTGTCAAATCCAATCTTCAATCTCCAACTTCAGTTCCTTGCAAGCCTTGAATATTCTCCTTCAAAACTGATGAAACCCTTACTCTGGAAAAATAATATGTAACTCCTTAATCTGATGTTCTCTCCAATACTGTATATCTTATATATTATGTATCCAGCCCATAAATAAATGTAATTAATTTTGAGTCTTCAACCTTGAAGGGTTTGAGACTTCCCAACCTATAATAGCAAGTGTCCACATGAAATAGGAATGTAATCAGTCAAAACAGCTCCCAGATAGTTGTGCACGTGCAACCCATGCGCCTACAGAATTCCCTAAAGCGACGCAGCTTAGCCTTAAGCGTCACGGCTCTTGAGAAATACAAAGGGCAACGTCGTGGCTTGGAATTTTTTGCAGATTTTCTTGTTTCCTCTTACGGTCCCGTTTGGTCCACTTTAGCAATGTTGAGTCCAACTACTTGTCATTTTTCACCGTAAAGCCAACGCTAGACAATTCTTTAACCCCCGTAGCTTCTTATCAAGGCTAAATACGCATTAACTATTGCAATTTATACCATCATAGGTTGAATTCATCATTTTTGCACAAAAAATGCTAAAATACATAAAAATGAACTAAAAATACCCAAGAACTAACAAAATAATCAAGTCAAGACTACCTAATCAGTAGATATAAAATCCATTCATCAGAGAAATTGTAATCTTAATATTTTAATATGGTGTTAATCTCTAATAATTAGTTAGTTAATTTTAATAATTAGTTTTATAATCTCAAATTTTCATATGTTTAAATAAAATCAAATTGATATAAAGTTAGTAGTTGGATTAATATTGTTAATATATTCCTCGTGGGATCGACACTTTACTTACTCTATATTACTTGTGATCACGTATACTTGTGTGTGAAATTGCTAATACCAAATTGGGCAAACAAAGTTGATTTATGCAATGATGTATACACGCCCTGACATAAGTTTTGCAGTGGGGATGGTTAGTCGGTTTCAATGCAATCCTGGATTTCCTTACTGACTGGAAGTTAAGAGGATACTTCGATACTTGAAAGGCAACATGGACTATATGTTGTGTTCTCAGGGTGGTGAGCTACACTTACAGGGGTACAAAGATGCAGACTGGGCTAGCAACTTAGATGAGCGTAAGTTTAGCACTGGGTATAACTTCTTGCTTAGTTGTGGAGCCATTAACTGGTTGAACAAGAAACAACCATGTGTTATTTTATCCACCATGGAGTCAGAGTATATTGTATGTTGCTTTGCAGTACAAGAGGCAATGTGGTTACGGAGATTCTTCAAGTGCCTGCTTGTTGGATCACATTCAAGTGACCATGTCACTATTCACTGTTATAATATGGTTGCTTTGTCTTACGTTAAGGATCCCAAGTACCATAGAAAGTCCAAGCATATTGAGATAAAATTTCACTACATTAGGGATATTGTGGCACGAAAGAAGGTTGTCCTTAAACATATCTCTATGAGCAACAAGGTTGTTGATATCTTGACTAAGCCCATTTCTAGGGATTTTTTCGAGCTCATGTTACGAGCTTAGGACTTTGTAGGCCTTGATATGTTTCATATTTGATAATGAAAATATTTTGGATATTGTTTATTATTATTTTTATATATTTATGCAATAAAGGTTATCACATAATGTTATTTCTATTCAATTCTATGTTTTAACTTATTGTGTGTGTGTGTGTGTGTGTATATATATATATATATATATATATATATATATATATATAGTATGCACACAAGCCAATCATGTATGATGATAAAACATATACTTTGTAACAATCTTATTCATTTATTAATAAAAGAATACTTTATTTAAAGACGTTTTTATTATCTACATAATGCTGTTATATTTTGATGTGATAAACCCATAGTTTTAATCAATACTTTTAGAATCATGATGATGATCATGTTAATGAGATCTAAACTCTTAGATAGCTTAAAACTAAAATAGTTTCCAATTGATGGATTACTAAATAGGGGATTAGTGAATCCGGATAGATTGGTACATACGTTGCTTACTCTTTGGAAGGGAATGATCGATCTCATAATTATTTGTGTGGAGACATTAAAGCAAGTATGTAGGTGCTTGTTGGAGAATAAGTACACTGAACGTGACTCGCTAAGAAATAAGAAATACCTAATGGAGTTTTACTCGCCTATCAATAGAAATTCCTTTAGTGATAGTAGTACAAGTAATTTTTAGACTTAAGATCATTATAGTATATTATGTATGACATATCCCTTAAGACCTTGAGGATATATCAAAGGGTATGCTTGGGTATAATTACTTATAAGGATCTACCACTTCTAGTAAAAGAAGTGAATGTCCTATGTGATTCGATAAATGACAACTTAGTAGTCCTTGGCCAAGGCATAATGAAATTAAAAAGTAGTTTCTAATTTGCATTATCAGAGTTTGTGCATTTAGGATCGAAATACATATAATTAAATAAAATAAGACTTGATAGTAAATTCATGTCTTATATTTAATTGGGACATTGTATGGTAGAAGGAATGAATTGTACGGTAACTATTTACTCAAAGGTTCTTTTATGATTAATGTTGAAATCTATATTATCTGAAAAGTCGTTGATCGCTAAGGGGGTTTACCCTTACTGTAAAATAAATGTTATTTATTTAAATAAATTATTAGTTTAGTTTATTTATTTAAATATGATTAGAATTATTCTAATTGATTTATTCACAATCAGTTTAATATGGAGAACCTAAAGGGTCACACATAAAAGGAAGAATTTTTATTTAAGAAACAAATGGCATAATTGTAATAATGAATTAAGTGTATTTAATTTAATCTATAGAGGTAAAATAAATTAAATAGATTAATATTTATTATTTAATATTTTGGAAATATTAAATATAAATTAATAAGAGGAGTCTTATTATTATTATTACTATTACTATTATTATTATTATTATTATTATTATTATTATTATTATTATTATTATTATTATTATTATTTAATTTCTAAAGGAGTTTGGAAATTAATTAATAAGATACTCTCTCTCTCTCTCATATATATATTCCTAATAAGATTAGGGGGCTATTTAATTAAAAAAGTTTAATTATTCCCAATTGGATTGGAAAGCCTAATTAATTAAAAAGGTTTAATTAATTAATATGAAACCCTAATCCTAAATAGTTTAGGAGGGTTGCCTACATCTATAAATAAGAAAAGTCTTATTATAGAACAAGGTTACACACTCATTCTCTGCATTAGGAGAGTACAGAGATTTTATAGAGATAGAATTAGAGTTTAGCCAAATACCTATCTTCGTAGTTTTTCTTCTTCCTTGGTGGATCACCTCTAGAGGCCAAACGTTTGGGTGGCTTGTATTGATCAAAAGAAGGAATTCAAGTTGGAGTAGAACTCGTACCTGTGAAAGCTCGATCTACATGGGTGTGAATCTCACATTCTTCTCTTTCTTGTATGTATTGATAACTAAGCATATAGGATGATCATGGGATGGTTTGCATTAAAATTTTAAAATTCCCTCTTTTGCGCTTCCGCTTCATTTACGCAATTTGATTTCGTAATCGCGCTACGTGCAAACCTAACAATAAGCACACATATAAAGTGTCACCAGGCAAAAAGGTTGATCCACTCACACGGATAACCTACCTCGACACTTTTAATAGCGAGCGATATGAGACTATTTTGCGGTGGTCTAAATGGTCGGGCACCATTTTTGAGACACTACAATTTAGTTGCCTTAGTTAGGTCCACGAAGATATATCATTAGATACCGAACACTTTTGTAGCCTTATTTTTTGGGTTGTCGGACATTAGATTCATACTAGATACTATCTGAAGTAACTAGGGATGTTTTCTAAGGTTAAACGCTAGAGAGCAATTAATTAATGTCTGTATAGTGTTATTTTAGCTAGAGCGACATTTTTTTTAGAGATCCACCTTAAAATGAGAATTGTACCTCGTGTGCAAAGTAAGTGACATAGTACAGAAAAGTGATGTGGTGGTTCCCTATCCAATCACTGTGTGAGCCCTATACATTACCTATTGTCCTTAGTAAGTTGAACCTATGTCATGAAACAAAGACTTTGTGTTGCTACTCTAGGTTGTATTCCTAAGTGCACATACTGAGGTTCTGTGGCTACTTGTCTAGTAAAGCAGCAAAGTTAATGAAGATTCACATGAGAGTTTAGGGAAGACATTTAATTGGCATCACATTCAACCATTGGTTATGCTATGCTCACGCAACTATTTTAAACTTTATATATTATACTATATATATAACTATTATTTTTTAAGCTGAGCATACCAAGGCAAATGGGGTTAAGTGTATTTCAGAAATGTAATCAATAAGGGATTAGAAATACTCAACAGAATGTGATCGACTGGTCTAGGACAATACGAGATTCTTTTTGGATAAACATCATATTATTTATGATGTAGACTTAGTATGTGAGCTCTCGCCCTTGATATCATTTATTTCTCGTCTGTCGCACGCCAATGCACCTATACGAGGAAATCTAGATATAATTGATTTGAGATGAGTACGTACCTTTGTAACACAAGTGTCTAAGGGGTTGTTTGATAGCAGCTTAATGGGTCTGAATGGATAAAAAATTGAGCGAATCAATCATTAAGAGTGTTTGTTTACGAGTTTGAAAATCTAAATTGGGCTGAAAAGCTCTGAGCGATTCTTTTAAAAAAAGTTGGCTGAATGGGCTGAATAACTTATTTTTACCCAAATAGTCGTAACACACCTATAACACATATACCCTCTCTCTCTCAATATATATATATATATATATATATATATATATATATATATATATATATATATATATATATATATATATACGAAATCATTCCGAAGCAAACTGGAGGGAGCGAACTAAGAGCGAACCGGCTATAGCGACGGTTTTTACCGTCGCTATAACATAAAACACCGGCTTTTTATGCTATAGCGATGGAAATAACTGTCGTTATAGTCGGTTCGCTCTTAGTCCGCTCCTTCCAGTTCGCTGGAGAACCATATATATATATATATATAATTAAAAATAATATGGACAGATGATAATAATATCAAATTAAGTGAAAATAAGTGACTCATTGAAATAATGTAATTTTATTATTATGTTGGCATGTTTGTTTAACTCGTTACATTTCTTATTTTCTATGAAACTTGGGTTAAAATTGTTTGAATTATTCAATATTTTGTTTGATAATTTATTTGAATTATTTATTTTTATTTGTTGTACAATGAATATTGTATTTAATTTTTTTAAATACGTCAAGACAAAATTATATACTTATTCAGCATAGTTTAGAAGGGGTAAAATAGTAAAAGACAGTTATTCAGATGTTTCAGACGTATCAATTATCAAACAACTTTTTTCATTCAAATTCAGATTCAGATTCAGATTCAGCCCATTCAGATTCAGATTCAGATTCATTCAGTTTTTATCAAACAGCCCCTAAGTGGGAGATGTTAATAATTGATCTAGGACAGATCCGTGAATCATAAACATCCACTTAGGTATGAATATTGAATAACCCAATTGGGATTGGGATAATCTCATATCATTTGAAAGTATTTTTGATAATACTTGATATGGTCAAAAGTAATCTATATCAGATAACTCTCCTGATTTAGTCAATTGTAGACTAATCCTATATCAATTGGGATTTATCGTTAAATATTGGATTCCTGTAGATTGCAAGACTAAGGAAAAATAACGTATTATTTTTCCCATACAGTTCTCTCTAATATTTTCGAGCTTCCATCAATAGGTCTGATGTACTTGGTGTGAACATCTGAGTTCATTCGCATTGTTGCTAGTAACAACTCCATATTGACGAGAAATGTTTGTACGTGTGATCGCAGTAGCTGTGTCCGAGGCATTGTTTGTAGATTTAGCATTCTGATTCAACCACTTCCGTTTCGTGGATACTAACTGATTCATATGTAAGTTTATATGTACATACATGTTAGTTTCCATTTAAATAACAACCCCATTAGTTATGCCCACACGAAATTGCAAAAATCCCATCTTGCCACAATATCCTCAGTTAGAGCCCGTTTACTTGAGTTTTTGTGTTGACTTGTAGACTAATCTCCAATTTGAAGCCAAAATTTTAACCCTAAAATCGATTTGCACCTTAACTTTTATTTTGAATTAAAAGCACCATAAACTTTGAGTTTTAAAATAATTTGCACCATCTGCACCCTCTGCCGACATTTGTGGGTGGTTGTTCATTCGGGAATCTTTTTATTTTGAATTAAATGCACCATAAACTTTTAGTTTCAAAATAATTTGTACCCTCCGCACCCTCTACATCAAAATAATTTGCACTAACTTGTGCGAAAAGTGCAAAATGTATTGAAACTCAAAATTTAGGGTGAATTTAATTCAAAATAAAGTTTATGGTGCAAATCGATTTTAGCGTTAAAGTTTAGGGTGCAACTTGGAATGTTGTCTTAAAAGTATTTCTAAATTAAATACGGAAGTATTTGGAAATCATCTGAAAACACTTTTAAAAAGTAAAAATTTGGGTTTGTAAACACTTTTAGCTAAAGCATAAAATTTGTGTTTTTTAACTTCAACACTTACTGAAAATCACAAAGTATAAAATTATCCTTAAATTGTTAAAAAGAAATAAATTTTCACACCGCATTGTTACCTTAAAATAATCATTATTATCTTCAAAAGCACTTCCATAATTAAATAACAAAATATTATTTTAATTTTCTTATAAAAACACTTTTGACAAAAAGTTTTACATTATAAATGTTTCATCTCATGGTATCACACTGTACAAGTCTACCAAACGGGCATTTAGTTAATTGTGGCATCTATTAATAAAAATCCATACTCGATTCTAATCTTTATACTTTCCCTTTGTTGTGAGATATTGTTTTTTCCTTACTGTGGAACGTTATTTCCTTCTGAATGCGAGACTTTTATTCTCATTCATAGATTGCGAAGTTTACCGATATTGTAATTCGATATTAGTAATATGGTGTGGATAAATTATAAAGAGTTAGGCGGTTGAAAGTTGATAAAAAGATGAAGAAACTTTCATAAAGCTCCAAGGTTGGTAGGTTATTGGACAAGCAATTTTGAATAGGAATTGACAGGAGTAATTAGCATAAAGTTAATTTTGGTCAATTGATCAATACAGTGTCGAGACGCGGTTGGAAAGTGATCTCTCTCTGCGTGTCAGTATTGTATAGGTCAATTAACTAACTTACCATAAAATTAATTTTATGATAACCGAATCCATAAAAACTTTTTTTGTACCTGTAACTTCCATAATTATGTACTCCCCCCATTTTTAGAATCTCATAAAAGTAATATCAGTACGTGTTACAAGAAACTACCTTTCCATCTTTGCTTCTTTTTTTTCTTCTTATCCATTCCAACTTAAATCAAGTCGTCATACAAGCTACAAAGGTATGTTTAGTTGCTACTCTCTTCAGTCCCATAATATACATTTTAGAGTTCGGCACAACCATTAAAGAAATAATTGAAAAACATTAAATATAGTATCAATTGTCTATAATACCATTAAATTCTCATTTATTATCATATTTATCTCATACTCTCTCTCATCTGTAATATTTTCCCATGAGGGATAATTTTCGAAAGATTGTAATTAATTCTCCTAAATTTTCTAAAACGTCAAATAATTTGAGACAAATAAAATCACCTAAAACGTCATATATTATGGGACAAAGAGAGTAGTATTTATCTCGCTTGCAGCGATAATATTTATTATTTAGTGCGTTTGTAAGTTTAGATGTATTATGACAAATGTGCGTTGCGCTTGAACTTCAAATGTTGCGTTTATAAATTAAATAAGTCGCATTTGAAATAATTTGTTTGTAAACGAACAAGATTTTTAAGTGCGCTCAAATTTTCAAAATCACTAAATACTTCATAAACTAGTGAATGAACAAGTACTAAATCTTTTTTTATTATTATTTTTATTTATAAATTTTGCTGCTAAAAAAATGACAATATGCATATTTGCTTCATACAATTCACCAATTCTCCTCATAACTAGCCATTTAATTCTAAATTTTCAAAATATATCGGGAATTGTTACTTTCATAAGGAGAGTTTGATATTTTTGGAATTTTCCCTAGCATGTGTGAGACCTCTAGGTGCATGTTGATATGGTGCATTTATTTTTCTTTTCTTTTTTACTTTAAATTCTTGTTCACAAATATAACTATTAAATACAATTTATATTGTCACAAAATGCATCCTATTTTGTCCCAACACAATACCCAAAAAATAAGAGGTTGCATTTATACCTCTAAAGGCCATAAACGCTCAAGAAACCACAAACAAGGCCTTATTCTTCTCGAAAAAATTAACAAATTTCTAGTCAACTGCAACTAAATTACCAAATCATAAGAGCATCTACAAGAGTAATAGCAAAAAAACTCTTTAAATTAAAATTTGTTGACTTACGTGGCAATTTGAAGAGCATTATTTGCTACTTTCATATTTTGTGTCTCATCAGTCTCTTCAATTCAATGAGTTATACATCAAACCCATCAAGCGTAATAAATATTTTTAGTATTTAATTGTAGATTTAAAGAGTGAGAAGGAGGTTGCAGATTTGAAGAGTGAGAAGAAGGTTACAGATTTGATGACTAAGGTTGAAGAGGCTGTTGGGGAGGATTTTTCTGATGTGGCACACCTATTTGATTATCTCAAAGTGATTGAAGAGGCTGTTGGAGATGCTCTAACATGTACAATTATAATTTAAGACTCCCATGATTTTCCCAAATCCTATATTTGTCACACACACATATTTTAAATCATATTTAATTTAATAGATATTGATTTAATACCAATCCAACACTATAAAGTATAGTTTGAAAGAGTTGCCTTAAAAATATTTCGACTACTTCAGCCTGTAAACTATAGTTTAAAAGAGTTATAGATCATGTTTGTTTGAAATAATAATAGATAAAATTGGATTATTTATACTAGTGATTTCATATATTATTATTTTTTGTTATATTGGACAGAAATTTAACATTCTCGACACTCAAATCATGTGTAATTTTTTTTATTATTGAGCCATGAGGAGCTTGGATTGATTTCATATTATATAGTTCTAGACACCATTCTATCTTATAATTAGTGTTAAGAGTGCAATCTTATGAGATTAAAATTTTGTATGACTAATAATAAGATAAAATATGGTCGTTAGTTGATATTGTTACGATAAAAATAATATTAACAGCTTAAATAAATATATATTTAGCGTCACTTTTGCTATTATTCTTATAATACTTAATATTTTAAACAATATTTATTATTTAAATAACATAAGTTTTATTATGACGATATCAACATACCAAGTAATAATCTATTCTTATCCATTAGTATTACAAAAAACATAACATTTGCATTAAATATTATAAAAGCGTGACAGATATCACACCAATGTCCAATAGTATATTTGAAGCATAAATATTCAAAAATAAGAGTTGTAAGAATAAAGGAAGGAATCAACATTAATTGTAACACTCCAGTCTTACATCGAAAGATAGAGAAAAAATTTATTTATATATAAATAAATAAGTTACTACTAATAGTACCTTCAGTCATGACTTTTGGGTGAGCTTGTGATGGGCTAAAATGACTCAAAAAGATACTATTGAGACAGTGATTTAAGACTTTATTTTAGATGAATTTGATTTGATTCGGACTCGAAATTTGACCTGGGTTGTTACATATAATATCAGAGCCGACTCTCGAATGCTCAGATCGGGTCATCCGATCGAGTTGACGTCAGAAATTTAAAGTCCCACATCGAAAGATAGAGAAAAAATTTGTCTGTATATAAGAAAATAAGTTACTACCAATAGTACCTTCAGTCATAATTTTGAGTGAGCCGACGTCAGAAATTTAAGTAAATAAATTTAAGTGGGGGAGTTTGTAACACCCTAGTCCCACATCAAAAGATAGGAGAAAAATCTATCTGTATATAAGAAAATAAGTTACTACCAATAGTACCTTCAGTCATGACTTTTGGGTGAGCCGACATTGAAATATAGGAGAAAATAGTACCTTTAGTCACGACTTTTGGGTAAGCCTGTGGTGGGCTAAGATGAACCAAGAAGATACTATTGGGACAGTAATTTAAGGCCTTATTTTGGATGAATTTGATTCGATTCGGACTTGGGATTTGACCCGAGATTTGTTTCGGACACGAGATTTGACCCGAGTTGTTACATATGGTATTAGAGCCGACTCTCGAATGCTCGGGTCGGGTCATCCGATGGTGGGCTAAGATGACCCAAGAAAATACTATTAGAACAGTGATTTAAGGCCTTATTTTGGATGAATTTGATTCGATTCGGACTTGGGATTTGACCAGAGATTTATTTCGGACATGAGATTTGGCCCGAGTTGTTACATATGGTATTAGAGCCGACTCTCGAATGCTCGGGTCGGGTCATCCGATCAGGTTGCCAGAGGTGGGGACACAAAAGCTGGTGGTATTATCCCACAATAGAGAGAAGGAGGTCCGGAGGTGGGAACACGAAGCCAGCCGGTATTATCCCACAATTTAAGTAAATAAATTTAAGTGAAAAAATAAGTTACTACCAATAGTACCTTCAGTCATGACTTTTGGGTGAGCCTGTAGGTGGGTTAAGATGACCCAAGAACATACTATTGGGTTAGTGATTTAAGGTCTTATTTTGGATGAATTTGATTCGATTCGGACTTGGAATTTGACCCGAAATTTGTTTCGGACTCGAAATTTGACCCAAGTTGTTACATATGGTATCAAAGCCGACTCTCGAATGCTCGAATCGGGTCATTCGATCGGGTTGTCGAAGGTGGGAACACGAAAGCTGGTGGTATTATCCCACAATGGAGAGAAGAAGGTCAGGAGGTGGGGACACGAAGCCAGCCGGTATTATCCCAAAATGGCTAGAGAGGCAAAGATCTGTGGATCATGTGTGTGATCGATTCTGATCGGACGTCAAAAATTTAAGTGGGGAGTTTGTAACACTCCAGTCCCACATCGAATGATAGAAAAAAAATTTATCTATATTTAAAAAAATAAGTTACTACCAATAGTACCTTCAGTCATGACTTTTGGGTGAGCCTATGGTGGACTAAGAAGATCCAAGAATATACTATTGGACCAGTGATTTAAGGCTTTATTTTGGATGGATTTGATTCGATTCGGACTCAGGATTTGACCCGAGATTTATTTCGAACTCGAGATTTGACCAGGGTTGTTACATATGGTATCAGAGCCGACTCTCGAATGCTCGGATCGGGTCATTCGATCGGATTGTCGGAGCTTGGGACACGAAGGCTGGTAATATTATCCCACAATGGAGAGAAGGAGGTCCGGAGGTGGGGGCACGAAATCAGCAGGTATTATTCCACAATGAGTTAGAGAGACAAATATCTATGGTACCGTGTGCGTGATCGATTCTGACGGAAACGTCAGAAATTTAAGTGGGAGTGTTTGTAACTGTGATGCCCCCAAAATAAGTTTAATACACAACCCACCTATTCAGAGTCGCCAAGAAATACATAGTACAGAATTCAAATATAATTTTTTTATATCCAATTGTTGTGCACAATACGATCACACATAAAGTGTGAGTTTTAATACAAATATCACTGATACCGACTGTGACTCATGTCCAAACCTTGGACAACACCTCACCCTATTTGGGTCACCAAAATCAACTATTAAATGACGTATACAATACGACACACATTTAATGTTCTCAATACAATTATATATTATCATACTGTTTTATAATGTATTAAAAAATTCAACAGTCACCGACCATTACTCTATTTCCTTGTTATCCCCGCTCGACCCAGCTACACTCTTATTATCTAAAAAAAATTGTGAAGCAAAAGGGTGAGCGCAAATAGCCCAGTAAAGAATATCATGACTGAAGATAATTAAATTATCGATAGCCTTCATCAGTAATAAACTAAATATTTAGAACATATGGTAAATGATAAAAAAATTCAACCATAGTCGCAGCGGAACGAACAATCCATTAGAAGAGTCAAATAGACCATAATGTCTATTATCTTCTTCATGTTAAAAGTCCACGAATAATATTTTATCCCTGCAACATCAATCAACAGTTCCTGTCCACAATCATGTAAATAGTTCATGATCATAATTATGTTGATAAATTTCTCTTTGCACCTAGGGCGATATAATTTTTATCATCTGTCTTTACCTGTAACACCAAAGATCATGGTTATACCAAATCACAGTTCCTATTTATAATCATGCTAATAAATTCATCTTTGTACTCAGGCCAAAGATATTCATTTGTAACATCAATGGTCATGATCATGCCAAATATATGTCCATCTTTGCACTACGGGCCAAAGATATTCAATCGTAACATCAATGATCATAATCATGCCAAACACATGTCCATCTTTGCACTACGGGCCAAAGATATTCAAGTTTCATATTTCAAAGATAACGATTTAAAATTAAATAAAAAGATTTAGATAAATAAAAATTCAAGTGAAATGATGTTAGATGAAACACAAATCTCAAAGTAATATCTAATCATTTCAGGAATTATAGAAGTAATACTTATAATCATGTTGATCAATTCACCTTTGCACTTAAGCTAAAAATATTCAATTACAAAATCAATGGTCATGATCATACAAGTCAACAATTTATCTTTGCACTACTGGTCAAAGAGAGCCCATGGTCATGATCATACCAATAATCTACCCATCTTTACACTCAAATCAAAGAAAAATTTCATCACCAGGATTATAAAAATATTTTATATGATAATAAGAACAATATGATCAAATTGTCAACATGATAACCAATTGTAGAGTAAAATTCAAGAATGAAGTTCAAAATATGGATCTAATCAAAGTTAAGAGCCATAACAGATAACTTGGACAAAGAAAAAAAAATTAATTTTTTTTTCGTGAATAGTATTTGTGAATAGTACCGTATTTATGAATAGTAACCCCGACATGAAAAGGTAAAAAATTCATTAGAAAAATCATACCAATATTCCGGTGAAATGATATTCAACTGTAACATTATTTACGAGAAAAAAATATCCCTTACGAAAAATAATATCCTTTACGAATACGAAAGCAATAATACCCCTTACGAGTATAAAATTATATTCTTTACCAAAATATCCTTTATCAAAATATCTTTTACGCAAAATAATATCCTTTACGAATATTAAACGAAAATAACATCCTTTACAATAATAATATCCCTTACGAAAAAAATAACATCCCTTACGAGAACAATACCATCTTTTACCAAAATATTCTTTACCAAAATATCTTTTACGAAAATAATATTTTTTACGAAAAATAACTACCTTTACGAAACAGAATAACATCCCTTACCTCAGTAGAATACTAGATCAGTCTGGATTATCGGATATTATGCTGAAGAAATCTTGCACTGTTATCAATACTCAAAATATCTAAATACTCATAAAAAATACGCTCGATACTATAGAGAGAGAATTTTTTGATTCTGGTGTGATTTTCATTTATAACTAAGCACCTTATTTATAGAAAAATGCTAGCACACCAAAGCTGAAAATTTTTTATTTACGGATACGTATTTTGACAAAAATCATCAGCCAAAAAAGGACTGTGGGGCCCACCCATTTTGAAAATAAAAATATTTTACATGTTTTTACCATTTATAGCACCAAAAACCATTTAGATCAAATTTGCTCTCTTTCACCTTATTTTATTCATATATCGTGAATTTATTATAAAAATATTATCATTTAAATTATACTATTATATTATCACATTATACTCTTATAATGTAATATTATAATAATATATTATTTTATCGAAGAAGATAAAATATCAACTTTCAACAAATGTTTCTTTTGCTAAAAATTCTCAACCAGCCACATCACAAAATTCATAACAAAGCATACGTTAATCTTAAACGGTTCAAAATTTGTGGACATATACTCAACTTATTTATGTATAACATATCCAAAAATTACAACGATCCAACGGTCAGATTAAGAATTATAATTCACGCAATAGAGCTTAAGAAAATTAATTTTTTGGACTATAAGTCCTTCGGACCAGTTTCATTCAAACAGTCACCACGAAAAATTCACAAGAAATTTTTGGGTGATTCAAATTTCTGTAATTAGCTTACTTCCAGGGATTTCTTTTGATATAAAGCTTATTCCTAGCTCATTATACACAAAGAGTTATGAATTTTACAAAATCAAGTAATAAACTATTTTTTCTGAAAATTTTCAGATTTCGTTTTTCATTTGATTTCTTGATTCCTCTTATTTATATCAAAATTGAATACATATTTACTTATCATTTTTATCAATAATTAATTATTATTCACAAATAATATTACAGAATCACAATAATGACAACTAGGTCGTTCTCAGGAAAGAGGGGGATTTCCGATAAGGATTTCTCCTTACTAACGCGCAATTAGTTGACCAAACCCCTTTCTTAGACAGAACTTCCTAGACATTGTCAATAATGCTATCTAATAATATTATTCAAATAATATGAATTATTGATTTGATAATGTGAAACACTGTGCAATAACAATTATTGACTGAGTGACCTCTTACGTAAAAATTAATAATTTAAAATAATATTCAATACAGTGTGCTACTGTGCAACAACATGTATTATTGAATTTAACCACCGGGTATTTCAACAGTTTAACAGTAACAGTTTTGCCGTTATTTTTAAAAAACTTATTCTTGTCGTTTTATTCACCCGACAGTTTTTTGTTATGGGACCCACAAATGACTGCGCCGTCGTACGAATATTCTCCGACAACAAAAAAATTCCCTGAACAAACGAATATTCTCCGACACAATGAATATTTTATGACCACTTGCTTACTTTGTAAAATTTACATATATCACCCTTAACTTTAACCTTTTATCAATTTAACTATTTACTGAATAATAATAATAAGAAAAATTGAATATTTCGATTTCATAAAATTCAGGGTTTTACAGTAACACCCCAGTTCCAAATCGAAAGATATGGAAAAAATTTGTCTGTATATAAGAAAATAAGTTACTACCAATAGTATCTTTAGTCATGACTTTTGGGTGAGCCTGTGGTGGGCTAAGATGACCCAAGAAGATACTATTGGGCCAGTGATTTAAGGCCTTATTTTGGATGAATTTGATTCAATTCGAATTTGAAATTTGACCCGAGATTTTTTCGGACTCAGAATTTGACCCGGGTTGTTACATTAATAGATAAAAAAACAAGTAGATTCAATTCTCAATTAATTACTAATCTATTAGCAAAAAAATAAATAATACTCCATGGAGTATAAAATATAAAATTTGTAATACTAGTATATATAAGCAAGTGGAATGTTACAAGTGAGAACCATGGCGGGAATGTCGAGGGTTGCGGCCATGTACACGTCAATAAAGGACCTCATTTTCAAATTGTACAAGACAGCCATGAGTCTAATGATTTACTCAGGTCACCCACCCATATTAGTAGACCTGGTAAACGGGTCAGGCATGCCCAAACGAGTCAGATCATCGCCGGGTCGGGCTATTGGCAAGCTGGGTCAAAACGGTCCAGATTTTGATGGGCTAAAAAAGTGAAGTCCAAAGCCCGATCCGTGACAGGCGAGCTATTTTGATACATTTCTGGACTTGTCCCCAACGGGTCGGGTCATCGTCGGGCCGAGCCATCGACGGACCGGGCCAAAACGACCCAGATTTTGATGAGTTACAAATGTGAAGTCCAAAGCCCGGCCCGTGGCGGGCGGGCTAACTCAACTCGCGGGCTTGGGCCGATTTTGCCAGATCTACATATTAGTGCCTTTTCATTTTTTTTGTAACAAAGTTTGTAATACTAGTCTAATGATTTAATTAGGTTGCATTTGGAAATGATGTGTTTATAAATGGACAAGATTTTTATTTGCGCCCAAAATTTTAAAATCATTAAATACTACATAAATGATGAATGAATAAGTACTAAATAATTTTTATTGTTAATTTGCTCAAAATTAAAGATGCATTTGTAAAGCGACGACTTTTAAAGATTTATGTTCTCAAATATAACTTTAGTATTTGCTAACAATTTGATTGTGGTGTTGTGATATTGAAAATTATAATATAAAATTAATGAAAAATTAGGAACATCATGTTACATTATAATTTTAAAATAAAAATGTATCTTTAATTTTGAAACAGACTAACAAAATATATCTATAATTTTGGAATTGAAGGAGTATGCTTCCTATTTTGTCCTAACACAATACCCAAAAAATAAAAGAGGTTGCATTTATACCTCTAAGAGCATCTACAACAGTTTCTTCAACCACTTTGGAATACTCAAATAGGTGAGCCACATCAGAAAAATTCTCTTCAACATCTATTCAATCTTAGTCATCAAATCTCCAATCTCATTCTCACTCTTCAAATCTAAAATTAAATGCTAAAAACATTTATTACGTTTGATGTGTTTGATATACAGCTCATTAAATTGAAGAGACTGGTGAGACACAAAATATAAAAATAGCAAATAATGTTCTTCAAATTGCCACATAAGTCAATAAACTTCAATTTGAAGAATTTTTTTTGCTACTACTCTTGGAAATGCTCTAAATGCCATAAATGCTTAAGAAACCACAAACAAGACCTAATTCTTCTTGAAAAAAATTCTCATATATCTGCTCAACTTCAACTGCATTACCAAATTAAAATATGTACTCCATTCATTCTTTAATACTATAAGTCGTTTTAGAGTTGTACACAAGTATTAAGGAAATGATTGTAAAATATTAAATATAATATCAATTGTCTATATTGCCCTTTTATTGGAAAAAGAGTGTTATTTATTGGACAGATAATAGTGTGAGAACCAAAGTTATATTTAATACTTTGGGTAATATTAAAAATTAAGCAATTAATGCTTACTTGAAATTCTTAAACGACTTATATTAAAGAAAAAAAATATTTTTCTAAAACGACTTATATTAAGAGAACGGAGGGAGTATAATATAATTGTAGACTTCCAAGATTTTCCCAAATCCAATATTTGTCACACACATACATCCGCTAGTTGAACTAGCGGACTGCCTAAATGAAATTTTTAGTCCGAAGGCGTCAATGGCTAATGGGGGCAAAATTGTCCAAGAAATGTTTTTAATCAATCCGCTAGTTCAACTAACGAACAACGAGTTTACCAATTAATTCACATCCCTTGATTATTGCAATGAAAGGTTATGATACTATTTGCCCATTTTTTATCCATAGTAAATAGGAGCATTTCCCATATATATGGTACTTAAGGAAATATGAACAGACTAGCATCCGATGTTTATAACTTAGGAGCTAAGACAGTGTTGCTACTTTTTCATTTCTACATCAAGGACGTTCAAATTTCAATGCTCTCATATTCTATTCTCTTTATTCTATGCCTTTTATTTCTTGTTTTTTACCTCTCACAATATTCCGTTTGTCTATTTTAAAATTAGAATACATTTTAAAATAACGATTTTTACAAAAACAATTATTTTTCAAATATATAATTCTTACACGCAGATAGTATTAACTTAATGCACACTTAATATTACTTTATAACACCCTCATTCCATAAATATAAAATCAAATATAAGATTTTAAAGTTAATTTGACATATTTGCAAATTTAAAATTAAAGCGATTCATTTAACTTTTAAAAATAATAAATTTTATAAGTAATAATACTTTTTGAATAGTTTATAAGTTTCATAATTATGTTGTCTTATAAAATGGAACGAAAAATATTATGTATTAATTTTAAAAAATTAATATTAATTTTTTATTTGTAGCGGAGTAAGTATAAATCTAGAAATATATGAACAGATCAAAAGGTAAATTTTATCTTTTTTATCTTTAATTTAGAAAAGGGGGGATAAATTAAATAGATAGGCAGGCTTATCCTAATTAAGTGGACATGATCATCCTTCATCTCTCAATCATGTATGTATAAAAAAGGCAGTCAAGATGATCATCAATCAAAAACTAAACTAGTGGACATGAAGATCACTCTCACCTAGACTATATATACATCAAAAAGTCTAAACAGACAGGAATATAGGATATTGGACAGGAGTGTATTGAACTTTTAATTATTTATGTTTTGACCCCCAATGGGATAAAAATATAAATAAATTAAAATTCCAATATACCCTGTTCAATATTCTTGTTTCATATTTGTGTGTGTGTAGAAGAATCCTATATACATGGCTTCAACATTTAACACCTCAACATATGAGTAATTTACTTTAACCCTCCACTTCCACATGTCAACTTAAAACTAGTTGGCCACCCAATGATAACCAACAAAAAGATACTCTAAGGACCTACCAACAATTCCTTTCTTAACCCCCATCAACTTTCTAGCATATCAAGACGTACGACACATGTAAAAATTAGATCTTAATTTCAGACGACGGTTTAAAATAACAATTGATATAGTATATTGTTAAAGTAAAAATATGTTGACAGAACAATAAATATCATTTAATTAAAATATTAAGTGTCTTTAGAACAATTATAAAAGTGTTATTAAAAATATATTTGATTTGATGGTATAATTTTTGTTCTGAAAATATCAATAACTATTAAGATGGACAATTTGTTTGGATATTTGAGTAGTTATAAAAATAAATTACATTTATATAACAGAAAATTACAGTGATATAATACTTGTATATTAAATGTCATAAGTTATTCTATAAACTGCTTAAATAAACTGTCCGGTTTAAATGGTCTAAAATCAAAATCCGTAAAATCCCATAACACCCTCTCACCACAATCTCAAACCCTATATAAGAGAGGCCTCACCAGTTCAACTAAACTAATTGCATTTGCAATTTTGCATGCACCCTCTTAACTATACATACCAAATCAACATCTTTTAATGATCACAAGTTTGTTCCCTGCAAACCCCTCTTCAAAAATCTTGTTTTTTCATCAGAAATCATTATGGATAATCATCGCAAAAACATTGATCAAACCAAGTCCTTGAAGAAGTTTACAAAATTAATACTATCAGTTTATGTGTTTTCCTTACTCTTTTCCTACTCATCATGGTACTCATTCTTCCTCAATTCCTTTAAACACTCAAACTTGTATGTATTTACCTCCCAAATTTTAGCCCACACCCTAGACAAAAACATGATATTTCTCATTTGTAATGGAATATTAGTGTTCCTTGCAAAGACTTCCGGCTTACTTTGTTCTAGATCGAGGTTCGATATCAATGATCTTCGATGGATAAAGAAGTTTGGAGATGAAGAAATACAAATCGAACCAACTGACGGAGGAATTTTTGTTAGAGAATCAAGTTTTAATGGAATCTACTAACCCTAATTCTCCTCTAGAAGCAAAACTAGAAGATAAAGAAGAATTAGAACAAGAAGAAATAAATGGGAGTACTTTTATTGTTGTAAATGATGAAGAGAATGGCAAGGACTCAGAGAGTTTCTTTGCATTTGAAGACGAAGAAGAAAGAAGAGATCAATCGATGGGGATGTTGAGTACAGAAGAACTAAACAAGAAATTTGATGAATTTATAAGAAAGATGAAGGAGGAGTTGAGGATCCAAGCTCAACAACAACAACTTATTATGGTTTAGTAATCATTAATTAATATATTTTGTGTTATTTGTAAGGATTTGCATAGCCTTTTAATTTCTTTTCTTCTTGTTGTTTACAATTACTTATGTACTATATATGCCCATGGCTCATGTTCCCTACATGTGGTGTTTAATTATACTTGTCTTTAGGAGTTTGTATCAGTTTTTCATCGAGTCTTATTAATTTATTTGTGTTACATTTCAACGGTTTGCTTCAGTAATATTCAACAAAATTATTTTATCAGGATTACATGATTTCCAAGCTAATTAAACAAATAATAAGTTTATATATATATATATATATATATAGGATAAAGTTCTGAAACGAACTGTTCGTAAACCAACATATGAAGGCTCCAGTGTTGAAGGTTGTTGATTGGCCCAATTATGTTCCATCATATATTCCTAATTAGTATTAAATATTCTCATCCAATCAACAACCTTCAACACTGGAGTCTACATATGTTGGTTTACGAACCGTTCGTTTCAGAGCCTTATTATATATATATATATAGTTAACTCATTTGGAATCTGTACACCACAAATGATAACGCTTTGTGATGATATTGACCTCCTGATAGTTATCAATTTATTTACATTTAAAATGTATTTGAAAAATAGGTTTGATAAGTGCACGTCAAAGTCAAAGAACTTCATTTGATCATAATTATAAAATGTAAATTAAAGTCAAATTGTAATTTATATTTTAAGTCTAAATAAAACAAAAAGGCGAACTTCATTTTATCATAATATCTAGTGGAGTACAAGATAACAAAAATAACAAACCAAGATAGCAAGAATTCAAGTTAACTAAGTTGGGTAAGCTATATTTATTGTCCATGTGGCTCAAGGGAGCTACGTATTAAATTGTTTAAAAGTTCACAAACCTGCTATCAAGGGTAATAATAAGTTATACTTCCTCGGTTCGGTTATAATAGACGTTTTAGGATATTTTTATAATTTCATAATATTTGTCGTTAAGGTTTAATACATTAACATAAGATACCTTAATTCTTAAATTACCCTTAATAAGTCAACTTCTCTCTCTCTCATTTCCAATGTAAGAATATTTGAAAACAAAGAAGAAGTGCAGTTGATATATACAAGGATATAGTACAATATTTGTACTTTCATTGTGTCATTAATTGTAAAATTGCAGCAGTCAGGCTATTTCTTAATTACTGTGCATTTAGGCGGTGCGTCTAATATAAAGGAACCGAGAGAGTACTTAATATATGTCGTTTTAGAGTTGTGCACAAGTATTAAGAAAATAATTATATAACATTAAATATAATATATCAATTGCCTATATTATCTTTGTATTGAAAAAAAAAAGAATTATTTATTGAGCAGAAAATAGTGAGAGAACCAAAGTTATATTTAATACTTAGGATAATATTGAAAACTAAACAATTAATATATGCTTTACTTGAAATTTTCAAACGACAAATATTAAGAGACGAAAACACTTCTCTAAAACGACATTTAAAAAAGTATAGAGGGAGTAGTCTTTTGTGACTGTAAATTGTAATCGAGTCTTTCGGCGACCTGGAAGTGGCGACCGATCTAGTGACCAGTCCATTTTTTTTTCTTTTGACTTTGTTTTTTATATGTATCTAAATTACACCAAAATCACTTGATTATGTAAAAATTTTAATTGAAATAATTATTATACATTTTTTAATAATCAAAAGGAAAAATAAATTGGACCTGTCGTCATTTTACGGTCGGCCTAAAATTATTAATTGTAATTTGATTGAATCTTAATAATGTGACAAGTCATGTCATGATCCTTTTAAGTCCCAAAATAACCCAACTTAATTCTCTTGAAATAACATATTAATCCTTAAATCTGGCTCTAGTTCAAATGGACATGCAGGATAATCATATACTATTAGTTTGTTTGATTGTTCAAATCTTGGTTGACAGATGGCAAAGTTTGAACACCTACTCCACCATCTTGACAAGAATAAAAGAGGGCCCCGGTAAGTGGAAGATGGTATCAACCCAAAGAAGGCTGCTTTCTTTCTACTTTTGGATTAGGATCCTCTCTATTTTAAGTAAACGAAGATTCTTTATTTTATGGTCTAGATTTAAAATGTGCTTTCCTTATGTCAGCTCTCTTATGTCAGTATGATGTCATAGTTTAAATATAGATTATAAAATGAAAAGTCTCTATTCACTTAAAATAGAGAGGATCCTGATCACTCCATTTTGGGACGATTTTACATGTACGGTCCTATTCAATCTAATTCAAAAGTTGAATTTAAATTTAATATCTTTTTTTTTTTTGTTGAGTTCTGTTATGTGTATTGTGAAAGTATTTTTGCCGAGCATATATTTAGTAGTGGGAATATTAGGTTGGTCCATTCCATTGTATTATATATTTGATTAAAAAATTATCACTAATAGTTATTTACATAATTAATAATAAAAAAATTCATGCATTAAGTTACAATCATTTCCCCTTCTCTGTTTCATTTGTCTTCTCACCTCATGCATATTAAAGATTAAATGATTGTAATACATGAGATTAGAATAACGGATGAAATAAAAAATGTGACTGCAAAAATTTAGACTCTACACAATAAAAAATGTGACAGCAAAAATTTAGACTCTATACAATAAAAAATGTGACAGCAAAATTAGGAGAGTAGTTAGTATGAAGTGAACTTCATGTTAAGTTCACTTTCATACCCAATCTATCTATTAAATATACTAAATTGCAGTACATAACACCATTACATGACATTACTAATTTAATTGTTATATCTCCAAAATTACTACTTTTTAATCACAAATTAATATTTTGAATTTATAATCCCTTAAATCACTACAAATCTAAACTGTTTTGGTACATAACACCATTGCATGACATTTGTCATTCTCAAATTGCAACAACTGTCCTACCTAATTAATGTACTCATCCATTACTCCGGTTATCACTTTGTCCTACATAATTACACCGATTTTTAAATTTTATAATATTATACCTTTTATAATATTATATCATACATATATATAAGTTTCAACATTACTAACCGTGACAACCCAATAAATCCGTTTTTTAGAATATTATAGTATTATATATCATTTATAATCTTTATACCATACATTATATCATACATATATATACTCTCACACTAATATGTTTATTTTATAATCCCCAAAATCCTCTACTTTTCTAAACTGTTACTAATTTAATTATGTTAAAACATAATTATTATATACTAATTAAAATCACTACTTGTCTAATATTATACCATTCATAATTATACCATACATTATATCATACATGTATGATATAATATTATAATACACGTATATAACAAAATCACTACCTATCTAAACTGTGCGGATATTATCATTACTAATTTAATTATATTATACCATTTATAATTATATTACAACATAATATTATATAGTTTAAAACATTTAAAACAAAATTAAAATAACAAATAATATCAATCATAACTTACTATGTTGATTTTATAAGCCCCTAAATCACTACTTTTTTCAATCTAAACGGTTTTTATATTATCGTTACTTAATTATTATATCCTAAAATCACTACTTTTTAATCTCACATTAATATTTTAATTTTATAATCC
This sequence comes from Panax stipuleanatus, assembly GCA_020205555.1. NCBI lineage: Eukaryota > Viridiplantae > Streptophyta > Magnoliopsida > Apiales > Araliaceae > Panax > Panax stipuleanatus. Next base: position 12,873,666 of record CM035122.1, read on the forward strand.
CCTAAATCACTACAAATCTAAACTGTTCTGATAATGTTAACTGTTCAAATATTATCATTACTAATTTAATTATTATCTCCTAAAATCACTACCTTTTTAATCCGAAATTAATATTTTGAATTTATAATCCCCTAAATCACTACAAATCTAAACTATTTTGGTAATGTCAATTGTTCTGATATTATGCTTTTTAATTTAATTATTATCTCCTAAAATCACTACTTTATGATACTATCATTACTGAGCTATTATCATTACTCTCCGTTATTTAACCTAATTTTCTCCCTATAAATACATACCAACTATTACGCAACAACTCATGATACAAACAATTATCTCCTTCTTATTATTTTCTGCTAAACATTTATCTTATACTTTACCTATCCCATTATTTAGATGACGACTAGATACGATTTTGTTGATGACATCAGCCTTTTCAAAGAGACGTGGAAGATTAAAGTCAGGATAACTCGACTCTGGAATATGACAAGCTTCAACAAAGTAAACTACATAAACAGCATCGAGATGGTATTGTTGGATGAAAAGGTATATATATATACGGTCCGAATCTTAAACTTACCCTTTATCCAACATACCTTGCTTACCCCCCTTTAGCGACGGTTCGGTCCGTCGCTATATATACAACCGTCGTTTATACTTTTAGCGACGAACAACATATAGCAACAGACAACATATAGTATAGACGACGGTTGTATATATAGCGACGGACCAAACCGTCGCCCGGTCCGTCGCTAAAGGGGGTAAGCAAGATATATTGGATAAAGGGTAAGTTTAATATCCAGACCGTATCTTAATATATATACACACACACACGCAACTTCCAAATTAGAACATCTTAAAATTACAGCATCTTAAATTACAACATCTTACTATATGCATATTATACTTTTATAGGACGACAAAATATAAGCGAGTATCAAAAGGTTACTTTTTACTAAATTTCAAACAACAGTCAAGGAACAAAAAGTTTTTATAATCACCAATTTTGTTGTCAGTTAGAACGGTGGTTCTTTCAGAGCTACTCAACATCTATACAAGATTAATTTTTTGTATTCCACCTCACTACGAGAGTTAAATGAGGCTCCCATTCATACATATGGATTTCAATTCAATCCATACAACAAATACTATCAACACCGGTTGATGATTATCTCCTAAAATCACTACTTTTTTAATCCCAAATTAATATTTTGAATTTATAATCCTCTAAATCACTACAAATCTAAATTATTTCGGTAATGTCAACTGTTCTGATATTATCCTTTCTAATTTAATTATTATCTCCTAAAATCACTATTTTATGATATTATCATTATTGAGCTATTATCATTACTCTCCGTTACTTAACCTAATTTCTCCCTATAAATACATACCAACTATTACGCAACAACTCATGCTACAAACAATTATCTCTTTCTTATTATTTTCTGTTAAACATTTATCTTATACTTTACCTATCCCATTATTTAGATGATGACTAGATACGATTTTGTTGGTGACATCAGCCTTGTCAAAGAGACGTGGAAGATTAAAGTCAGGATGACTCGACTCTAGGAATATGCCAAGTTTCAACAAAGCAGACTACATAAACAGCATTGAGATTGTATTGTTGGATGAAAAGGTATATATATATTAGAACTGGCAAGATATGGTTATGAGTTGGTTTTGGTTTTTAAAATATGGTTATGGTTCCATTTAAAAACTAAAATCATATTAACCATTTTTAATATGGGTTGTGTGGGTTGGAACCATATGGTTATAGTTCAAATATAGGTCAACCCATATTTTAAATTTCAAACTTACCATTATTATGATCTAATTAAATAAATTATTATTAAATATATCATGTATACATAATCACTAAGAATTTATTTTTATTTTTTTGGAGGGGTGGGTGGTGTATACATATTCACTGAATATTATTTTTTTTGGGTGGGTGAGGGGGTGGGGGTGGGGGTGGGGTGGGTGAGGGGTGGGGTGGGGTGGGGTGAGGTGAGGAAAAAAAGGTATCTATTCCAGAATAACCACTTGCCTTTGCAGCCACTCGGGACTCCGTAATTTTCTTTGCTTCAACAAGGACCTGTTAGACAGTAATAAGACAATAACATAAGAAATCATAAACTCGTTCTGCAAGTCTCATGAACATAACTGATTTTTTTTGGGTGGGGGTGGGGGTGGGGTGGGTGGTGGGGGTGGGGATGGGGTGAGGGGTAGGGAGTAAGGGGTGTATACATAATCACTGAATATTTTTTTTGGTGGTGGGTGGGGGTGGGGGTGGGGGGGTGAGGGTTGGGGGTGTATACATAATCACTGAATATTTTTTTTGGGGGGTGGGGGGGGGGGTGGGGTGGGGGGATGACGAGGTGGAGTGGACGGTGTATATATAATCACTAAATATTATTTTTTTTTCTGAGAGAGAGTGTGGGGTGGGGGTGGGGTGTATACATAATCACTGAATATTTTTTTTTGATGGGGGTGGGGGAGTGGGTGGGGTGTATACATAATTACTGAATATTATGTAATTAATTGATATTCGTAAATTAAGATTAACTAAAGAAACAAAATCATGAGAAATTGAGCTTTTTGAATATGTAAATATGGGTGAAAAGAACTTTTGATTTTGATTTGAATTTAGAATAAAATATGGGTCGAAAAATGGTTAACCGGGTTGGACCTATATTTCTTTTTAAAAATATGGTTCTAAATTTTATTCAACCCAAATAAATAAAAATAGTTAACCAACCCATTTGGTTCCAGTTAATATGGGTTGACCAGACAGTTAACCAATTATATTGCCAGGTCTAATATATATATAGGGGACCGATCTATAGCAAACATTGTAAAAAAGAGTTTAGCCTTACAACACATCGCGACCCTACATCCGAAGATCAAACGGATTAATAGAGACCCCATCCGCAATTTAGTTTTCAGTATTCCGCAATTTAATACTACAGATGGGACAAATGTCCAAAATACCCCTCCTTATACTTAAAAAAAAACTTTTGGCATCCGCAGTATTAAACTGCGAATCCTGTAAAATTCTTCTCTCTTCTATATTTCTTTCTCCTCTATACTTTCTTCTTCTTTTTCACTTCATCATCTCTAATTTCTGTTTATTGGTTTATGTGTTTTGATATTGGGTATTTGTGTTATAAATGGCCTATTTGTGATGGAAAATCGTACTTCAATACTGATCCATTCTTCTATAGAAATCCAATTCCCCATATCCAGTTGAGTATGGTAAAATTTCCTCTACTTCAATCTTGGAACTAGAATAACTCATTCTTTTCTTGACTCTGCTACGGCTTATAGACTCAACCTCGACCAAAAATATGCTATAAACTGGTCTATGATATGAGAAAAGAGACTCCTCATGAACATAAGACATTTGATGTAGGCCTCTTCCATACCATCACAAAGCCCCGCCATCCTAAAGCTGAAGGCATCCGAAGACATCCGAAGCTGAAGACATTCGAAATCTAATCCGAAGCCATCCGTCATCCCGAAGCCCGAAGCCGGACCGATCTATAGGAACTCGATCCCGAAGACAAGTCCCAAAGACATCCGTTAGCGTAGCCCGAACCCGAAGTTAACAAAAAATTTCAATCTTTGTTTGCTTTATGGATCATGTATGAAAAAGGATATGGATGCACTTGTTCCTGATTAAAAGTATTTTTAATCAAAAGGATTGGTTGAAGAAGATATACTGCAGAAGATATGGTCGAGGAGAGATAGAAAAATGCAGTGAATTTGAAAATGGAAAGGCTTCGCAGTTTAATACTGCGAATGTCGTTTGATTTTTATAAGAGGGCATTTTTATCTTTTGTCCCGTCCACAGTATTAAATTGCAAAATACTAAAAACTATACTGCGAACGGGAGTTCTTTTAATCCGTTCGATCTTCAGATAGAGGGTCGGGATGTGTTGTAAGGGTACTCTTTTTTACAACATTTGTTAGGGATCGGTCCCCATATATATATACACACACACACACACATACATACGCAACTCTAAATTACAACATCTTAAAATTAAAACATCTTAAATTACAACATCTTACCATATGCATATTATAATTTTATAGGACGGCAAAATACAAGCAAGTATCAAAAGGTCACTTTTTACTAAATTTCAAACAACAGTCAAGGAAAAAAATTTATAATCACCAATTTCATTGTTAGTCAGAACGGTGGTTCTTTCAGAGCTACTCAACATCCATACAAGATTAATTTTTTGTATTCCACCTCACTATGGGAGTTAGATGAGGCTCCCATTCATACATATGGATTCCAATTCACTTCATACGATCAAATACTATCAACACCGATTGATGATTCATACTTAGTTGGAATGTTTAACAATAATTACCCCTTCAAGTTTTTACATACTGAGTTTTTTATTTACCTACATAATTCTGTTGCGTATAACCAAATGTTATTGGATAACTAACTGCGATAGGGAGTGTAGAAGTCAGCACAAACAATGGCAAACAGAGCTAGAGAGTTAATATTGAATCAATTGATAACATATGACTTTTTAAACTGTATTAACACTACTTTTAATAATAACTATGATCATTTATATAAAAAATCTTATTTTTTCAGGCAAACGTTCATTACACAAGAAAGATAAACTAAATCTTCCTCCTTTATTGCGTTTTATTTTGAATTCTAAAAATCATTTACAATCGTAATGCACATGTTTTCTTTTTTGTATTTGTAATTTTGGATTATAGGTTACATATTTGATATTTGAAATATTTAATTATTAATTTTTTTGCTTAAACATTGTTGATTGCTGTTAAATTTTGAATTTTGATATCTTCTCTTTTGTCAATTATTACATTAAGTTAAAACAACCATTGTTATTATTCAATAGATATTACACATTCAACTTGAACCAAATTTATATTTCATTATAATTTTGTACATTTGCTTTATAATATATGTCCTTCAATTTGTTAGGATTTTAACTTTGACTGACAATTTTTTTAACAATTACTTTTCTGCTTTGATAGTAAATTATATCAATTAGGTTTTAGGTATTATATTCGTTTATTGTTTAATAATAGAATTTTTTTTAAAAAAAAATTAGTGGATCCTACGTTTAAATAAACATAAACTTAAAAAGAAATATCATACTCTGCATTTGATCCACCCCCATGATATAGTAGGGCTTTATTCCAATCAATATCCATGATAACAATTACCTTCAGATAAATTATCACTTAAATACCATCCATATGGGTAGTTATAGGTGGAGTTGTATATGTTTATAGTATAATACATGTATTTTAGGATAACATAACAAATTTGGTACTCTAACAATGTGAAATGCGTAATATATTTGTGATTAAATCTATGCATGACTTGCTACTTCTTTCACATTAATATCATATTTATGGTATTGTTAATATATTCTGATTATAATACCATTTCAAATTTATCTACATAATCACTAATTTCTGATGCCTTCTCTTATAAATGAAAATTTAATTATTAATTCATTATTATCTATTTCTTCCTCCCCAAATTAACTGTCTCATTTTTCAGTTTTAAGCAATTTATTATCTATATCATATTTTAAGAATATACTACTTTTTTCAATTTGTTATTTTTTCCAATTATCTATTTAACTTTTAACTTGGAATTCTTATATTTTATATTTTTCTTTCTTAATGAGCAGATTTGGAAATGAGTTATGACCAATTGAAGAGTTACTCTTGCTGAAATTGAAAAGCTACTAGTAGCAAAGCAATGGGAAAACTTTGCGAGATTACCCTACACTGCCTTTTCCAAGTTCAATTATTATTGAAGAGGGGCAAAATAGATTTATTCAAGATGAGCTTTGTTATGATAGGATAAACTTGGCAAGAGAGCATAAAACTCTGCTTTTCAGTTTAAATAATGAGCAAAGAAACATTTATCAAACCATCATAAATGAGGTCTTAAGGGATGAACGAGGTGTTTTCTTTATTTATGGATATGGGGGAACTGGGAAGATTTTTATATGGAAAACTTTGTCTTCTGCACTATGATCAATTGGTGAAATAATACTAACTGTTGCATCAAGTGGAATAGCTTCTCTTTTTATCCCTAGAGGTAGAACAACTCATTCTAGATTTTGTATCCCATTAATTGTTAATGAGGATTAAGCTTGCAACATTAAACAGGGAGGTCAATTGGCTGAGTTGCTTAGAAAAACTGGACTTATTATATGGATGAAGCTCCCATAGTACATAAACATTATTTTAAAACTTTGGATAAAACATTAAGAGATGTTCTCAGATTTACTAAGTCAAATAGTATAGATCAACCATTTAGATGAAAAGTAATTGTCTCTGGTGGAGATTTTAGGCAGATATTACCTGTTATTCCCAAGGCCAGTAGACAAGACGTTTTAGCAACTCTAAATTCTTCCTATTTGTGGAGTTTTTACAAGGTTTTGTCTTTAACAAAGAACATGAGACTTCAATCTCGAAATTCAAATTCTGATATAAAAGAGTTGAGAGAATTTTCTAATTAAATATTGAAGGTTGGAGATGGCACAATTGGCGGGGCTAATGATGGTGAAGCAGATGTAGAAATTCTTGATGATATTCTTATCAAAGATCCGATCAATTCCGTTACAGCAATTGTTGATAGCACATATCCTAATTTATTAGAAAATTTTGACGATAACTTTTATTTCCAAGACCGAGCCATCCTTGCTCTTACACTTGATGCTGTAAATAAGGTGAACGAATATGTGATGTCTTTATGGCCAGGTGATGAAGTAATATATCTAAGCTCGGACAGTGTATATAAGGTTGATGAAAACTCAAATAGCTATGAAGGCGTTTACACCCCAGAATATTTGAATAGTATTACATCTTCTGGAATGCCAAACCACAAGCTAACGTTGAAGATTGGGGTTCCTGTAATGTTGCTCCGAAATATAGATAAGTGTTCTGGTTTCAACAGTGACACGAGATTAATAGAACTCAATTGGGAAAACATGTGATAGAAGAAAAAGTAATTTTAGTCGGCAATTTTGGACACAGAGTTTTCATACCTCGCTTGGTCTTAACACCGTCAGACATTAGATTACCTTTTAAATTCTAACGAAGATAATTTCCTTTGGTTGTTTGCTTTTCCATGACAATTAATAAGAGTCAGGGGCAATCTCTCTCACATGTTGGACTGTATCTGTCACGTTCAGTTTTTAGTCATGACCAATTGTATGTAGCATATCAAGAGTTACAAGCAAGAGTGGATTGAAAATACTAATTTGTGAAAAGGATGGACAAACATACAATATTACAAAGAATGTATACAGTTTTCACGGAAGTTTTTCACAATTTAATGTACAAAGGTTTAACTGTTTAAACATACAATACCATCTTCTTATTATATTTTAATTTATTAATTACACGTATAAATTTATTATTAACAAAATGAATAATCCCGCCGCAACGCGCAAGTTTGTATCTAGTATAGTGCTAACACGCAGACAGAGAGATCACCCTCTTGCATATATGTCAGCACTGTATTGGACATGAAATTCACTTTATGCTAACCAGATCCCAAAATTAGACTCTATCTAATCAAGTAAGCAGCACATTAAAGGAAGGGAAAGAAAAAAAAGGTTATGGTCGGGAATCATATAGTCTAAACTTTATCAATGTCTTATTTAGAGCATCCTACATATACATGTTTTTGAAATATGCTCTTATGGTTTGAAAGAGTGGGATTTTGGAGAAAAATTCTAGTCATAGGTATCTATATGAATTTTTTAGGTTATATTTTCTTTGATTTAAGAATTTTTTTTTGCAGAAAATGTTTTTCAAAAATATAATTTTCATAATAATTTCAATAAAACTGAAAATAAAGTACTTTGGTTGACAAATTGAAAATGAGACTAAATATATTCTTGTGTTTATTAAAGTATTGGATATAATATTAATAATATGACAAAAAATATGGGAACGTGACAATTATTTTTATTTGAATAAATATACCTATAACAATTCTTATTGTGGATTCATGAATCATAAAAACTAATACAAAATATTAAGGGTCAGCAAATAGATATATTAATCATTAATTGATTTATTAAGATTTTTGCTCAATGCTTGGTGACAAAAGATATATTATATTTTTAAAATTAAATGTGTACTAAATTTTTGTGAAAATTTTATTCGTTGAGTTGCTAACTGATAAGCTTTTGGGAATACCAAAATTTATGACTAAGGTAGGGAAATAAAAATTTTAAAAAAATAAAAACTTTTGGACTACGGAGTCATCAAATTTGGACTGCTAAGTTGACTCGGGATCAACTAAAATGACTTAGTGTTTACCTTGTTATATTTTGATAGCGAAGATTAATTTTGATTTGATTTTTTATAGTCAATCAAAATATTTTTAAACTCGAAAAATAATATAAATTTATTTAACTTTAAAAAATTAAATTATAAAAATTATAAACTATCTAAAAAAATATTACAAATTATAAGTTGATTATATTTAAGAGTTAAATGAATTACATTAATCATAAATTTAAAAATGTCTCAATAGACTTTGAAAAGTCAAACTTGAAGTATCTTCTAAAACAAGAGAATTTATATCTGAGTATAATACAATTTACCTCTTGTGGTTTATACGTTTTTAACACTTTATCACATGTGGTAAAAAATAACTAATTAACCACTTATGTAGGGTGAACATTAAATTTGGTTTTTTTGATTTTTTGGTTAACCAAATCTGTTCAAATTGGCCGATTAGGGACAAAATAAAATCGGTTCGGCATCGGTACATATAACCGGTATATATCGGTTATTCAGGACTGATATCGGGAACTTCTTTTGTGTATTTGGTACATACCGTACCGAACTGGTTGTAACGGTTAATTGAATAAACCCTCTTATTTACAGATTGTAAGCCTTTATCCCAATTCAAAACGCAGATCTCATCTAGCTAATTCATCATTTATTTCTTTTGTTGGGTAGTCGAGATAATTCATCTTCCTTTTGTTGGGTACTTGAGATTTCAGATTCAGATTCTTCAAAAGAGACGATGTGTGACGCCCCCAAAATAGGTTCAATACCAAGTCATTTTGAGTTGCCAAATACATAGTACAGAATTCTAAATACAAATTTTTATAACAAAAGATCGTGAAAAATACGACCATACAACTGTGAGTGTCGATACAAACATGTAAAAAATATACACACTCAAACTAAGTCCTCATTACAATTATTATCATACTATTTTACAAAAATAGTGAGGACTACTACTGCTCTACTCTGACCATCACACTGTTCCCCGACTAGTTCTTGTAACATTCTCATTCTCTGAAGAGGACAATAGATGAAAAGGGTGAGCTCAACTAGCCCAGTAAAGAATATTATGACTAAGATAATGAAAAACAAATTATCGTTAGCCTTCAATAAATAAGATAAAATATTATGGACAATAAGTTTTAGATCAATATTCACAGCGAAAATAACAATTCATTAGAAGAATTAAGTAGAGAATGAAGTCTACTATCTTCTATGATTTAAAAGTCCATCATCAATATTTTATCTATGTAACATCAATCAATATACATCTCGAATCAAATATTCATCTTTGCACTACGGGCCAAAGATATTCATTTGTATCACCAGTTGGTCATGTTCATCTCAACACCTGTCCATCTTTGCACTACGGGCCAAAGATATTCATCAGGTTATCATTCATCTTTGCTCTACAGGCCAAAGATATTCAGTTATATCACCATTTAGGACTGAGGATGATGAAAAATAATATAAATAACGAATTCAGTGAGATAAATGACAAAGATTAGGGATTTGTAATTTAGTTTATCCAAGTTCAAGAATACTCCATAATAATCAATTGTGGAGCAAAATTCAAGAATAAAGTTCAAAACATGGATACAATCAAAGCTAGTAACCATAACAGATAACTTGGACAAATAAAAGAAAATTTAATTTTTTTTGTGAATAGTACCGTATACTTGAATAGTGCCGTATACGTGAGTAGTAACCCCGACATTAAAAGCTAAAAATTTTATAATAAAATTCATACCAACATTCTAATGAAATGATACTAGATGAAACGCAAAATTCAAAGAATTTCTGATCATTTCAGGAATTATAAAAGCAATATTTATCGTAGTAAATTTTAATTTGGGTATATAAAATAAAATATTATCACTTTCATAATATGGAATATGAAAGAAAATAATATTTTTTATGAATATTGAAAGAAAGTAACATCATTTACGAGAAAAATAATATCCCTTACGAAAAAAAAATATCCTTTACCTTAAAAGGAGAGTATTTCTGACTGGTATAGCGGGGATATTCTTGAAGAAAACTTATACTGTTTTCTACACTCAAAGCTTCTTTAAACTCAAAAGAAATACGCTCAATATTATAGAAGAAGAATTTTATGATTCTGGTGTAATTTTTATTTCTAAACTAAGCATCATATTTATAGGAGAATGGAATGATACTATTTAGAAAATAAAATCACGGACGCACAGTAAAGAAATTCACGGTCGCGCACCGACGAAAAATAAAATATTCTAATAAAATAAAATTTTTAAATAAAATATAATATATTCTATTTATAATATAATAAAACAAAATTTATAATATATATATATATATATATATATACTCTACCTACCTTATACGGCAGGCTAAATAAATATATATATAAATTTTATGTAATATATATATATATATATATATATATATATATATATATATAACTTATATATATAAAACAAAACTGAGAAAACTTTCTACCGACGATTTTAAAAAATAAGAAAGTGGGGGTCCATGTAATAAGCCAAATTTACAACAAATACTTCATAAAAAACCCCTCTATTTATCTCAATTCACTTGGCTTCACAAAACACATTTTTAATAACATTCATCATTAATAATATAACTCACAATATTAACAACCAGATCATTCCCAGGAAAGAGGGAGCTTTCCGATAAGTACTTCTCCTTATTGGCGTGCAATTAGATGACCTAACCCCTTTCCTCGACAGAACTTTTTAGACATTGTCAATAATGCAAATAATAATATGAATAACGGTGTCGTCTCATTTATTGATTTAATAATATAAAATATTGTGCAGATGATACTGTGACAATAATTGAATCAATAATATGAGATACTATACATCAACTACTGTGGCAATAATTGAATAAAACTTAGTGGCTTCTCACGTAAGCATCAATAATCAAAGATACTGTACAATACCGTGTGCTACTGTGCAACCACGCGTATTACTGTTCTTTTATCACCGGATATTTTAACAATTTTAATAGTAAAAGTTTTGTCGTTATTTATAGAAAACTTATTCTTGTCGTTTTCTTCATCCGATAATTTTTTGTTATGGGGCCCACAAATGATTGCGCCGTCGTACGAATATTCCTCGACAAAAAGAATATTTCCCGACCAAACGAATATTCCCCGACACAATGAATATTTTATGACCACTTGCTTACTTTGCAAAATTTGCACATTTCACCCATAACTAAAACATTATATCAAATTAACACCTTACTATTTCAAAATAATATATAGAGGAAATTCAATTTTATTCATAAAAGTTGGGGTCTTACACGATGTTTCTTTTGGGTTCTTCAATGGAGTTGATAATGGTGAATCGCTTGCCTCTGATTTTGGGGTAATTGATGGATTTGGTGGTGAAAATGGGTTGCGGTGTGATTCGTGAGAAGATGATTGGGTAATTGGGTTCTCGTGAGCTTGAGAAGGATAGTGAGGCTCGAAACTGGGAGAGAGCCAGAGTGCCATTTTTGTATAGCAAAGACGGTTTGAATGACAGAAAAAGAAATGGGATTATGGTGCTTTAAAGTGGGTCCAATCCTATAGCCCAAGCTCTATTTGGTTTTTACTTTGGAACAATTACATTTCCTAGTATATTTTTAGAAAAAATTACAACAACAGTGCATCTAGAAAATATTTACAAAATATATATATATTTTTTTAATAGTTTATTTACAAAATTAATGTATTTAGTATCCCTTTAATTTAGGTGGGTATTTTAAATATCATCTTTGTTGGGAATTGCATATTCAAATTTGATGTTGAAATTAAACATAAATGCTTAAGTGTAAAGTCCTTCAATGATCATATGTACAAAGACTTAGATAATAGATCAAAATTGTTAGGTTGATATAAGCTTTAATGTTTATCATTTATGTAAATAAATGTATAGAAGAAAAGATCAAAACTGTTAGGTTGATCTATTTGAGATGTAAAAGTTAAAGTCTTGACAGAATCGTAGTTTGCCAAGAAAACCAAGTCTGCAGAGGTCAATGCAGGATTCGTGGAGCTTAAGTGAAAGCATCGAAGAATCGTAGTCTACCTTGAAAGCCACACTGAGAATCATGAAGATGATTCGAGCGCCTGCCGAGCTAAGTCAAGAATCACAGTGTGCTCTCAGAAGCGTGGAGTCTACAAGACAAGCAAGAAGGAATCGTAGTCTACCAAAGATCTTAAGAGAAATCGTAGTGTTCTCTATGATCAAGTCTAAGTCCAGCCTGTGCAAGCCAACACACAACGATTATGGTACAATGACTACAATCGTGGTGTTCCTCCAGTCAGCATCAAAGTTCATAGTTCTAATGAAGGGAGGAAGAGCAACAAATGAAGAAAGGCTTATAGTCGTTGACAATTTAATGGTCCCAATGATTCCATATTCATCCTTAGTACAAATCAAAAAAGCATCCTGAAGAATCTAAGGAAAGGACTAAACCGCCTGCTGAAAACACCTTTTCAGGTGTTAGGTGAAGTTGCAATCTGCTATGTCAGTGGGCCAGACGGCTCAGCAGCAGGAAAGCAGGATGTCAACATCAACTGCATAAAAACGTCTAAAGCATTTAATGCTGAAACAAAAGCATTCAAACGGATACATTTTGAATGGCTCTTTTATAAGAAAATCAGACAAGGATTCAGACTAAGTAAGCAAGACAAGCAAAGAAAGAATATACAAAGAGAAAAGCTTAAGAACACTCAACGATCAACTCTACGAATCCTGAAAGAGGAAGGCTTGCTTCGCTACTCAGTTCTTCAGAACTAATGCTTAATTGCAACTGAGTAGCACACCCCAGAATACAACTATCAACTCAAGTGAAGTGCCAAGTCAGAAGGACTTGAAGAGTTCAAGAGTGAACTAAGAGAAGTACCAAGTCTGCTGGACTTGAAGAGTTCAAAAGTGAACTAAGAAAAGTTCCAAGGCTGCTGGTCTTGGAGAAATCTAAGTGATTCAAGTTGTAAGAGATATCCTTAGTGGTTTCCTACTCGTGGAGTAGAAGAGTGGACTAGAAGCTTTGTGTGCTCTGAACCACTTAAAACCTCTGTGTCTCTTTGTCTCTCATTAACTGCTATAACTGCTATACATGTGATAACTGCTATAACTGCTTATCAAATCATAACTACAATATCTTGAAGGGGAACAAACATATATTCGCTGCTGTCAGTATATTCAATACTGACAAAGTACTTTAAACAAAGAAAATTTTAAAATATCTATTCAACCCCCTTCTAGATAACTAACGTGCCTTTGAGAACTAACAATCTTCATTGTTTTCATCATCATCATCATCAAAAATAAACACAGACCCAACCCTCCTCCTTGGTGACTGCTGCCATTTCCTCCCTTGCCACCTCCATTGTGATCGCCATCTCCTCCCCTCCCGATCCGCTTCCCCTTCCGTAGCCACCTCCACCTCCTCCGTTGCCGCCTCCATTATGGCCGCCTCTTCCTCCGCCTCCACCACCTCCATTATGACCACCTCCGCTATGACCACCTCCGCCTCCATTATGGTTGCCTTCTGCAGCCACCTCCACCTCCTCCTCCGCCGCCACCATTATGGTCGCCTCCTCCAACGACAACAGCCGCCTTCCCACTTGCAACTCAATCCACCACCCCACTGTTGGTTAGGTTACTTGTGCAGTTGGTAGCCAAACATTCATCCAAAGGTAACCAATTCAGTTTTATTGGGTTACCAATTAATTTAAGAGCAGTTTCCAAGTGTTACCTGATTTTTTTTTCATAGTGCAGTTGGTAGCCAAACCATCATACCAAGGTAACATATTCAGTTTTATTAGGTTATCAATTTATTTTGAATGTGATGCAGTTGGAAGCCAAACCTTCATACTAAGGTAACCTATTCAGTTTTATTAGGTTACCAATTTATTTTGAATGTGATGCAGTTGGTAGTCAAACCTTCATGAAGTTGGTTGCCAAACCTTCAGACCAAGGTAACCAATTCAGTTTTATTAGGTTACAAATTTATTTTGAATGTGATGCAGTTGGTAGCCAAACCTTCATACAAAGGTAACTATTTTAGTTTTTGTGGGTAACCAAATCGTCAAAAAAATTTAGAACAGTAACTCATATACTTCAGGAGATTCGCGGCGGAGGAGGAGGATGATGAAGGGGAGGAGAGGGCGATGTAGCGGCGGCGCAACCAAGGACTTTCGGAGATTTGCGGCGGAGGAGGATGATGAAGGGGAGGAGAGAGGAGGCGGTGATGAAGAGAATGACCGGTGAGGGAGATGAAGATTAGGATGGAGAAGATAATTTTTTGTTTTTTCCTCCTTTTAATTTGAATTATGGATTTGTTTTTGTTGTTAGATCCCAAAGATTTGATTTGAATTATTAATTATGGCGATTATTTCTCCTTAATTTTATGTTTCCTTATTAATGTGAAATTGAATAATTTGAATTAATAATTATGGCGGTTATTTCTCCTTGATTTTAGGTTTTCTTATTAATGTGAAATTGAATGGTTTGAATTTGTTGCCCTCTTTTTTTAATTATTTTGTGGATGCACTAATGGTGTAATCACTTTCTAATTGTTATATATTACTGTAAAGAACCCTTTTACTTTTAGCTTTGGACCTTAGTGGTTGGGCCTAAAAACCCCATTGAGAAAAGCTTGGGTTGAAATTCAACACATTATTTGGGTTTGATGGTATGACCGGTATATTTCTACTTAAAAATTGGTATTGAACCGGTTAACCGATTTGGGATACCGGTCTAATCAATACCGATATTAGTATAAAATTTTGGGTACTTTCGATAATTGATTTGATTCGGGTCGGTCCGATCCGATTATATACTGATGAACAGGCCTAGACTTGTGGTATAAAAAAATTGCACATTACCTTAATTATGCCCAATTTAATAGAGAATATGATTCACTCGCTCAAAACCAAGTGAAATGTGAATTTAACGGCTAGTTAAATTGTGTAAAGTACTAAAATGCCTTCTTTTGGTCTTTTATAACTTATAAGGAACAATTAGTATGTAATGATTTAGTAATGATGTCATATAGTGAAATTTAAATTTAAAATTTTATATTATTATAAACAAATATAGGACTTCTTATGGAATACATTTGTTTTATTACAAATGACTCTTTTTATTGGATTGATGAAATATAATTTTAGAACCAACTAACTCGTTTGGGTTTACTAATTATTGACAAAAGTGTGTAACAAAACTTTTTTGATAGCATTACACAATATTCATACTATACCAACGGGCTTGGGCTTAGGCAAGTGTATTATTTTTTGAAGAGTAATGACAGTAACTAGACCTGGCAAAAGAAGCCCGGGCCGGTAGGTCGACCCGGCCCGCCCGCAAAAAATGGGCTATGGGCTTTAGTATTGCAGCCCACGAAAAACTGGGCCATTTTGGCCTGGTCCGTTTTTGGCCAAGCCCGCGGGTGGCCCGGCTCCGCCCTTGATTTTTTTTTATTACAAAAGTAATGTTGCGTTCGAGAATTGAACACAAGACCTCTAAGTTATTAAATAAAAGTTCAAACCAATTGAACTACAACAAGTGCTTGATTTAAATGCAATTTTCAAAATATTTTTTCTTCCTTTCAGTAGCGTGATGGAATTATAAGGACTCCACCAAACAACTTTTCAAAACCCTGCTTTACTTTTCATCTCAATTAATTATAAATAAAGAATTTAATGTGCCTCCCTCCATCTACTCCTGCAACGCTTTATAGATTTTAATTCCTTTCACATTTTTCTTATTTGTTTTTGCTTTTTATATATTTATTTATTGCTACCTCTTGGAACTTATATATATATATATATATATATATATATATATATATATATATATATATATATATATATATATATATATATTATTAACATAATTTGAACCGGATATAAAATAAGGTATTGTTTGTGACAAACAATATAGTAGTCCTTATAATTGTATAGTATATAACAAAAATTATTAATTACAAAATTTATTACATTCCAAATTTTAATTTAAATTTTTGTATCTAGAGTTTAAGCAAGACAAATGATTTTATATTTTGAAACAAAAATAACACAATTTATTAAAGTTAAATGTTCATTTGTATTATTGAGATTGATTGTGCATTTATGTATTTGTATATGTATAAAAATATATATTCCTTTTGAGTTAAATTGACAAATTGTGTAGCATAACTTTGCAAAAAAAAAAAAAAAAATCCACGGGCCTCACAATTCTAGCCCAAGAAAAGCTGGGCCATTTTGGCCCGGCTCGTTTGCCATGTGTAGACACTCGAAATTTTCCTTGCCCCAACACTAACACTGTAGGAGAAAAAAATCGTCAATCAATTCAAATCCGGCCACCAATGTCGGTCCTTCAATTCAAATCCGGTCACCAATGCCGGTCCTTTAACTCAAAATTGGCTGCCAGTGCCGGTCCTTAAACCTAGATTTGATCCCTAATATCGGTAACCTAAATTCGATCCTCAATATCGGTATTCCAGCCAGCATCGATCTCCAATTGGACCGTCTATCCAGCTCCGATCTTCAATCAGACCGTCAATCCAGATTCGATCTCCAATCGGACCTTCAATCCAGCTCCGATCTCCAATCGGATCTTCTATCCAGCTCTGATAGTCAATCGGACTATCTATCCAGCTCCGATCTTCAATCAAACTGGCTATCCATCTCCGATCTCCAATCGGACCGTCTATCCAGCTCCGATAGTCAATCAGATCGTCTATCCAGCTCTGATCTCTAATTAGACCGTTAATCCAGCTCTGATCTCCAATCGAAACGTCTATCCAGCTCTGATCTCCCATCGGACCATCTATCTAGCTCCGATCTCCAATCGGACCGTCTATCCAGCTCTGATCTCCAATCAGATCGTCTATCCAGCTCCGATCTCCAATCAGATCGTCTATCCAGCTCCAATCTCTAATCGGACCGTAAATCCAGCTTCGATCTCTAATTGGACCGTCAATCCAGCTTTGATCTCTAATCGGACCGTCTATCCAGCTTCGATCTCTAATCGAACCGTCTATCCATCTTCAATCTCCAATCGGGCCGTCTATCCATCTCCGATCTCCAATCGAACCGTTTATCCAGCTCCGATCTCTAATCGAACAGTCTATACAGCTCCGATATCCAATCGGACCGTCAATACAGCTCCGATCTCCAATCGGACCTTCAATCCAGCTTCGATCTCCAATCAGAACATCAATCTAGCTCTGATCTCTAATCGGACCGACAATCCTGCTCTGATCTCCAATCTAACCGTCAATCCAGCTCCGATCTCCAATCGGACCATCAATCCAGCTTCGATCTCTAATCGGATCGTGTATCCAGCTTTGATAGTCAATCGAACTGTCTATCCAGCTTCAATCTCCAATCGAGCCGTCTATCCAGCTCCGATCTCCAATCGGACCGTCTATCCAGCTCCGATCTCCGATCGGACCGTCAGTCAAACGCCGATCTCAATATCGGGCCTTCAAGTCAGCCCCGACATCAACCCGGGAGGTACAGATCAACCTGGACATCAACCTAGGACATGTCAAGTCAACCCCGGTCTCAGCCTGGGAAGTACAGATCAGCCCCAGCGTCAATCCGGGAAGTGTAGTTCAGCCTCAAAGATAACCCTAGGAAGCCAGATCCCTCAAAGGCCGTGCCGACACCATAGGCAACCCCAGGAAGGGCAAAACGGTCATTTTATCCAACTTTCAACTGATTTGGTCAAACTCAAGCTGAATTGATGCCATCAAAGTCAGAATAAACCACAACAACGATCCCGAGTGCCAATAGCGCAAGACAACTCAACGGACAAATTGCGGGGAATCGAAGACCTGGTTATGAACCCATCTTCTTAGACCTGGAAATTTTTTTATCCCATGTCATTGCGACACTCTCGGCAAGGGCTTTCCGAAAAGATATCGCACGCCTCAAATGGACGCTCCGATCAAAAGTTTGAAACTTCTGACTTCGACTACTTGTTGTCCAGAGTGCACGTACTTCGAAATGATGGAACCCGGCACTGCGGGCCCCACCTGGGGAGCCGTACCTCTACCTGTGGCAGCCGCAGGTAGAGCTAAGGCTCCCTGGCCTATAAATAAATGTGCACCCCCCCTTCATTTTGAAGTTTTCGAAACGCAACGAAGCTCTGCCCGTTTGATTTTTCGACTTTTACACCTCTTCCAAACTCAAATATTTTCACTCCAATATGTAGATATACCCATATACTACCACATATCAAAAAATAACGGGTAGATTTGGACGTATAGAGCCTATGATTTGGCAAAAAGTTCGTATTGCAGTCCATTGTAAGTATTTTTACGATCAGAAAGTTAATACTACTACTTTGCATTGTTTTCCACTTGCACATAAAGTTTCATCTTCTAATAATGCCCAGAACTTATTTTCGTGGCCGTTTTTGTCAAAATTTGGTATATTTCTGTACATAAACGTAAATTTTTGCATTTCTACAACTCGAATTGATAATCTGTCAGCTTCAGCAGCCTCAATGCACTAGCACACACATTTTTGTCAACTCCCTGGGTTATCTTCCCAGTCCGGGTTTGGACGTTTTTTATGCTTATTTAATTGCAAATGTACTAACATTTCAATTATGTCAAGCCCGAATTTCAAATTCGAGGTAGTTTACCGCTTTTATATATATTTACGCATATACAAGCGAATTTCACCATCGCTGGTACTCATATCAGTCCTGGTTGACTACATTTCTGTCAATATATATATATATATATATATATATATATATATATATATATATATATATTTTCAGTCCGGCCTGGATTACTTCGTGGCCATTTTACTGCTTTTGCACACTTCGCCATACTGGGTGCTCTCCCCAGTCACTGGTTGACTACTTTTCTGTCAATTTCAATTCTAGTACAGGCACCGGCGTGAAAACCGATCACCATTTTTACTGTTTATATATATATATATATATATATATATATATATATATATTTCATTTCTGTCACAATCTAGATTATTTCGTGGCTATTTACAGTTTTATATATATATATATATATATATATATATATATATATATATTTTTTAATTCCAGTCCGGGCTTGCGAGTGAAAACCCATCGCCTTTTTACAGTTTTTGTATATATATAATTATATATATTGCTTTACTCAAATTTATTCAAATGCTGCATTTAACATTCATTTGTATATGAATCTGCACTAACATATATGCGGGTGGACTAGATTTATTAAAATCTCGCCAATTCTAGCTTTCAATGGTTCAAACAGGTCCCGATAGAACCTGGAAGCTATAATGGCTGAGATTTCTTTAAATCTAGTTATTTTTTTATAGTTTCAACTTTGAAAGCAAACTCGCGTCCCTTAGATCGCTATCTAGTGGGAACGAAACACTTTATCCACTCGCAGCCAGGATTTATTGATGAATCCTTGGTTCCATTGCGACATGATGATGTATATATATCCATTTCTGTGCAAATTTGAACTGTGCAGGTTTATGGGCTACTCATATGTGAGCCTAGGAATCGTGGGATTCACAATCAAATCGATCGGGATCTGATTCCCATGATAGACATACTCCAGTTTACAGATGTACCCTGCCAGTTTTTCTATAAAATGTACATACACAGACCTTAAAACGGTTATCCGTATTTAAGGTCTCATCATAGTGAAATGTCAATTGTCGTGTCAGCGTCCCTTCGATGGTTTTCATACCCACGAGGAGACCGACACTTGTCTATTCCTGTGGTCGAGGATGCTTCGCATCCCGGCAAGTCACCATTCACATACAGGCTTAAGGCTATAAAGATAAAAAAATTAAAAGTAGCAATACGCTTCAATTCCTATAGCAGCATAAGGTTTTGATCAACCAGCTTTCAAAACATCATTTTCAGTCAAAAGAAAAGCTTTTGTAAATCAAATTAAATGCTTTTGAAAATCAAATCAAAGACTGATTTTCAAATCAAATCAAACCCTTCGTATATAGGCTCAACGAAGTCTGTCAAAGCTTTCAATCAATCAAATCAAAAGGCCCAATTTTTAAACAGCATTCACTCACGCATTCACAGTTTTAAGGGAAATATTGAAAAGATGTGATACCGTGTTTACACGGGAGTCGTGGGGTGCCTAACACTTTCCCCACACTTAACCAAGTCCCCCGAACTCAAAACTCTGATTTCAAAGATCAAGTTTCGACAGTGTCCAGCAATTGGGCCTCTTTTTAAATCAAACTCGGTTGAGATGGTACAACCATTTTCAAATCTACCAACTGGCGACTCTGTTAAAACATTCAAATCGTTGACATAAATACTTGTTGGCCTCTTTCCTAAAAAACCCTTCAAAACCTTTTTCCTAAATAAAAAGAATAAGGGTAGAGAGAACTTAGGAAGATCGATTTGAGGAAACCCGGGTTTTGAACCGACCCGCGTGGTTCTTAAATTTTCCAACGTCGACCAGCGTGGGGACAGTAGAGGGATTAGGCCGCTTTCTAATCTTTTCAAACATTTCTCTTCAAAAACTATTAAATGCGTGAAATCCTGCGTCTCCATAGTCAATGGATGAGTAAATGCTGCGTCTTTACATTAAATGAATGTGACTGAATGCTTTCCTACTTTAGTGCTTCGCACCCTTATTAGTGATTCGCACCCAACAGTCATTACATGTATAAACGGTAAGGCACGATGTATAATAATGTATGTTGTGTGTCCCTCTCACAAGGAGGATAACCCGGTCGGCGTTAAGTAATGACTCTGGGGACGATTAAGTCTCTGGGTGTGCCTCATGAAAATACACCACCAGATTTGCTCCAGTTGAACGATCGGATTAACTTTTCTTCTAGTAGATTGCGATGATCTGGGAGCCTTCATGCCAAAACAAAAGCCGCGAGAGCAACCTAAGATAGGTCGGCCTCTGATTAACCAATCCGAAGGGAAGCTTCTTCATACCTTCCTCTTTCAATTCCATGTCAAGTATCCAATTACTGAGGAGCACAATGTAAATATCAATAATGAGAGATTTACTTTCCCTGTCAAATACATGTCATCCTGTCATCAAAACAACTAACCTCGGTTTTGCAGGATAAACACTAAAAAACACATCATGCATCCAACCGTTACCTACCTCAGGAAATTAACACGTCTACGTTTTGTTGTAGGTGTAAAAATTGGTCCTGTCACCAGATCTAAATTCAAGAAAGCACTCAGTCCCTCCGCAGACATGGCTTCAAGTGCTCCACCAGAATCCACCCCTGTCTCCAGGGAAAAATTCGAAGGACTGAAAAATCAGATAGCCGAGCTAGCCGATTTTCTACGAGAACAGAGTAAGGCCTTTAAAGAGAAACAATCTCAAGCTCATCCAGAACCAGGAACATCTGGTAGTGGTACTGGCAGTCAAGATGTAGAAAAGGCCGAAACTCAGATTCCTGGACCACAAAACCAGGATACCACCAACAAAACTAAGTCCCTAAGTTCGAGAAATATGACAGAACAGGGGATCCTTACACACACCTGAAAGTCTTCATCAGAGAAATCGGATCCTATGCTGAGGACGAGAAACTTTGAATGCAACTATTCCAGAAGAGTCTAAACGGAGAAGCCAGAGCTTGGTATACCCGCTTGGACAACTCCAAAATTTATAGTTGGGAAGAGCTGGCCCATGCCTTCCTCAGCTAGTACAGTTTCTAATCACAGCTGGCTCCAGACAGATATCAAATAACCAAAATCAAGAAAAAGAACACTGACTCATTCAGAGAATATGCCCAGCGATGGAGACGGGTCGCAACACAAGTTACCCCTGCCATGACTGAATCTGAAATAGTAATGACCTTCGTCGATATCCAAGAAGCACCTTATTATGAGAGGGTCCTAGCAGGAATAGGAAAGCCATTCTCTGAAATGATCAAGCATAGCGAGATGGCAGAAATGGGGCTCAAATCCGGGAAGATAAAAGATCTAACTGCCCTCGAAGCTGTCGCCGAACATATCCAATCCAAAAATTACAGGAGTAATCCCCGGAGGGTCCATAAAAAGAAAGACGAAGAAGTCTCCTTGGTCTTATAAGGACACAATTTGAGGGGTGAGTCAAACCACAAGCCCATTCAAAGGAGGAACTATACCCCTTTCCAAGCTTCAGCATAGCCTGCAAACCCTCAATTCTAGAAAAATATGGAAGTCAGGCGTTGAAGAAATTTCACCCCACTAGGGGATTCCCTCGAGAATGTGTTCAAACTTCTGACAGCCGAGAAGAATATTGTTCAACTCCTTCCACCAACCAACACTAACGGAAGGAATTTCGACCCTAACAAGAAATGTGCTTATGATTCTGGGTCTCCAGGCCATGATACTCAAGACTGTTGGTTTCTCAAGCACAAAATTTAAGACTTGATTGGCAGTGGGAAAATTGTGGTAACAAAGCCTGACCAACCCCATGTCCAAGACAATCCTCTCCCACAACACAAAGAGGAAAATGTTAACATGATCAGCGCCTCAAATAGAGAAGGATCTAAGTACCTCCGCTACGTTGGGAAACCAAGTCAATCCAATCTTAGTAGCCCAGAGAGTTTGGAAACTTTTGAGAAGCGATTTCTGATGGAGCAAGAAGTTAAGTCTCTTAAGGAACAGATTGAGCAGTTGGCTGAACTGGTCGTCTACCAGCATCAACTCACCAGGAAGGTGCTGAAGAAAATTCATAAATCTATTGGCAATCATTCTCCTCCGGCGGAAGTCAATTCCATTTCCAATAGGGATCATTTCCAGTTGCACGAACAGTCAATGGTAAAAAATGAGTATACCAGAGAAAGGCAGAAACTTCCTGTTTCAAAGGAATTTCACCAATCTGAACCAGTCAATGGAAGAAATCCTCCAAATGATGATCAACGAGGGGATGGTTGCAGATCTATTACCCCCATTAAACTCTCAATCCAGAAAATTCAAACCTGACCAAATATGTCAGTACCATTCCAACTCTCCTGGCCATGATACGGAAGAATGTTGGGCACTTCGTAACCTAAATTAAGACCTAATTGAGAAAGGCGACCTAATCAAAGGAGATCAAATCCTCCACTTGGCAGATAAAGATAGCCTCTGGATCCCCAATGCATGGTACCAGGACACAGTGGCTGTCATATCCTACTATAAAGAATCTATCCTCACACCCCTGGTACTGATAGGGAAATGGGTCCAAGAAGTCCAAAATCCTGTGAAGGTGGCTGCACCTCAGCCTCTAATCTTGCCCTTCAGACCTCAATATCCAATAATCAGTCTGAAGAAGGTCCCATGGAACTACGGGGACATTGAAAGCTCTACTTCAAATAACATTTCCATCGTATCAAAGGATAATCCATTATACCTGCCTCAGCGGGTGATTAAACCAGTTACCAAAGCAAAAGAAAAGGTGGCTGAAGAAAAGATCACAGAGTTCCTCAACAAAATGGGACACAATGAAATCAAGGTAGTGCAAAGATTGAAAGACACATCCAAGCAAGTGTCTATCCTCGATCTGGTCTTATCATAAGAAGATCATCGCAACATTCTAGTGAAAATACTAGAGGAAGCCCATCTGCCACACACGGTAAACACAGAGAAATTCTGTCATGTGATAGAACACATTTTCAACAACAATGTGATATCCTTCACAGACGATGATATCCCGGCTGAGGGAAGGGGCCACCATAAGTCCCTGCATATAGCTGTAGTGTCCTCCGGATACGTGATCGGAGGAGTACTTATTGACGGAGGATCTTCCCTCAACATTTGTCCATACGACACATTGGAAAGAATGAAGATCAATCCGAACCTGATCAAAACCAGTTATATATGATAGTAGTGTGCATACAAGCCAATCATGTATGATGATAAAGCACATACTTTGTAAACAATCTTATTTATTTATTAATTAATTAAATATTCATTTAAGGCATTTAATTATCTATATGGTGCTGTTTTTATAATATGTAAATAACCCATAGTTTTAAGCAATGCTTTTAGAATCATGATGAGATCATGCTAATGAGATCTAAATTCTTATAAAGCTTAAAAACTAAAATAGTTCCCAATTGTGGGATTACTAAAATGGGGATTAGTAAATCCGGATAGATTGGTACATATGTTGCTTGCTCATTAGATGAGGATGACTGATCTCATGGTCATTTGTGTGGAGACACTAAAGCAAGTATGTAGGTGGTTATTGGAGAATAAATTCACTGAACGTGACTCGCTATGGAATACCTAATGGAGTTTTTACTCGCCTGTCAATAGAAATTCCTAATGTGATAGTAGTACAAGTGATCCTTGGACTTGAGATCATCATAGTATTTTGTATGTACCAAATTATACTTTGACTTATTCCTTAAGGCCTTTTAAGGCATATATAGGGTATGCTTGAGTATAATGAGTTGCATATGGAGATAATGTATGATCAATAAAGAATCTACCACCTCTAGTAAAAGAGGAGATATGTCCTATGTGATTCGTTAAATGACAACCCAGGAATCCTTGGCCAAGGTAGAATGAAATTAGAAAGAGGTTTCTAATTTGCATTATTTGGGGTTATGCATTTTCTAATCGAAATACATATGATTAAATAAATTAAGACTTGACAGTAAATCCATGTCTTATATTTAATTGGGACATTGTATGGTGGAAGGATTGAATTGTACGGTAACTATTAACTCACAGGTTCTTTTATGATTAATGTTGAAATCTATATTATCTGGAAAGTCGTTGATTGCTAAGGAGGCTTATTCCTATTGTAGAATAAATGTTATTTATTTAAATAGATTATTAGTTTAATTTATTTATTTAAATAAGATTAGAATTGTTCTAATTGATTTATTCACAACCGGTTTAATATGGAGAACCTAAAGGGTCACACCATAAAAGGAAGAAGAATTATTTAAGAAAAAAATGGCATAATAGTAATAATGCATTAAGTATAATTAATTTAATCTATGGTGATATAATAAATTAAATAGCTTAATGTTTATTATTTAATATTTTAGAAATATTAAATATAAATTAATAAGAGGAGTCTTATTAATATTATTATTATTATTTTAATTCTAAAAGAGTTTAGGAATTAATATACTATCAGTACTCTCTCCCTCTCTCTCAATCCTAATAAGATTAGGATATAAATTAATTAAAAATATTTAATTAATTAATTAAACCCTATTCTAATTGGATTAGGAGGGTTAACCTAATATCTATATAAGAGAGTCTTATATCAGAAATAACGGACGGGAATTTATCTAAGAGTTGGGAGTACACATATTCTATAGAGATAGAAACAAGGGTTAAGCCAATAACCCATCTTCCTGAGTTCTTTATCTTCCTTGGTGGATCACCGTTAGAGGCCAAACATTTGGGTGGCTGACATTGATCAAGGGAAGGAGCCACTACAGAGGAATCAAAAGAATCAAAGGAGTAGAACTTGTACTTGAGGAAGCTTGGATCTTCAAAGGTATAATTCCATCCTCTTTTCTGTTATTGATAACTAGCACAAAGCATGATCATGGTTATGGGTTTGTATAATTTTTGAAAACCTATGTTTCGCGTTTTTGCCCTATTTATGTGATTTGATTGCATGATTGCGTTACGTACAAACCCAACAATATGGTCATCTGGGCTTTCGATGGATCTCGCCACTAGGCTATGGGGGAAATCGAGCTTCCTCTAGAAATTGGTCCACACACCTTCTACGTATCCTTCCAAGTGCTTAATATTGCCACTAGATATAATTTGTTGTTGGGCAGACCATGGATCTACATGGTAGGAGCAGTGCCATCCACCCTCCATCAGCAACTCAAGTACATCATTAACGGCAGCCTCATTACGGTTAATGCCGAGCCAGAATACCCTACCTGCATACATGATGACATGCCAGTGATTAGCCTGGACGCGGGGATTGAACCTGCAAGTTTTCAAGCTTTCGAGGTAAGCAATATTCAATATCTACTATTTGGGGCACTAGCCCTAAAACCTAAAGTGCCTACTGAAGTAATGACCGTAGGCCAAGAGATGGTATCTTCGGGTTTCCAACTTAAAGAAGGGTTGGGAAAGGATAAGCAAGGTATCAAGATGCCAGTCCAAATCCCAAGGCAGATGGGAAGAGTATGATTGGGATATTCATCTAGGTCAAGCCACCGAAATCCACACAAACATCCCAAGGCTCATGCCTCTACAATTCTGCTCCCAAGCCTTACAAATGTCGGTTGGGTGAAACCTACGAGGAAGATCCCTACGGTGGTATCAGCCATACTATTTCCTCCAATCATACCTGCCCATGAAAGAAAAGCCCTCAAGCCTGAGGCAAACAGTGAAAAGGGAAAAGAAAATATCCTGTACGAAGGACGAGACCCATTCGCTAACATGAGAGTCATTCTCAACTATGAGGGTATGAATGGCGAACTCCTCGACAGTGACGACGACCATGTCCAAATTCCTCACATCAAGAAGAGGAACAATCCACAGAAAAACCTTGGCCTTATTCTCAAGGATTTCTCAGTCATCATCCAGGACGAGGTGGACGAGCATAATTCCTCGATTCTCCCAATTCATGAGAATCTGACACTGGACAACTGGACCAGTGTCCCTTGCCTAAGTTGAAAAGGGTAAAGGGGCAGAGAGTACATCTGCCCTTAATCATGCTTGCATTCACTGCTTACTTTTGATTGCACAGCTAAAGCAGTAACTTTTGTAATGCTTTGCAAATGCCATGTGTTTAAGCAGTTGTATATATTAATTAAAGCATTTTTTTTTTCAGGACCCAAGTTGGATGTGTGTGTCTCTGCTGATGAGATGCCAACCTGTCAAGATGACTCCGACTTGGATGTAGAATTGAACTTCGACTTGATGGATATTGATCAAGAGAAGGAAGATGACTATGAGGTGCAAGATGAGATCAAGGAATGGGTCGAAGATAAACCCAAACCAAACCTCGACCAAACCTCCCCCATCAACATAGGAACCTCCGAAAACATCAAAGAATCCAAATAGGTTCAGACCTCACACCAAATCGAAAAGCCGACCTGATCGAACTCCTAACACAGTACCAGGATGTGTTTGCATGGTCACATGAAGACATGATCGGTCTATCCACAGACATTGTCATCCATCAAATGCCCATCAAAGAAGGGTTCAAACAAGTCAAACAAAAACTCAGGCGATTGAAACCTGATTGGAGTCTCAAAGTCAAAGAAGAAGTCGTTAAGCAATTCAAAGCCGGGATCATCATGGTATCAACATACCCCGAATGGCTATCAAACATAGTCCCCATTCCTATACCAGGAGGGAAGGTACGAGTATGCGTGGATTATCGGGATTTGAACAAAGCCTGCCTTAAGGACAACTTCCCAGTACCTTTCACCCACATTCTAATCGACAATAATGCGCAGTATGGCATGTATTCCTTCGTGGATTGCTTTGCTGGTTACCATCAAATCATGGTTGCTGAGGAAGACCGAGAGAAAACAGCCTTCATCACTCCCTGGGGAACTTTCTGCTATCGACGACTGTCCTTCGGCCAGCCCTCTTTCATTATATGATGCATAAAAAATAGAAGTCTATGTTGACGACATCATTATCAAATCCCTGAGGGAGAATGATCACATAGACCATCTCAGGAAGCTGTTCAACGGGTTACGTAAATACAACCTCAAGCTAAATCCCGCCAAATGTGCTTTTGGCGTCAAAGCAGGCAAACTGTTAGGATTCCTGGTGAGCAATCGAGGCATTGAACTCGACCCCGCCAAAATCAAAGCTATTACTGAAATTCCCGTACCTCGTACAGAGAAGAAGATACGTGGATTCCTGGGAAAAATCAACTTCATAAGCAGATTCATTTCCCAGCTCACAGCAACCTGTGAGCCCATCTTTAAGCTGTTAAGGAAGAATTCCTCCACCACGTGGAATGAGGATTGTCAACAAGCCTTCCTTGCCATCAAGAAATAGCGGACTGAAGCTCCTGTTCTGATACCCCCAAGAGAGGGAGTTCCTTTGTTCATATACCTGTCCGTCAATGCCAATGCAATGGGCTGCATGTTAGGACAGAAGGATGATAGTAGCAAGAAAAGAGCCATCTACTACATCAGTAAAAGATTCAGCAGTGGGGAACAAAAATACACCCTGATCGAAAAGACATGCTGTGCATTAGCATGGGCCGCCATGAGGTTGCAACACTATTTGCATGGGCACACGACCTACCTCATATCCCGCATAGATCCGCTCAAATATGTATTCAACAAACCAATGCTGAATTGTCGACTGTCCAAATGGCAGTTGATCCTACAGCAATTCAACATTGTCTACGTGACTCAGAAGTCAATCAAGGGTCAAGGCATTGCAGATCAATTAGCAGAAGCACCTTCAGGAGGGTTCGAGCCCCTGGAGACATATATCCCGGATGATGGGATCATGACAATTCAACAACTCCAGTCTGAGAATACAGTCCAACTATAGAAAATGTATTTCAATGGAGCGGTAAACATGGAAGGTGTTGGAGCTGGGGCAGTCCTCATCTCTGGTACAGGTGATCAATATCATGTTGCTACCAAACTTTAATTTGGCAACACCAACAACACGGCCGAGTATGAAGGCTGTATCATGGGGTTGAAGCTAGCCCAATCCATGTCTATTAAACGCATACTCGTCTTCGGAGATTCCGAGCTGGTCATCAGATAAACTACAGGCGCGCATCTCACCAAAGAACTGTATTTGCTGCCCTACCATCGGCAAGTCCTCAAAATATCTCGGGAATTCAAAGCAATAACCTTCGTTCACATTCCTCAGGGTCGGAATGACTTCGCTGATGCACTAGCAACGTTGGCTTCATGAATCCGTATATTCGATAGGAGTGGATTTCTCAACATTCAGTTCACTATTCAGAAAGCCCCGACATATGGGAATTATGTGGGAGAAGTATCAGATGAAATACCTCCTATCAAACAGCCTTGGTTTCAAGACATCAAGGAATATCTCCGTGATGGATCCACACCCGCTGGTACAAGCCAATCAGAGCGAAAATGGATTCTCAGAATGGCCATGAAGTTCTATCTGAGCGGAGATGCACTTTATAAAAGGGATGCTGGAATAGGCCTGTTAAGATGCCTTGACAATGAGCAAGCCCAAAGACTAATGGATGAAATCCATGGAGGAGTTTGTGGTCCACACATGAGCGGCCATCTGCTGGACAAGAAGATAATCAGAACAGGGCATTAGTGGATCTCGCTCAAAGCTGATTGTGATGATTACGTCAAGAGATGCTTTCAATGCCAAATACATGGAAATGCCATTCACGCTCCTCCAAATGAGCTGCATAACATGAGTTCACCATGGCCTTTCTCTATGTGGGGAATGGACGTAATAGGTCCAGTGGAACCCAAAGCCAGCAATGGTCATCGATTCATCTTCACTATGATCTATTACTTCACTAAATGGGTCGAAGCGGCCTCTTTTCCCAAAGTTATAAAAGAGGTCATCATCAGTTTCATCAGAAACAATGTCATCTGTCGATATAGACAACCGGAGGTGATCGTATCAGACAATGCCAAAAATCTAAACAATCAAATGATGGTGGATCTGTGCAGTAAGTTTCACATCAAGCATCTCAATTCCATCATCTATCGGCCCAAGATGAACGGCGCTGTCGAAGCGGCCAACAAAAACATCAAGAAGATCATGCAGAAAATGTCCGCCAATCACAAGGACTGGCCTGACCTGCTACCTCTAACTCTGTTAGCATACAAGACGTCAATGCGCACCTCTACTGGGGCTACCCCCTACTCGTTGGTCTATGGCATGGAAACAGTCCTTACCATAGAAGTAGAGATGGAATCTTTGCGAGTATTGATCGACGCTCAAATAGATGAAGATCAATGGTTGCAAGATCGGTATCATCAACTGTCTCTGATAGATGAAAAGAGAGCTACGACCATTTTCCACGGACAGTTATACCAGCAAAGGATCTCCGAATCCTACAACAAGAAGGTCCGAATCTGACAATTCAGAGAAAATGACTTGGTGCTAAAGAAAATCCTGGCCAATCAGGATGAAGCCAAAGGAAAATTTATCCCAAACTGGGAAGGCCCTTTCATTGTTAAAGAAGTGTTGACTGGGGGCGCTATCAAACTACAAGAGATGGATGGGATCGAGTTTCCCCAAATCATCAATTCAGACACCGGGAAAAGGTATTACGTCTGAAGCATATGCATACCCGCATTCGGGTCCTACAAATCAAATCAGGTTTGATTTTTCACTAGAAAGCCAGAACTACGAATGACCTGATCTCCCTCAACCCGGGAGTACGTAGGCAGCCATTTCTGGTGCGGTCAAACCAAATAAAAACTCAAAAACTCATCAAACCAGATTCAAAATCCAAGATAAACTCTTTTCAAACCCCTTTCCAACCAAACTAGCATGAACTACGAATGACATGATCTCCCTCAACCCGGGAGTACGTAGGCAGCCATCTACAACGCGATTTGACCATCAAGAAAAAATAAAAGACTAGGTTCCAAGACACCAAAGATAAATAAAAGCTAAATTTTATCAAACTACCCTGGTCAACAGGCCCATATGAGATACTCCCTAACATCTCAACTGTCAGTCCATCAAGGAGGAGCTCAAGATACATCAACAACTGCGAGTCATGAAAGAAGTGGTAATCGCTCAGCAATGACAATACATCTCCAGTCAGGGAAGTGCATCAAAAATATATTTTTCGGATATAGAAAAACTGCTTTATATACATAATGCTCTGTACATGACAAAAATGGCTGATATAGTCTGTGCAGGAAAAATAAAGCTAGTCTATGGACCCAAGGATAAGCGGGTCAGCAATGCCATCATGGCATCTCTCTCTGAAGATAGTGGAGCAGACGTAAGTGCAATCCACTCAGCCTCCATACAGCTTAGAACATCCACAGTCATCTATAAAGTGGCACTGTGGTCATCAATATAAGCACTCATCTCGGTGATCAAATCATGAGTGTAAGATCGAAGAGCAGTACTATCAGCAATGTGGAAATCACGGGAAGCTATAGCCTCATCCCTCTTCGCAAAAGCTGCATCTCGAGCAATCAAAGTCTCCTCGATCACAACATATGCTGCATCCCTAGTCGAGCGGATCTCGTCTCGCTCTACAACTGCAGTATCTAGTGTGACGAATGAGATTTTTGTAATTTAATTTGAATATTTATTGAATTAAATAAATATTTTTTGATAATTTAATTATTGAGTTAAATAATTAATTGATAAAATTATGGTAGATTAATTTCATTATATGTGTTACATTGATTAAATTAATGTGGTGAATTTTATTATTCAAAGTATGTATTTAACTGAGCTTACCTGATTAAATGAATTAATTAATAAGCATAATGTGTTCTAATTAATTAGAGATTTATGATTTGACATAATTAATAAATAAGAATTTTAATTATGTGACTATGTGATTTAATGTGGATTTATGCTATTTTATTTAATTGATTTAAATAATATTATTTGATTAAATTGGGTATAACATTAATTAACTATATAATAAGAGTTTTATTAAAATAAGAGGAAAGGATGAATTAAGGGGCAAGCAAACAAGGCCCTAAGGGGAGTTGTGTGACGCCCCCCAGAATAGGTCCATTCAACCCAACCCATTCTGAGTCGCCAAATACATGGTACAGAATTCAAATACAAACTTTATATCATACGGTCGTGCAAAATACGACCCCACAACTGTGAGTCTCAATACAAATATGTAGAAAATATTAAGATTCAAACTAAGTCCTCATTACAATTATTATCACACTATTTATCAGAAATAGTGAGGACTACTACTGCTCTAACTCGGACCATCACTCTGTCCCCCGACTAGTTCCCGCAACATTCTCATTTCCTGAAGAGGACAACAGATGAAAAGGGTGAGTTCAACTAGCTCAGTAAAGAATATTATGACTAAGATAATGGAAAATAAATCATCGTTAGCCTTCAATGAATTAGATAAAATATAATGGACAACCAATCTTAGATCAATATTCACAGCGGAAATAACAAATCATTAGAAGAGTTAAGCAGAGAATGAAGTCTACTATCTTCTATGATTTAAAAGTCCATCATCAATATTTTATCCCTGTAACATCAATCAATATACATCTCGAGTCAATATTCATCTTTGCACTACAGGCCAAAGATATTCATTTGTATCATCAGTGGTCATGTTCATCTCAACACCTGTTATCTTTGCACTACGGCCAAAGATATTCATCAGGTAATCATTCATCTTTGCTCTACAGGCCAAAGATATTCAGTTACATCACCTTTTAGGACTGAGGATGATGAAAAATATTTTAAAGGACGAATCCAGTGAGATAAAAGACAAAGATTAGGGATTCGTCATTTAGTTTATCCAAATTCAAGAATAATCCATAATAATACTTTGTGGAGCAAAATTCAAGAATAAAGCCCAAAACTTGGATACAATCACAGATAGTAACCTTAACAGACAATTTGGACAAATAGAAGAAAAATAAATTTTCCCGTGAATAGTGTCGTATACGTGAATAATGTCGTATACGTGAATAGTAACCCTGACGGAAAAAGTAAGAATTTCAACATAAAATCCATGACAATATTTTTGTATAATGATATTGAAAAATATAATATCATTTACGAAAGAAAATAACATCCCTTACCTCAAAAGAACAGTATCTCTGACTGGAATATCGGATATAATACCGACGGAAGCTTGTACTGAATAGTAATACTCAAAGTATTGAAATACTCACAAAAATACGCTCGATATTATAGAGAGAGAAAACTTCTGATTCTGGTGTGATTTTCAATTCTAACCTAAGCACCCTATTTATAGGAAAAGCTTAGGATGCCAAAGGAGACTAAAATAATAAAATAATATATTTTAAAAAAAAAAATCCGCCGCCTGGCGGCTAAAAATTTCAGATTTTTCAACAACAAAAGTGGGCCCCACCATTTTATTTAAAAAATATTTATTTTCCGAAACTTCAATAATTCATAACAAATAGCTCCTTTGTCAGAAAAATACAAATTCTATGTTCTTCCATAGGAAATTTAATTCTCTACAACTTTGCAGAAGAAAGTTTTTCCAAATTCCAAACATAAATTATCCGAAATCCATAAACAGATGATTTCCCACACCAAAATACTGATAAAAACACATCAACACTAATTCCTTCTTTAATATCCACAAAATGAATATTTCCTTATCATATAAATCAATAATTAATTATTCACAAATAATATTATAGAACTACAATATTAACAACCAGGTCGTTCCCAGGAAAGAGGGGGCCTTCCGATAAGGACTTCTCCCTACTGGCGCGCAATTAAATAACCCATCCTAGACAGAACTTCCTTAGACATTGTCAATAATGCTATCTAATAATATTATTCAAATAATATGAATTATATAGTTGATAACGTGAAATACTGTGCAACGACAATTATTGAATCAATACTACAAAATATCAACTGTAGCCATTATTGAATCAATCATAAAAAAAATAGCAACGTAGCAATTATTGAGTCAATAAAATATCAATGCAGCAATTATTGAGTCAATAATATAAAATATCAACGTAGCAATTATTGAGTCAATAATATAAAATATTGAACAGTAAATACTGTAACAATAATTGAGTAGGTTCCTTCTCACGTAAGACTCAATAATTCGAAATACTGTGCAATACCGTGTGCTACTGCGCAACACCGCGTACTGTATTTTAACCACCGGGTATTTCAACAGTACTAACGGTAGCAACTACGCCGTT
Organism: Panax stipuleanatus; assembly: GCA_020205555.1. Lineage (NCBI taxonomy): Eukaryota > Viridiplantae > Streptophyta > Magnoliopsida > Apiales > Araliaceae > Panax > Panax stipuleanatus. The sequence goes on from CM035122.1 coordinate 12,907,798, forward strand.
ATCTTGTAAAAAAGTTATTTCTGTCGCTTTCTATATCCGACAGTTATTCCGTTGTGGGGGCCCACAAATAGCTGCGCCGTCGTACGAATATCCCCGACAACAAGAATATTCCACGACCAAACGAATATTCCCCGACAACAAGAATATTTTATAACCACTTGCTCATTTTAAAAATATTTGCACATTTCACCCATAACTTTCATAATTATCAAATCAACACCTTACTATTTCAAAATAATATATAAAGAAAATTAAATCTTTATTCAAAAAAGTTGGGGTCTTACAACCTCCCCTCCTTATGAAATTTCGTCCTCGAAATTGACGTACGTACCTGGTATGTCGAAAAGGTGAGGATACCTCGCTTTCATTTCCGATTCCAACTCCCAGGTCATTTCCTCAATTGCATGGTTTCTCCACAAAACTTTAACTTGAGGTATAATTTTTGAGCGTAGGACATGCTCCTTCCTATCCAAGATCTTGACAGGTACCTCCTCGTACGTTAAATCTTCAGCTATCTCGTCTGGTTCTAACTCAATAATGCGGTTTGGATCCTTCACATATTTACGTAACACGGATATGTGAAATACATTATGAACACGAGACATGCTTGGAGGTAAAGCAAGTCTATAGGCCACATTTCCTACTCGGTCAAGAATCTCAAATGGACCAATGAATCGTGGGTTGAGCTTTCCTCTCTTCCCAAACCTTGTAACTCCTTTCCATGGAGCAACACGTAATAACACATGGTCTCCAACAGTAAATTCCACGTCCTTTCGATGAAGATCTGCATAACTCTTTTGTCGATCCTGTGCCGTCTGTATACGTTGTCGGATTATTTGGATCTTTTCTGTAGTCATACGTACTAACTCTGGTCCCAACAATGTTGCTTCACCCACCTCATCCCAACATACTGGAGAACGACACTTTCTCCCATACAACGCTTCGAATGGAGCTACGCCTATACTTTCCTGATAACTGTTGTTGTAGGAGAATTCCACCAATGGTAAGTACTTATCCCAACTCCCTTTGAAGTCTAGAACACAAAGTCTCAATAGATCTTCAAGAGTTTGAATAGTCCTCTCTGATTGTCCGTCTGTTTGAGGATGATAAGCCGAACTGAAGCGTAAGTCCGTGCCCATAGCATTCTGCAAATTGATCCAAAATTGTGAAGTAAATCTGGGATCACGATCCGAAACTATGGATACTGGCATGCCATGCAATCTCACAATCTCATTCACGTACATATGAGCAAGACGTTCAAGGGAATAAGTCTCTCGTATCGGCAAGTGGTGTGCTGTCGCAGACAACCAAAAATAAACCTTACTGCGAAAAATAATTATGTAGTAGTGCAAGTAAGAGTAGATCCCACAGAGACTGATTAATCTATTTTTATATACTTTGTATTCCAAAAGAGGGGATTTTTGATTGTTGTTAATTAAAATAACTAATGTATAAAATAAAGTAACGAATTAAATCAAGAGAACAAACCTTGGGTTAAGTCAACTTCCACCTTAGAAACATACACTGATCATTGACTCAAGCATACACAATTAATATTTTGAATATTCATCGTTAGAATCACTTCCATGTCTTTCCTTAATTTTAGTTAGATAGAAACAAGCGATCTAAATAACCCTAACTACTAAACAACTTCAGACAAGCGCTAAAAGTTTAATCTAGTAGAAGCTTTAAGAATTAGAAAAACCGATGAAGCTAAACAACACAAGCACAAGCGGTTGCATTTAATTTAGTTGAATATTCTTCCCAAGATATAATAATCTCATGATCTGCAATCAATTATTAATCTTAGTTGCTTCGCAAATTAGAGTGACCAAACAATTACGGATTCGATATCTAATTTAGCAGTAGATTTCAATGAATAATAAACTAGTGTGCACCTAGCAATTAAACAAATCAAACATATAATTCAAGCACAGAAAAAATAATCAATACTCAAAATAATAATTGAACAATTAAAATCAATTAGATCTCACAGTGTATTTAATCCAAGGCTTCCGTCTCCTTAATCCAAGAACAAGAAATTAACTATCCATCGCCATAGAAAAACCAAGAATTATAGAGAGAGAATTATATTATTTTCTGAATACAAGATGATCCCTCCTAAGCTTTATTAAGTCCCTATTTATATTATATAATAACAGCCCTAATTATACTCTAATTGCTTTCGTCCAATTCCACTTCGCAAAAGGAGATGTGTAACTGATTTCTGCCTTCCCGCTGGGGCAGGATATCTTACTGCCCAGCACTCCTAAAGTCGCATGTTGGTAGGACATGAGCTATAATGAAAGGCTTGCATGAAATCGTGGGCCCCCTTCCCTTGTTAATGCTACATCCGTGACCCACTTTACTATTTGCATGTGAAGATTCAATTTTAAATTGTGAGCTGCTAGGACTTAAAATCGTGGGCCCATTTGAATTTGCCAGCTGCTAGAATCCCTTGCATGGTTGCATGGATTAAATAATGAGTTGCCCATTCATGCTATCCTACTTCCTTTAATTGCTGAATTCGTGGTTGCTTATTAAAGGACTTCATGAGCTGCTTCGGTAATGTAGCCCACATGTATTCCTTTAGAAGCTGCTTGAATTTGCATGCAAGACTTCATATCAATTTGGAATGCATGCACGTGACCCATTCTATACAAGCTGCTCATCAATTTCGTGGGCTACTTAGATTTTACAAGGTTGGGTTGCTCCAATTTGCATGCTGATTTCGTGGCCTTGTTTGTTTCTTTTTAGCCCATTTTGATTCCTTGGATCAATTGTACCTAAAATATAAATATAAAATAAATAAATGTGCTTAGGTACAAAATAGATATAAAAGATTAAGTATTAAGGGAATAAAATATAACATATTTCATCCTTATCAAATTCCCCCACACTTATCTTTTGCTCGTCCTCGGGCAAAATAAAAATAAACTATAACACAAACTTTAACTAACTACATATGCCAAACTTGAGTCATGAGTCAATACGAACTTCAACATTGACCTCAAAGATTCAAAACAATAATTCTGGGAAACTTCAAAATAATGTATCATCTGAAATCCAAATTTATCTATCAATCTTACTTTATTCTCAACCCCTTGTGCGTGTGTGAATCCCCCAGTATCAAACCAATCAGACTACAGAAAAACTTATGAAATCGAAGCCTTAAAGGAGAAAGAAGAACTCTAACACTTGTTTTTCCACAAATCTCAGTTAACACCAGTAGATAACATCAAAGGATCAAAAGGCTTTTTTTTGACTTATTTTTTCATTTCTTTTTTTATTTATTTATTTGGTAAGTGCATTTTATGCTCCATCTTACCCGCGAGTGCGTTTTACGCTCCTTCTCGCATTTCACGTGTTTATGAGTGAGTGCGTTTTACGCTCCATCTCATCCCACCACATGAATCATTTCTTGATTAGTTTTTTAAATATTTTTTTTCTTTCAATCTTGCAAAATTTGCCTAAATCATTTCCCTTTTCATAAGCAATACCTCATATCAATTTCAAGTGGTGATCAAACAATTGAGAAAGTTCAAAGTTTCCTCCCTAGACATTCAACCAGATAAATTTCTTCCAAGTCAAAACTAGGTCGAACAAATGGATATGTGCTTACTAGTGAAGGGTCTTAAATAAAGTAATGATCAACAAAGAAAATCAAATTTAGATTACCCAATGTCTATCAGTCCTCCTAGAAGCTATCACAAAGAAATCAAAATTCTATCATTGGTCAAAAATCAAAGTCCAAATTAACTTATTACTCAAGTGGCATATCCTAAAACTACTCCATTTTCGTAGGAAACACGATTGCACTTAGCATGTGCAACAAGCCTTTAAACCCCAAGGTTACCCCAAGTGGACGAGTTTTGTCTCGTGAGGATATACCCACAAAATTTAAAATAAATATAATAAAAAATAAAAAATTTGGAAAATATCTAAATGCTTCCCCCCACACTTAAAACTTACATTGTCCCTAATGTAAAGTAAAATGCAAAGAAAAGTAAAGAGATACTCCCCTATGGGTTGCCTCCCATGCAGCGCCTTTGTTTATGGTCGTTGGCTCGACTCGATATTGCCTTTGAGTTAATCTGTATAAACCGGATCCTCAAGATCCATATTCTCCACCTTATCTTCTTGGAAACCCTCATGAAAATATTTGAGTCGATGACCATTCACCTTGAACACTTTAGAAGTTGCTAAACTTTTGATTTCAACTGCTCCATGCGGGAAAACATTAGTAATAACAAAAGGTCCATTCCAACGAGAACGTAACTTACCTGGAAATAAACGAAGCCGTGATTGGTAGAGAAGAACTTTTTGACCAATTTGAAATTCTTTCCTAGATATCCTTTTGTCATGAAAAGCTTTCGTTTTTTCCTTGTAAATCCGTGCACTTTCATACGCGTCATTACGAATTTCCTCTAACTCTTGTAGTTGCAACTTCCGGTGTTCTCCACTTTCATCCATATTCATATTGAAGCTCTTAATAGCCCAATAAGCCTTATGTTCCAACTCAACGGGTAGGTGACATGGCTTCCCAAACACTAATCTATAAGGTGACATACCAATGGGTGTCTTGAATGCAGTTCGGTAAGCCCATAAAGCATCATCTAAGCGCAGACTCCAATCTTTCCTACTTGGGTTAACCGTCTTTTCAATGATTGCCTTGATTTCTCTGTTTGACACCTCTGCTTGTCCATTGGTCTGCGGGTGATAAGCAGTTGACACCTTATGAGTCACATGGTACTTCCTCAACAATGCTCCCACTGTTCGATTGCAAAAGTGAGTTCCTCGATCACTGATTAGAGCTCTTGGAAAGCCAAACCTAGAAAAAATGTTAGACTGAATAAAATCTGCAACCACTTTAGAATCGTCAGTCCTGGTGGCTTTGGCTTCCACCCATTTCAAAACATAATCAACAGCGAGTAAGATATAAGTACAACCGAAGGAGACAGGAAACGGTCCCATGAAATCAATTCCCCAAACATCAAAAATTTCACAATATAATATGGGGGTTTGTAACATCTCATTTCGTTGGGAAATATTACCTGTCTTTTGACAATTATAGCATGACTTACAAAACAGATATGAATCTTTGAAAAGAGATGGCCAAAAGAAACCACATTCTAATACTTTCCTTGCTGTTCTCTTGGTTCCAAAGTGACCTCCACAAGCATAAGTATGACAAAAAGTAAGAATCGACGCAATTTCACCTTCAGGGATGCATCTTCGTATCACTTGGTCGGCACACTGCTTCCATAAGTAAGGATCATCCCATACATAGTGCTTGGCATCACTTTTGATTTTATCTTTTTGAGCTTTAGACAAACTAGAAGGTAAGATGTTAGTAGCCAAATAATTCACAATATTTGCATACCATGGCATGGTTGTGCTTGCAGAAAATAATTGTGCATCGGGAAACTCTTCTTTCAGTTGAAGTTCATCATGCACATTCACTAAGCGACTCAAGTGATCCGCAACACTATTTTCCGCTCCCTTTTTGTCCTTAATTTCCAAGTCAAATTCACTCAAGAGAAGTATCCATCTTATCAATCTTGGTTTTGCCTCTTTCTTTGTCATTAATTAACGAAGAGCTGCATGATCAGAATATACAATGACTTTAGTACCAAGCAAATAAGATCGAAATTTTTCTAAAGCAAAAACAACAGCTAAAAGCTCTTTTTCTGTAGTAGAGTAGTTTCGTTGGGCATTATTCAAAGTTCTCGACGCATAATAAATGGCATGTGATGCTCTTCCAATTCTTTGGCCCAAAACAGCGCCTACGGCGTAGTCACTTGCATCGCACATTATCTCAAAAGGCATGGTCCAATCAGGTTGTTGAATAACTGGAGTGGATGTCAGTGATTCCTTCAATTTATCAAACGCCTTGCTACATTTCTCGTCAAATTCAAACTCGGCATCCTTTTGTAGTAGATTGCATAGGGGTGATGCTATTTGGGAAAAGTCCTTGATAAATCTCCTATAAAAACCTGCATATCCAAGAAAAGAACGAATTTCCCGAACACTAGTGGGATATGAAAGAGATTGTATAATGTCAACTTTAGCTTTATCTACTTCAATTCCTTTAGATGAAACAACATGACCCAAAACTATACCTTGTTCAACCATAAAATGACATTTTTCAGAGTTTAAGACAAGATTAGTTTCTATGCATCTTTGAAGAATAAGAGTAAGGTTTTGCAAACATTTATCAAATGAGTCTCCATAGACTGTAAAATCATCCATAAAAACTTCCATGATATGCTCAATGTAATCTGAAAATATGCTAACCATACACCTCTGAAAAGTGGCCGGTGCGTTGCAAAGTCCGAAGGCCATGCGGCGATATGCGAAGGTACCAAACGGGCATGTGAAAGTAGTCTTCTCTTGGTCCTCTGGGGCAATTGCAATTTGGAAGTAACCTGAATAACCATCAAGAAAACAATAATAAGAATGACCAGCTAATCGTTCAAGCATTTGACAATAAAAGGTAATGGAAAATGGTCCTTGCGGGTTACAGCATTCAATTTTCTATAATCTATACAAACCCGCCACCCATTTTGAACTCGGGTGGGAACCAACTCGTCATTTTGATTTTTCACCACAGTTATTCCAGTCTTCTTAGGAACCACTTGAACTGGGCTAACCCAACTGCTATCAGAAATAGGGTAGATTACTCCGACATCAAGAAGTTTGAGAATTTCTTTCTTCACGACATCCATCATGGGAGGGTTCAATCTCCTTTGTGGTTGACGGGAAGGTTTCACTTCATCCTCCAGCAAGATCCGATGCATGCATGTGGAAGGGCTTATTCCTTTAATATCAGCTATCGTCCATCCAATGGCCTTCTTATGCTCCTTTAGAACATGCATGAGTTTCTCTTCTTGTGATGCACCAAGTGTATTGGATATAATCACTGGTAATGTTTTTCCTTCTCCAAGGAATACATATTTGAGATGACTAGGAAGATCTTTCAAATCAGGAACAGGTGCCTGCACAACAGAGGGTAAAGATCTTTCATTAGAGATCGGCAATTCAACGTAACAGATGTTACCTGATTTTGGAATGTCATCCAAAGCTGTTATAGTTGATTGCAACTCGGTGCTCAAGGTCAAAGTCGCACTTCCTTCATCAATGTCTTTACTAAGTGCAATTTCCAATTCATCCTTCCCATTGAGTTCAAAGATTTCCTGTGCTAAAGAGTCAATCACGTCAACCGAATAAACAGAATTATCATCAGTGGGATAACGCATGGCTTCATAAATATTGAACTTAACAATTTCGCCATCAAATTCCATTGAAAGTGTACCACTATGAACATCTATTTTAGTCTTTGATGTCTTTAAAAATGGTCTTCCTAGCAAAATAGGAGCATTTTGGTCACCGTTTTCCATATCAAGCACATAAAAATCAGTAGGAAAGATCAAATTATTGACTCGCACAAGAACATCCTCAATTACACCTTTGGGATAAACATTAGATCTGTCAGCTAGCTGTATTACAATACTTGTTTTATTCAAAGGTTCAAGTGATAGATTAGTATATATAGAATATGGCATAACATTTATCGAGGCTCCTAAGTCTAACATGGCTTTTTCAATTTTAGCGCTACCTATCGTGCACGGAATAGTGAACATACCCGGATCTGGGCACTTAGTAGGTAGCTTTCTTTGAATGACTGCGGAAACATTTTCTCCTACCTTCACCTTTTCATATTTTTTTCATTTCCTGGTTCCTCTTGTGTGTACACAATTCTTTCAAAAATTTAGCATAACGAGGTACTTGTTTGATAGCATCTAACAATGGAATATTTACCTCGCATTTACGGAAAGTTTCATACAAATCTGAATTTTTCTCGTATTTTCTATTTTCTGTTAAAGCAAGAGGGAAAGGAGGTACCGGTTTATATTCAGAGAGAGGAGGAAATTTGCGCTTAGGTTCATCCTTGTCATTCAGAACACTGCTGTCTGCTTCGTCTTTTTTCTTACCTGCCTTGTTTTGATCTTGTGGTGTAGGCATTGTCTTTTCTGGAACTTCTATCTCCTTACCATTTCTCAAAGTGATTGCACTTGCATTTTCTTTTGGGTTCACCACTGTTTGGGAAGGTAATTTTCCTGAACTATGTGCCTCCAATCGACTAATCGCAGTCGCCATTTGTCCCACTTGCGTACCCAAATTTTGAATACTTGCCCTTGTTTCCTGTTGAAAATTTAAAGTGTTAGTGGCAAGTGTTTTAACAATATCTTCTAAAGACATACTAGGGTTAGAAGTTTGGCCCTGTTGTTGTCTGTTGGGATACGATGGTTTGTACTGCTGATGATTTGGAAAATTTTGAGGTGCTGGTTGACTTGCTTGTGGGTTCCCGTAGCTAAAGTTAGGATGATCCCTCCATCCAGGATTATATGTATTTGAAAAGGGATCATATTTCCTTTGTGGTTGCCCAGGAAATCCTCCTGCTGCATTTGCCTGCTCAACGGATTCTTCTTGAAGAGTTGGGCATGCATCTGTCGGATGTCCTACTACCGCACAAATCCCGCAAGCTTTTACCTGATGTATGTTACCTGCACCCATTTGACGAACAAGAGAAGTTAAACTCGCAAGTTGTTGTTCAATAGCAGAAATTTGTACCTCATTAGCATTCCTAGATGCAGAATCAAGTCTAGTGCCAAATTGTTGAGAGTTGGCTGCCATATTTGCAATTAGATTTCTTGCAGCCTCGGGAGTCTTATCCACCAACGCTCCGCCACTAGCAGCGTCAATCATGCTTCTCTCGGTACAATTGAGACCTTCATAAAAATACTGGATGAGAAGCTGATCACTGATTTGGTGATGAGGGCAACTAGCACATAATCTCTTGAAACGTTCCCAATACTCATGTAGGGATTCTCCGCTGTTCTGCCTCACACCACAAATTGACTTCCTAATGTTGGCCGCCCTTGAAGCTGGAAAATATTTCTCTAAGAAGAGTCTTTTGATCTCTTCCCATGTGGTGATACTGCCGGAGGGAAGATAATAGAGCCAATCCTTAGCTGAATCTTTCAAAGAAAATGGGAAGGCTCTTAGCTTGATCTGTTCTTCGGTTACTCCGGTGGGTTTCATACTCGTGCATACCACATGGAATTCCTTCAAGTGTTTGTGGGGATCTTCACCTGCCAAACCATGAAAAGAAGGTAAAAGATGTATTAATCCAGATTTCAATTCAAAATGAGTATTAGTATCAAGATTAGGAAAAGTTATGCATAAGGGTTGTTGGTTCAAATCAGGAGCTGAAAGCTCTTTCAAGGTTCGATTTGCTGCCATGACTCCCTTTTCTTCACGAATTTCCCGAGCTTCCTTCCTTAATCTGCGACAAGTTCTCTCTATCTCTGGATCAAACTTTAAATCACCTTGATTAGTAGATCGAATTTTAGGCATAAACAATCAAGGAAATTCAAATTACTTATAAAAAGAAATTAAAATTAAAATAAGAATTACAAAAAAAAAAAAAAAAAAAAAAAAAAAAAAAAAAAAACTAAAATCAGTCCCCGGCAACGGCGCCAAAATTTGGTGTGCTGTCGCAGACAACCAAAAATAAACCTTACTGCGAAAAATAATTATGTAGTAGTGCAAGTAAGAGTCGATCCCACAGAGACTGATTAATCTATTTTTATATACTTTGTATTCCAAAAGAGGGGATTTTTGATTGTTGTTAATTAAAATAACTAATGTATAAAATAAAGTAACGAATTAAATCAAGAGAACAAACCTTGGGTTAAGTCAACTTCCACCTTAGAAACATACACTGATCATTGACTCAAGCATACACAATTAATATTTTGAATATTCATCGTTAGAATCACTTCCATGTCTTTCCTTAATTTTAGTTAGATAGAAACAAGCGATCTAAATAACCCTAACTACTAAACAACTTCAGACAAGCGCTAAAAGTTTAATCTAGTAGAAGCTTTAAGAATTAGAAAAACCGATGAAGCTAAACAACACAAGCACAAGCGGTTGCATTTAATTTAGTTGAATATTCTTCCCAAGATATAATAATCTCATGATCTGCAATCAATTATTAATCTTAGTTGCTTCGCAAATTAGAGTGACCAAACAATTACGGATTCGATATCTAATTTAGCAGTAGATTTCAATGAATAATAAACTAGTGTGCACCTAGCAATTAAACAAATCAAACATATAATTCAAGCACAGAAAAAATAATCAATACTCAAAATAATAATTGAACAATTAAAATCAATTAGATCTCACAGTGTATTTAATCCAAGGCTTCCGTCTCCTTAATCCAAGAACAAGAAATTAACTATCCATCGCCATAGAAAAACCAAGAATTATAGAGAGAGAATTATATTATTTTCTGAATACAAGATGATCCCTCCTAAGCTTTATTAAGTCCCTATTTATATTATATAATAACAGCCCTAATTATACTCTAATTGCTTTCGTCCAATTCCACTTCGCAAAAGGAGATGTGTAACTGATTTCTGCCTTCCCGCTGGGGCAGGATATCTTACTGCCCAGCACTCCTAAAGTCGCATGTTGGTAGGACATGAGCTATAATGAAAGGCTTGCATGAAATCGTGGGCCCCCTTCCCTTGTTAATGCTACATCCGTGACCCACTTTACTATTTGCATGTGAAGATTCAATTTTAAATTGTGAGCTGCTAGGACTTAAAATCGTGGGCCCATTTGAATTTGCCAGCTGCTAGAATCCCTTGCATGGTTGCATGGATTAAATAATGAGTTGCCCATTCATGCTATCCTACTTCCTTTAATTGCTGAATTCGTGGTTGCTTATTAAAGGACTTCATGAGCTGCTTCGGTAATGTAGCCCACATGTATTCCTTTAGAAGCTACTTGAATTTGCATGCAAGACTTCATATCAATTTGGAATGCATGCACGTGACCCATTCTATACAAGCTGCTCATCAATTTCGTGGGCTACTTAGATTTTACAAGGTTGGGCTGCTCCAATTTGCATGCTGATTTCGTGGCCTTGTTTGTTTCTTTTTAGCCCATTTTGATTCCTTGGATCAATTGTACCTAAAATATAAATATAAAATAAATAAATGTGCTTAGGTACAAAATAGATATAAAAGATTAAGTATTAAGGGAATAAAATATAACATATTTCATCCTTATCAGCAAGAAATGAGCAGACTTGGTTAATCTATCAACAATAACCCAAATCGCATCTAAGCCTTGAGAAACCTTGGGAAGACCCGTAACGAAATCCATCGTAATGTGTTCCCACTTCCATTTCGGAATCTCCAGTGGTTGCCATGGACCCTTCGGCACTTGATGCTCCGCCTTTACACGTTGACAAGTTAAACATCTTGAGATGAACTCCGCGATCTCTCTCTTCATATTACTCCACCAAAATGTATGTCGAAGATCACGATACATTTTAGTACTCCCAGGATGGATTGCAAACGGTGTGTTGTGTGCCTCCATCATGATTCTATACTTCAAGTCAAAATCGTTAGGAACACAAAGTCTGGAGTTGACTCGAAGTATTCCCTCTTCATCGATTCTTGCTTCTGGAATTGCACCTTCTTGCACCTTCTTCTTCATCTTCATCAGCTCCGCATCCGTAGCTTGAGCAACTTTAACTTTATCAATCAAAGCTGGTTCTACGCGTATACTTGACATCATCGCACTCGTTCCCACATATGATCTTCTACTCAACGCGTCAGCTACCACGTTCGCTTTTCCAGGATGGTATTGGATAGTATGATCGTAATCTTTCAACAGCTCAAGCCAACGTCGTTGCCGCATGTTGAGTTCCTTCTGAGTGAAGAAATATTTAAGGCTCTTATGATCCGTATAAATCTCCACTTTCTCTCTGTACAAGTAATGTCTCCAGATCTTCAACGCGAATACGACTGCTGCCAACTCTAGATCATGAGTAGGATAATTCCTCTCATATTCTTTGAGTTGTCGCGAGGCATAGGCTATGACTTTCCCATGTTGCATGAGAACACATCCTAACCCTTTGCCCGAAGCATCGCTGTAAATAACAAATCCATCTGAACCAGATGGTATTGTCAGAACAGGTGCCGAAATAAGTCTCCTCTTGAGCTCTTGGAAGCTCTTCTCGCATTCCTCTCTCCAAACAAATTTCGTATCTTTCCGAGTCAACTGAGTTAATGGAGTAGCGATTCGAGAAAATCCCTCTACAAATCTCCGATAATAACCAGCTAAGCCCAGAAAGCTTCGTACTTCAGTCACCGACTTAGGTTGCTCTCAGCTTTGTATTGCTTCAATCTTCGCCGGGTCCACAGATACTCCACGTTTCGATACCACGTGCCCAAGGAATGCTACTTCCTCAAGCCAGAACTCGCATTTCTTCAGCTTGGCATATAGCTTGTTCTCACGAAGCTTTTGAAGTACCAACTTCAAATGGTGTTCATGATCTTCACGGCTTTTAGAATAGATTAGAATGTCATCAATAAAGACAACAACGAATTGATCCAAATACTCCTTAAATACACGGTTCATCATATCCATGAAAGCAGCAGGAGCATTAGTCAATCCAAAAGACATGACTAAGAACTCATAATGCCCGTACCGTGTTCTGAAAGCAGTCTTTGGAATATCCTCAGTTTTAATCTTCAACTGATGATATCCAGAACGAAGATCGATCTTTGAAAAGAATTGCGCTCCTTACAACTGGTCGAACAGGTCATCAATACGAGGTAACGGATACCTATTCTTGATGGTGACATGGTTCAACTCCCGATAGTCAATACAAAGTCGCATACTCCCGTCTTTCTTCTTTACGAATAAAACAGGAGCACCCCAATGAGACGTACTAGGACGAATAAAACCGATGTCTAACAACTCTTGTAATTGAATCTTTAACTCCTGAAGTTCAATAGGAGCCATTCGATATGGGGTTTTAGAAATGGGCTTTGTACCGGGCTCAAGGTCAATAAAGAATTCAACTTCACGTTCTGGGGGTAGACCGGGAAGTTCTTCGGGAAATACATCAGGAAACTCATTAACAACGGAAATATCATTCAAACCTGACGTATTCTGATTTAGATCAGTGACATGAGCTAAGAAAGCTTGACATCCATTTTTCAATAAACGAATAGCTTTATGACTTGAAATGATATTGACTGATTTTAGTGGTTTGGTGATTTGGATTCGCACAACAGGTTGATTAGGAATATGAAAACTAACAACCTTACGAAAACAATTAATTTTGGCATGGTAAGTGGTTAACCAGTCAATTCCTAAAATCACGTCAAATGCAAGTATTTTCAAAGATATAAGATCAACAGTAAAGTAAGGGTACCAATCTGAATCAAGCAAGATTTGTAAACTGTAGATGTAACAAAGGTTTCTCCTAACGGAGTTTCAACAGATAAGTCAAAGTCTAATTTATCAGAAGTCAAGTTCAAACGTTGAGCACAAGCAGGTGAAATAAAGGAATGGGTAGCACCGGTATCTAACAAGGTGTAAACTTCGCAAGAGTTTATGATCAGCTTACCCGTAATCACCTCGTGTGGATTCCTCGCGTTTTGGGCTGTCACGACAAACGCTCTTCCAGGAATCACCGACTTTGACTTGTCTGCAACCGCCTTTGGAATCACCACCCCCGCTGAATTTGGTTTCGCAACAGGACAATCTCGAGCTATATGTCCTTCTTTTCCACAGTTATAGCATCCTTTGAATTGTTGTGGGCAGTTTGGGCTGATATGTCCCTCTTTCTCGCATTTATAGCATACGACCGGTGGTCGTTCTCCTCCCCTCGAAACAGTTGATGCTGGTGCTGATGTTGACATCTTCGCGTTCTTATTGTTATACCTTCTCTTTTTGAAATCTCCTCCTGATTCGCTTCTTCTACTATCATGGCCACGATAACCACCGGAGTGGTTACCGCTTCTGTCATACTTTCCTCCTCGCTGGTTGTCATTGCTCCGATGACTGCTGCCACCGGTACGACCTTGGTTGTGGTCCCTCGGTTGAACATAATCATTATCTCGTTCTAATAACTGGGCCCTGTTTACTACATCCGAATATAAAGAAAATTTATGAGAAATGAGGTATTGACGTATTTCGGGTTTCAAACCTCTTAGAAACATCCTCGTCATACGTTCCTCATTCTCCACCAAATGAGGTGCAAACCTGGACAGCTCCGCGAACTTAGCCTCGTACTGGGATACCGTCATGTTGTTTTGCTAGAGTCTGATAAACTCTACTTCCTTCATATGACGAATACTTTCAGGAAAGTACTTGTCATTAAACAGTTTCTGGAACGCTTCCCAAGACATCTGGAGTGCGGCAGGCTGGGTACGCTTCACGGATTCCCACCAGTAATCTGCCTCTCCACGGAACATAAACGTGGTGAATGGAACCTTCTGTTCCTCTGTACATCCCAAGACATCAAATATCTTGGTAATTTGTTTAATCCACGTCTCCGCCTTGATCGGATCTGGCTTTCCCAGAAACTCTGGTGGTCCCAATTCTTTGAACTGCTTGGCAGTGACAGCTCGCGTGTTGTTATTATCTCCACCTGTATGTTGCACACGAGTCTCCCTCGTCTGATTTTGCATGAACTGCAAAAAACTTCTAAACATCTCATCGTTTATCGTCTGACCAGCGTTATTTTCAGGATGAACATTGCCTTCTTGTTGCACGTTCTCCTGGTTAACGATTAAAGGTGTCTCCACGGTCTCATTCACTTCGTTGTTAACGTTCTCAGCTGCCATTCTCAAATACTGCCATAAAACAAGGGTTAATTAAACAAGTCAACATATCACATATTAACCCTATGCTCCGACTGACCAATTAAATACCACATAAGCTTAGGTAGGACACACTAGCGAAGGATTTACTCGTCTCTCCCCTCCTAGTTCTATTCCCCGATCTCCGCCAGAGATCATATCCCTAAGCTCTGATACCAACTGTGACGCCCCCCAGAATAGGTCCATTCAACCCAACCCATTCTGAGTCGCCAAATACATGGTACAGAATTCAAATACAAACTTTATATCATACGGTCGTGCAAAATACAACCCCACAACTGTGAGTCTCAATACAAATATGTAGAAAATATTAAGATTCAAACTAAGTCCTCATTACAATTATTATCACACTATTTATCAGAAATAGTGAGGACTACTACTGCTCTAACTCGGACCATCACTCTGTCCCCCGACTAGTTCCCGCAACATTCTCATTTCCTGAAGAGGACAACAGATGAAAAGGGTGAGCTCAACTAGCTCAGTAAAGAATATTATGACTAAGATAATGGAAAATAAATCATCGTTAGTCTTCAACAATTCAGATAAAATATAATGGACAACCAATCTTAGATCAATATTCGCAGCGGAAATAACAAATCATTAGAAGAGTTAAGTAGAAAATGAAGTCTACTATCTTCTATGATTTAAAAGTCCATCATCAATATTTTATCCCTGTAACATCAATCAATATACATCTCGAGTCAATATTCATCTTTGCACTACAGGCCAAAGATATTCATTTGTATCATCAGTGGTCATGTTCATCTCAACACCTGTCATCTTTGCACTACGGCCAAAGATATTCATCAGGTAATCATTCATCTTTGCTCTACAGGCCAAAGATATTCAGTTACATCACCTTTTAGGACTGAGGATGATGAAAAATATTTTAAAGAACGAATCCAGTGAGATAAAAGACAAAGATTAGGGATTCGTCATTTAGTTTATCCAAATTCAAGAATAATCCATAATAATACTTTGTGGAGCAAAATTCAAGAATAAAGCCCAAAACTTGGATACAATCACAGATAGTAACCTTAACAGACAATTTGGACAAATAGAAGAAAAATAAATTTTCCCGTGAATAGTGTCGTATACGTGAATAGTGCCGTATACGTGAATAGTAATCCCGACGGAAAAAGTAAGAATTTCAACATAAAATCCATGACAATATTTTTGTATAATGATATTGAAAAATATAATATCATTTACGAAAGAAAATAACATCCCTTACCTCAAAAGAACAGTATCACTGACTGGAATATCGGATATAATACCGACGGAAGCTTGTACTGAATAGTAATACTCAAAGTATTGAAATACTCACAAAAATACGCTCGATATTATAGAGAGAGAAAACTTCTGATTCTGGTGTGATTTTCAATTCTAACCTAAGCACCCTATTTATAGGAAAAGCTTAGGATGCCAAAGGAGACTAAAATAATAAAATAATATATTTTTAAAAAAAAATTCCGCCGCCTGGCGGCTAAAAATTTTAGATTTTTCAACAACAAAAGTGGGCCCCACCATTTTATTTAAAAAATATTTATTTTCCGAAACTTCAATAATTCATAACAAATAGCCCCTTTGTCAGAAAAATACAAATTCTATGTTCTTCTATAGGAAATTTAATTCTCTACAACTTTGCAGAAGAAAGTTTTTCCAAATTCCAAACATAAATTATCCGAAATCCATAAACAGATGATTTCCCACACCAAAATACTGATAAAAATACATCAACACTAATTCCTTCTTTAATATCCACAAAATGAATATTTCCTTATCATATAAATCAATAATTAATTATTCACAAATAATATTATAGAACTACAATATTAACAACCAGGTCGTTCCCAGGAAAGAGGGGGCCTTCCGATGAGGACTTCTCCCTACTGGCGCGCAATTAAATAACCCCTCCTAGACAGAACTTCCTTAGACATTGTCAATAATGCTATCTAATAATATTATTCAAATAATATGAATTATTGAGTTGATAACGTGAAATACTGTGCAACGATAATTATTGAATCAATACTACAAAATATCAACTGTAGCCATTATTGAATCAATCATAAAAAAAATAGCAACGTAGCAATTATTGAGTCAATAAAATATCAATGCAGCAATTATTAAGTCAATAATATAAAATATCAACGTAGCAATTATTGAGTCAATAATATAAAATATTGAACAGTAAATACTGTAACAATAATTGAGTAGGTTCCTTCTCACGTAAGACTCAATAATTCGAAATACTGTGCAATACCGTGTGCTACTGCGCAACACCGCGTACTGTATTTTAACCACCGGGTATTTCAACAGTATTAACGGTAACAACTATGCCGTTATCTTGTAAAAAAGTTATTTCTGTCGCTTTCTATATCCGACAGTTATTCCGTTGTGGGGGCCCACAAATAGCTGCGCCGTCGTACGAATATTCCCCGACAACAAGAATATTCCACGACCAAACGAATATTTCCCGACAACAAGAATATTTTATAACCACTTGCTCATTTTAAAAATATTTACACATTTCACCCATAACTTTCATAATTATCAAATCAACACCTTACTATTTCGAAATAATATATAAAGAAAATTAAATCTTTATTCATAAAAGTTGGGGTTTTACAAGTTGCACCAGTTAACCCATTACGGATTAACTGACGCCACTCACCCATTACTCGACCACTATACATATTATACGTATTACTCTATACATATATCCTATACACCAATTTTATATTTTATATATTACAAACGTCAGAGAACTTAGAGAGATTAAGAGAGAAAATTGAGAGAATAATTGATTTGGAGAAGAGATTGAAGAATTAAAGTTCATATCATCATCAAACACAGTTAGCAAGGGTATAATCCTTCATCTCAAGTTTTATTACGTTAGTTTATTTTTCAAACCCAACTCCAAACTCTCTGTATATGATTTTGGTGACGAATACTTAAGATGTAATCATATATGTGTTATTGTATGATTATAACATGTTTTATATTTGGTATGAATGGTTTAAAATAGTTGAATTCATGAAATTAGGCCTTAATTGGGTTTACGAAAAGTTACAGAACCTTCTTTTCCATTTACGTGCATTAAAAATTATCTGTGAATGGGAAAATTGATAGTTGTTCATTATATGGCTATATGTGTGTTCATATGTGTTTATAACATATTATATGCCATATATGCATAACTTCAGTGGTCAAACCATCAAAATTTTGTTTATATTTGGGTTTTCAAAATTATAGAGTCGTATATATGGCCATATGGCCCTTACGTACAAATTTTATACCATGAATCGATGGTTTAACTTTGAATTAACACTTGCATATGATTGTACACGTTTATACGAACAAAACGGAAGTTAAACGAACGGATTCGGTGTTATAACGAATCCGTAACGTTAAATTTCTTGATTTTCCTTCAAAACATGATAAAGTATAAAAACAGTGAAATTAGACGCCTTGGATTGTGTGATTACATGATTTTAATTGCCAAGATCATGCTAGAAATATTGTATAGCGTTTATGTGAAGTCCATACTTCATGGGTAGCATTTGAATTGTGGTAGTAGCATTAAAATGAGAATTTTTGGGCTGCTTTGTTTGTCATTCGCGAACTGAGAATCTGGGTCTGCGTTGCCACGCGGCCGCGCCAGTCCCAAGGGTAACTGGCGCGCAGCCGGAGCCCTGCAGAAAACTGAAAATTTTTCTAAATGTTAGTGTTATCAAAGATGTGTTTTAAAACCAATGTGAAGAACATAAAGACATGATGAACACATACTAAGATGTTAATAACGTGTATTATGTGAATGATTAATAAGTTGATCTTAAAACTTAAACCATTATTCAATAAGTCGAAAATGAGTTCTATAAGCAATGTGATGATTCGATAAGTATATCGGGTTATTGATTAATGTGTATTGTGAATGTATTGGTATGTAGGACTTAATAAAGAACGAGAATTAATTATAGCTTGTGCAAGAGGCAAGTTTCTTTACCCTAACTCTATTTTTGATTAAGCAAGTTTCCTAAACTCAAACCTTACGTTACATTGAGCAAGTTCCTAACTTAATTTACATTGAATAAGATTTCTAAATTTAAAGTTATTGATTGAAAAAATTCTTATCCTTGTTTATTCAAGTTAAGATGTCCATATGAGATATTATTATTCCTTAAAGCATGATTCAGTTATACAATACTTATTCGATTGTATACCCTTGAGATTTATTATTCAATTTGAATATCGATGTCATTGTTAAACTTATAGGACTAGTGAACCCCTATTGATTCGACTAGTCCATAGTTGATGTACGTTCTAAATTCTAGAATACTTATTGAGCCTATCCAAACCAAACTTTCTTTGGTGCGGACTCTGATGTCAAAACTGAGATGAATAACCCTGCAAAGGGGATTATTTACGCTTTAGCGTTGAGATATTGTGCACAGTATGGTACTAAGAGCTGATCCCCCTAAGTACGAGAAGTAGAGTCCATAGTCTTATGACTGTTAAAGGTTTAAAGTTTAAGCACTTTACAATCTAGGACATAGTTCGAGGTCTTATGACGCTCAGATGTTATTTTGATTCTTGTTATTTATTCTTGAGTCAAAAGTTGAGTTTCTTTATTCAGATGTCTTTGATTCACTCGCATGTTATTATATTATTGTCATATTGTTATACTTATGGGCAATCGTGCTCACTCTTGCGTAATAATAACATTGCAGTTAAGAACGAAAGGTCCGACGAGCCTTCTACTAGCAAAGGAAAGGGCAAAGTCAACAAGTGATGAAGACTTGTTATTTAATTTATATGTTTATGTTTCAGACTTGTATTAAGTTGTGTAAGACTATTTAATTATTTATGTTTTCGCATTTGAGATTTAAGGTTAGTATGACCTGGGATTTATTTTATTTATTACTCAGATGTTGTAACCCCATAAGGGGAGGATTTATATCTATTTATTGCATGGTTTGCATGTACTATGGGTAGATAGATAGATGATATTCGTACAGTGAATACCAAGTCCCGTGGAATTGAAGTACCCGAATTTAGGGGTGTCACATTTAGAGCAGAGCGGAGCTCTTCCCGCTCAATCAATCCAGCATCCAAAGCGGCCCTGAGACCATCCCTATCAGCAAAAGCTGCCAGACAAGGCAGCCAACATCTGTGCTCTAAATGAGTCTCGCTCAAAGGTCATCCTGAGTAGTGAGTTTGCTAAAGCAGGATCTGTCCCACAAAAATGGTCGGGGAATCACTAACCAAAGCAGCGGTCAAACCCGTGAACAGCTCATCCTCGGTAGGAGAATCTGGATCCTCCATGGGCTCCTCCTCGTCAGAGTCCACACTAGGAGATGAAGAAGCCTTTGCTACCACTCCTATCTCTGCCTCCAACCACACAGAATACTCCGGAGAACAGCCCGAATTGCTACTGGATTAATCAGCCCTCTCCCAATGAGTCTAACACTCATATATTTTGACCAAGTCGGCGGATGACATGGAAGAAGCCGACATCCTCTGATCAGCAGACCCCTCGAAATGGTGCAAACTCTGCAACTGATCAAAATGACACATGACTACTGTGACGCCCCCAAAATAGGTCCAGTCAACCCAACCCATTCTGAGTCGCCAAATATATGGTACAGAATCCAAATACAAACTTTATATCACACGGTCGTGCAAAATACGACCACGCAACTGTGAGTGTCAATACAAATATGTAGAAAATATTAACATTCAAACTAAGTCCTCATTACAATTATTATCACACTATTTATCCGAAATCTCTAACTTGGACCATCACTCTGTCCCCCGACTAGTTCCTGCGACATTTTCATTTTCTGAAGAGGACAATAGATGAAAAGGGTGAGCTCAACTAGCCCAGTAAAGAATATTATGACTAAGATAATGGAAAATAAATTATCGTTAGTCTTCAACAATTCAGATAAAATATTATTGACAACAAGTTTTAGATCAATATTCGCAGCGAAAATAACAATTCATTAGAAGAGTTAAGTAGAAAATGAAGTCTACTATCTTCTATGATTTAAAAGTTCATCATCAATATTTTATCCCTGTAACATCAATCAATATACATCTCGAATCAAATATTCATCTTTGCACTACGGCTAAAGATATTCATTTGTATCATCAGTGGTCATGTTCATCTCAACACCTGTCCATCTTTGCACTACGGCCAAAGATATTCATCAGGTAATCATTCATCTTTGCTCTACAGGCCAAAGATATTCAGTTATATCACCTTTTAGGACTGAGAATGATGAAAAATATTTTAAAGAACGAATCTAGTGAGATAAAGGACAAAGACTAAGTATTCGTATTTTAGTTTATCCAATTCAAAAATACTTTGTAATAATCAATTGTGGAGCAAAATTCAAGAATAAAGCTCAAAACTTAGATCCAATCAAAGATAGGAACCTTAACAAGCAACTTGGACAAATAGAAAAAAAATTTAATTTTTTCGTGAATAGTGCCGTATACGTGAATAGTGTCGCATACGTGAATAGTGTCGTATACGTGAATAGTAACTCTGACGGAAAAAGTAAGAATTTCATAATACAATCCATGCCAATATTTTGGTATAATGATATTGAAAAGAATAACATCATTTACGAAAGAAAATAACATCCCTTACCTCAAAAGAATAGTACTTCTGACTAGAATATCGGATATAAGGCTGAAAAAAATTTGCACTGAATAGCAACACTCAAAGTACAAATACTCACAAAATACGCTCGATATTATAGAGAGAGAAAACTTCTGATTCTGGTGTGATTTTCAATTTTAACATAAGCACCCTATTTATAGGAAAAGCTTAGGATGCCAAAGTAGACTTTTGCGCCGGCGGCTTCTCCAGCACACCTCGTGAGAAAAAAATTCAACATTCAACAAGCAATGACAAAAGTGGGGCCCACCATTTTATTTAAAAAAATATTTATTTTTGAAACTTCAATAATTCATAATAAATAGCCCTTTTATCAGAAAAATACAAATTCTATGTTTTTCTATAGGAAATTTAATTCTTTATAACTTTGTAGAAGAAAGTTTTTTCAAATTTCCAACCGAAAATGGCCGAAATCCACAAACGGGTGATTTTTCACACCAAAATACTGATAAAAACACATCAGCACTAATTCCTTCTTTTATATCCACAGAATAAATATTTCCTTATCATATAAATTAATTATTCGCAAATAATATTACAGAACTACAATATTGACAACCAGGTCGTTCCTAGGGAAGAGGGGGCCTTCCGATAAGGATTTCTCCTTACTTATGCGCAATTAAATAACCCCTCCTAGACAGAACTTTCTTAGACATTGTCAATAATGTTATCTAATAATATTATTCAAATAAAATGAATTATTGAGTTGAGAATGTGAATTACTGTACAGTGACAATTATTGAATCAATAATACCAAATATCAACGATAGCAATTATTGAATCAATCATATAAAATAGCAACGTAGCAATTATTGATATAAAATATCAACGTAGCAATTATTGAACTAATAAAATATCATGCAATTATTGAATTAATAATATAAAATATTGAACAGTAATTACTGTAACAATTATTGAGTAAGTGGCTTCTTACGTAAGAATTAATAATTCAAAATACTGTGCAATACTGTTTGCTACTGTGCACAACGCGTATTACTGTATTTTTATCACCGAGTATTTCAACAGGTTAACCGTAACAGTTTTACTGTTATTTATAAAAAGGTTATTTCTGACGCTTTCTATATCCGACAGTTATTCCGTTGTGGGGCCCACAAATAGATGCGCTGTCGTACGAATATTCCCCGACAACAAGAATATTCCACGACCAAACGAATATTCCCCAACAACAATGAATATTTTATAACCACTTGCTTATTTTAAAATATTTGCACATTTCACCCATAACTTTTCACATTTATCAAATCAACACCTTACTATTTCGAAATAATATATAAAGAAAATTAAATCTTTATTCATAAAATTCGGGGTCTTACAACTGCCAAAGGATGATAGGTAGTCACTCCTCTCAAACCCGCTAGGGGCAAATAATCAAGGCCAGATGCATGAGTGATAAAGCTATATGGGGATGCTAGCCCTGAGCATGACAAGATCACAAACGGATGCTCAATATCCGACAGAAATGCCGACCAAGACTCTTCATCAATGCACTCTGCAGGCTAAAAAGAGAAAGCTCTAGATGTCACGTGAGTAAAGCAAAAACCTCTAGGCCTGAATGATCCAATCGGTCGTATATGGGACATCAGCCATATATACAGCAAGACCGAGCTGCCCCTAAAAAACCCCTCTGAATGGGTACTACAATACGTGGCCCCCACCTGGGGAGCCGCACCTCTACCTGCGGCAGCCGCAGGTAGAGCTTAGGCTCCCTGGCCTATAAATAAACGTGCCCCCCTTTCATTTTGAAGTTTTCAAAACGCAACGAAGCTTTGCCTGTCTGATTTTCTGACTTTTACACCTCTTTCAAATTCAAATATTTTCACTCCAACATGTAGATATACCCATATACTACCACATATCAGAAAATAACGGGTAGATTTGGACGTATAGAGCCTACGATTTGGCAAAAAGTTCGTATTGCAGTCCATTGTAAGTATTTTTACTATCAGAAAGTCAATATTACTATTTTGCACTGTTTTCCACTTGCACACGAAGTTTTATCTTCTAAATATGCCCAGAACTTAGTTCCGTGGCCGTTTTCGTCAAAATTTGGTATATTTCTGCACATAAACGTAATTTTTTGCATTTTTACAACTTGAATTGATGATCCGTCAGCTTTAGCAGTCTCAATGCACTAGCACACACATTTTTGGCAACTCCGCCGGACTAGGTTATCTTTCCAGTTCGGGTTTGGCCATTTTTTGTGCTTATTTAATTGCAAATGTACTAACATTTTAATTCTGTCAAGCCCGGATTTCAAATCCGAGGTAGTTTACCTCTTTTATATATATTTACACATATACAAGCGAATTTCACCATCACTGGTACTCATATCAGTCCTGGTTGACTACATTTCTGTCAATATATATATATATATATATATATATATATATTTTCAGTCCGACCTAGATTATTTCGTGGCCATTTTACTGTTTTTGCACACTTCGCCATACTGGGTGCTCTCCCCAGTCACCGGTTGACTACTTTTCTGTCAATTTCAATTTCAGTACGGGAACCGACGTGAAAACCCGTCGCCCTTTTTATTGTTTTTATATTCATATATATCTATATTTTATTTCTGTCACAGCCTGAATTATTTCGTGGCTATTTACAGTTTATATATATATATATATATATATATATTTCAATTTTAGTCCGAGCTTGCGAGTGAAAATTCATCGCCCTTTACAGCTTTTGTATATATATAATTATATATATTGCTTTACTCAAATTTATTCAACTACTGCATTTAACATTCATTTGTATATGAATCTGCACTAACATATATGCGGGCGGACTAGATTTATTCAAATCTCGTCAATTCTAGCTTTCAATGGTTCAAACAAGGCCCGATAGAACCTGAAAGCTATAATGGCTGAGATTTCTTTAAATCTAGTTATTTTTTATAGTTTCAGCTTTGAAAGCAAACTCGCGTCCCTTAGATCGCTATCTAGTGGGAACGAAACGCTTTATCCACTCGCAGCCAGAATTTATTGATGAATCCTTGGTTCCATTGCGACGTGATGATGTATATATATCCATTTCTGTGCAAATTTGAACTGTGCAGGTTTATGAGCTACTCATATGTGAGCCTAAGAATCGTGGGATTCACGATCAAATCGATCGAGATCTGATTCTCATGATGGATAAACTCCAGTTTACAGATGTACCCTGCCGATTTTTTTGTAAAATGTACATACACAGACCTTAAAACGGTTATCCGGATTTAAGGTCTCATCATAGTGAAATGTTAATTGTCGTGTCAGCGTCCCTCCGATGATTTTCATACCCATGAGGAGACCGATACTTGTCTATTCCTGTGGTCGAAGATGCTTCGCAGCCCGGCAAGTCACCATTCACATGCAGCCTTAAGGCTATAAAGATAAAAAAAAAATAAAAGTAGCGATACGCTTCAATTCCTATGGCAGCGTAAGGGTTTGATCAACCAGCTTTCGAAACATCATTTTCAATCAAAAGAAAAGCTTTTGTAAATCAAATTAAATGCTTTTGCAAATCAAATCAAAGACTGATTTTCAAATAAAATCAAACACTTCGTATATAGGCTCAACGAAGTCTGTCAAAGCTTTCAATCAATCAAATTAAAAGGCCCAATTTTTAAACAGCATTCACTCATGTATTCACAATTTTAAGGAAAATATTGAAAAGATGCGGTATCGTGTTTACATGGGAGTCGTGGGGTGCCTAACACCTTCCCCACACTTAACCAAGTCCCCGAACTCAAAACTCCGATTTTGAAGATCAAGTTTCAACAGTGTCCAACAATTGGGCCTCTTTTCAAATCAATTTGGTTGAGTTGGTACAACTATTTTTAAATCTACCAACTGGCAACTCTGTTAAAACATTCAAATCGTCGACATAAATACATGTTGGCCTCTTTCCTAAAAAACTCTTCAAAACTTTTTTCCTAAATAAAAAGAATAAGGGTAGAAAGAACTTAAGAAGATCGATTTAAGGAAATTCGGGTTATGAATCGACCCGCGGGATTTTTAAATTTTCCAACGTCGACACCATGTCTAACAATAATGTTAGGTGTCTCAAATTTTTGTTTTGAATGACATGACATTAAATATTTTAATGATAATTTATGATATAATTATTTTTATGAGATATACTCAACCAATGTTACCATAACACATCGTTTGAGACACTTTTTGAGACCAAAAAAATACAAAAACTTTATGTGGACATAAAAATTGTACAAAAAAATTAGAATCGATTGTATTTGAATTTGAATTATTTGTATTTTGACCCTTAATGCGGGTAAAAATATAAATAGGCGAAATTTAAATACACTATGATCTAATTTTTGTGTCTGCATAAAAAAACTCAAAAATATGAAACCCCTAACATCACCTTCTTTTTTTTTTATATAATAATACAACTGATTAATTTGCCGCATTTTTACCATATGTGATTAAGTATAAAAATGTGTAAATTACAGTTGTGATAAATTGCATTTTACTTTTTATACTGCTGAAAGTTTATATTAAAGTTGTTAAAATTTTCAGATTAAAAATATTCTGAAAGGAATAAAATGGTTAAAGTTGATAACAAATAATTGTAAAATATAGTAAAAATATTTAAATTTTATGAAAAAACAATACGCCATGTTCGTGGAAATATAATTTTGGATCTATTCATATTCGTCAAACAACCATTCAAAATTTTTAATTCATTCATATTTAAATTCGTATTTCGAAAGCATACGATAGAACGGTCCGTTCAAAGAATTTGAAATCCCGCCAGCAAAATCCTCACCCAAATATTATGGTATTTTCAATATTTTATTGATTCTCATTGACGAGAGATTATACTAGGGTTTTCCCCAAGAGATTATACTAGGGTTTGGTTGAAGCAGATGAATTTGGGGGATTTGAACAAAGTATGGGAAATCAAAACCCTAAAGAGAAAGGATGAAGAGGATAAGGCGAGGCAGATTCTCGAGCGCGTTGCCAAACAGGTCCAACCCATCATGCGTAATCACAATTGGCGGGTTAAACTTCTATCCGAATTCTGGTAAAACAAATTTCTTCTCCTTTTTCTTTTCAATCCTAACAATGTTCTGTTTGCTGTCCAAAATGCTAAGGTTGCATTTGTTTGCAAAAATATGGATGGGATAATATTGTTTGTATTAATTTAACACAATTAGGGACTATTTAATCCTATATTATCCCGTTATTCAAATCCATGAACTATTTATTATCACTTTTAAGGTTATTTTTACCTCAAAAGAGGATTATATAATACCATCTTTACACTTTTGATTATAATCCTTCATTAAACGGCCTTAGTAAGTCCAACTAATCACGGATAAAATAGTCTAGTAATAAATTAGTATAAATAATCTAATCTCAACATTTTTCAAACAAACATAGCCTAAGAAAATGTAGAGCTTTGTGATTCACCCTTAGACAGTGTTATAAAAGTCGTTAGGCGGACCTAGCGGCGGAGGGTGCACCTAGGCCACGTGGCAGTGCCTAGTCGTTTTCCTAGGCAGACAATGCTTTTTCTTTGGCGGTATCATTTATTTATTTTTCTATTATACATATTTGTTATACTATATAAAACATAAAAGGTAATTTTCTAAAATTTTACATGTAAATTATTAAAAAACAATCTTTTAAGACTTAAAAATTCGTTTGAAATATTGTAGAGTTTCAAAGTAGAGATTTGGTTTTGTCTAGGCAGGGCCTAGGCGGCTAGCCAAATCTAGGCGGTAGAGGACCGCTTAGCATCTAGGCGGGGATTAATGGGACCTAGGCGGAGATTTTTAGAACACTTCCCTTAGATACTAAGGTTTATGGAAAATCCTAAAAGTTGCTTTTGATTCTTATGTTATGTTGATTACTGAGAAATGTTATGATGTCATTAGCAGTTGATTAAAGCTTAAATTAATATGATAATAATTGCAGTCCGAAAAATCCAGCTCTTCTTGGATTGAATGTAAACCATGGTGTGCATGTGAAGCTGAGGCTTCGAAGGCCAAACAGGGATTGGGATTTCTACCCATTTGATCAAATTCTTGATACAATGCTCCATGAGCTCTGCCACAATGCACATGGTCCTCACAATGCCATTTTTTACAAGCTTTGGGATGATCTAAGAAAGGTTCCTTTCCTGTTTTCTTCTGATTGCTCTTTGTATTCTGAAATAGATTTGTGTTTGCCTTTCTTATTTTTTTTGTCAAAATTTAAATAATTGCATACAAGAATGAATGGAAAGGTAACATGTTATCACTTATAATAGTTAGGCCATTATCTAATAAACTGAATGATGAAGCTTTCTCAGCATAAAAGAATACAAAATGATGATTATAGTAAAACATAGTGATCACTGATCAGTACCATTGCTTCAGGAAGATTGAGAATCTCAGATTGTTGTGATGGACATGTCTCTTTCTTGTGCAAATAGGAAGCAAGGATTCTTTATTATCCTACTGAACTGCCATATCCCTACATCAGATACTCCGATTCTCAGGGACACATAGGGATTCTCTTCTCCGTTCAAACTGGGCAAAATAACTAACAGAATAACTGCAAAGTTAAGTAATAATAAGGAATGATCAAGCCAAAATTTATATTGAAATAAAGCTGTTGTGCGTTGAATAACGCTAGTTCTTAAGACATTATTCGGCCTTATTCCCGTGCTTGAATCTGACTACTGAACTACCTGCAGGAACAACTACAGAGTGATGGTGTGCACATGCCAAACTCTCACTATGACAAAATAGTAGTTCTCTAATTTCTTACAAAATAAGGCTCTAATAATTTTGAGGATCACTATGAAACTCAAAATTAGCTTTCAGTGAATTACTAAAGAATAAAAAGAGACTTCTCTTTTTACTGCACTCTGTATAATACTTTTTGAACAGTCAATTTTTGGTTAACCGAAGTGAATGATTGTACTCCCTTTTTATAGCCGTGGTTTGCATGGATCCTGTCTAAAAGTTTCAACCGGCCATAAATAAGGACTGATTGAAATCAAGGATTGTCAAAGCATGAGTTCTTTGAACTCCACTTTTCACACTCTTGTGTGAGAAATAAGCTATGTGAAAGCAGAAAAAGTTTTCTAGCCTGACTTTGGGAAAAACAATTGAATTGCCTGCAATGTTTGAACTACAAAAAGACAAAAAAGATGGATCCCCCGTGATTGAAATTTTCTAAAAATTCCTCACAAATTTCAAATTAAATTAACTGAGAGTTTTAACCTTTTGTGTAGTGCATCACGAAGATGTCTGCAGAATTGAATCTGTGAAGATCACACAAGGACTAATTCAAGATGAGAATGCATAGTGCACCACGTCTTGAACTACCATACTATCTTAACCTTGTCATATTACGTCATTGATGTGTATGTGTAGTGAACCTCATCTTTGCTCCAGTTAAGTGGTATTCACTACCTCAATCACTTCTGAGCTTCTTGACTGGTCGACCAAGTTGTTTTTCGAATCGGTTTTGAAATTCAATAAACTTTACAAAAACCTTGTCCTTTGACTTCAACAAGTATACACGACAATATCGATTATGATCGTCGATGAATGTGGCAAAATACTTCATACTGCCTCTAATAGTGAAACTTTTGAAATCACATGTATCTGAGTGAATTAAGTTCAACTCCTCAATACTCCTTGATACTGAAGGAAACGACCTTTTTGTGATTTTTGCCTAGACACAAATTTCACACTTTCTTGACTTCTCATCTCCACAGTTTGGAAATAAGCTAATTTTCCTCATGTCATGAAATTTTCTGTAATTAACATGATCCATTCTATTGCCATGACTCAGAAGAATTTGCAAAGATGAGACTCCATTACGAACATTTGGTACAATGCTATTTTATACGTTCCATTAGTATGATAAACATTTCCAAAGAAGATGTTTTTATGGAGGTTCGACATTGCATTTTGGTGTTGTATGATTGCTTTCCAAGATGTTTGATAATTGGTGATTTGAATATCATTAGTACTTTCGACATTTAAGATCTATGTGCTCAACCCGATTAAGTTCAGAAAGACGTGAATGTACCTTAAGCGCATGATAATTGTGTGCTTACTGTTTACATATCATATTTAAATTTTGGACAATTCTTTGAAAAAGATATTATAGTAACCAAAATACAACGGCCCAAAGAAAAGCTAGAATTTTGGTAATTCAGATTGGATTTGGTCATTGTTTCTTTTTATGGAACTACTGGGAAAAGAAAAGAACTATTGACTATTATGTATCCTTTTCTTCAACATATGTCCTTATTTTAGATGCCAAGTGAATTAGTGCTGAGTAAACCTTGGAACAGAAAATTAATTCCTAGATTTTATAATGGTTTACCTCAAACTTGATAATTGAACTCTTTTTGAAATTGATTTGCTCTTTGTACAATGCCAACACTTATTATTGTGATTGCATATTCTTAATCGATATTTCTCATTTTGTAATTTTCTGTTCTTGTTATTTAGGAAGCGACTAACTTTAGGACATTTTAGTTTTAGTTTCTAATAATATTTGAAGGGACCTAAAAGTGCTATTTGGCATCCTCGCTTGCCCTGTATGAATTGCTGATGAACAACTTAGTAGTTTAGGTTGTTGGATAGCTTATTGCCTGATTTTGTTGGTTTTCATGCTTATTTAGTTTTTTCGTTAATTCTTTTCTTTATCTTTTTTTATTCGTATACTCTCGCCATTGCAGGAATGTGAGGAGCTAATGACCAGGGGTGTAACTGGTTCTGGGGAAGGCTTTGATCTTCCAGGGAGGCGTCTCGGTGGTTTCTCTCGTCAACCTGCTATTTCATCTCTCCGACATACTGCACTCACTGCAGCGCAAAAGAGAGCACGTCTAGGATCCCTTCTACCATCTGGACCTAAACGTCTTGGTGGTGATAGCTCTATGATGGTTGCACTCAGTCCCGTCCAAGCTGCTGCAATGGCTGCAGAAAGGAGATTACAAGATGAGATTTGGTGTGCCTCTGGAGCTTGTGAAGTTGAGGAAGGAGAAATCAGTAATGATTTGTTGCAGAAACACGTGGGACAGAGTGCTGGAAATTCAAGGTCTTGTAGTGATCCTGATGGGCATAAAACAAATGCAATATCTCGGAAAAGGAGTCGTGAGTCATGTTCATCATCTCGGTCTACAAATAATCCTATGGAGCTCAGTTTTGTGGACTTGACTACAGATAGTTTAGTGTCTGGATCAATGCATAATAAAGATTCTATTTCTCAAAAAAGAAGTGATCAGACAGAGAAGTCGTCTAATTTAATGAATGGTCATCAGAACTCTAATTTTGTTGATTTATCAAGCAATGTTTCAACTCCTGCTGCTGTATATCCGGATGCTACACATGATACAGAGTGTAGCACCTGGGAGTGTGTAACATGCACTTTGGTGAACCCAGTAAGTAATATAATTATATGATTTTCTACTTATTCAACTGTGTTTTGTTTTGTAGCCCCCCGCCACCCCCACCCCCACCCCCACCCCACCCCCAAAGCTCCCCTCCTGTTTCTTCTGTTAAGTATCTTGTATTCTATTTTCCACTGATGGACCTGGTATTTCTTTGTCACCATTATGGCATTACTTAAATTATCTGATCAGTATGTTTTGTCGAGAAATGCGTGGTCCATGGGCACCAGTGTTGAAGCTAGATTTTCTAGTGACATTGCATGTTTTAGATAATGAGCTTTTCTTTGGTTCACTCACAAATTTGAACTTTTGTGCATGAATAAATATAAGATAATGAGAACTTTCATTATATCTAGTGGCTTGAATTCTTGGACTGCCCTTGTTCATTTACTTCCTTAGCACCACTTATTTCTTTTTATGCTCCAAAGCATTTGTTACCTGACGCCTTCTTAATGAATGTGGAGGAAACTTCTCGCAAGAATTAATGAACTTAGAGAATTTACTTTTTTGGTTAGCTTAGTTGTAAAGCATTTATTATGTTATTATTGGCCAAAACTTAAGTTTACTACTACCTTTTTTTCTTTTTGCACAACTATATTTGCATTTTCTAATGGTTAAGAATACTTTCATTTCGTTTTTAGTTTAAATTAGCTTGTATAGTACTCCCTCCTTAAAAAGAAGTCATTCTTTGTATTTTACAAAAAGAATTCTACAATTTTTTTGGGACAATGGATAATTACATAGCATTGGACTTGGTAAGTGATATTAAAAATTGATATGGTTCTATTCATTTCTCTAATATAGTACCTATCTGTATAGTTGTCTTCCCTGTTGATCTGACGGCTAGGGATTTTTGCAGCCATTAGCTCCAATATGCGAAGTCTGTTGTACGCTGAAGCCCAGAGGTGTTAAAGACAAGTATAAATTCTGGTCATGTAAATTTTGTACTTTGGAAAATGGTGTGAAGTTGGAGAAATGCAAAGCATGTGGTCAGTGGAGATATTCACATGGCGCGCCCGTGGCTGCCCCTGCACCAAATATTGGTACCTGAGGTAAACTCAAAATGCTATTAAGTCCATTATTTTGTTTCAAGTTCCGGAATTTTGCTTTTTCTAGTGACAAACTCTTTTCAAGGCCTTTTTGGTGGTTTTTCAAGCCAAACGGGGATGCAAGTTTTAAGTTAACATGGTCAGAATGGCCATATAACGTTGCCGATTTTGTATTTTCTTGCGGCATGTGCTTCTTTGGTTACTTAAGCAGGTTGTTTCTTTTGAATTATTATCAATTTCAAGAGCTTTCGGTTGAAGGGAATACGAAATACAAGATATCGACTTACAAAATCAATTTTTTGTTTGTTTATTATATGAATTCTGTCATAATATTTGGTTATATTGGAGGTATGTTCAAAGTAAGTTTATATGGAAAAAAAGGTTTCATTCGTCATTTTTCTTAGTTTTATAAAAATTAGCAAAAAAAACATTTTTTTATTATTAATTGTAGTATAAAATGACGTAATATTCTCAAGTTTGTTTTCATAATTGTATTATCATGTCATTATTATTAAATTAACAACTTATTATTTTTATGCTATGTTTGGATTGAAGGAATGGAATAGAAGAAGGAATGGAATAGTGGAGGGAATGGAATAGAAGTGGGAATAAGGGATTCCATGTGCATGTTTGGTTGGTGTTAGGAATATATCTATGAATGAATTAAATAATTTGAAAGTTATCTAAATACTCCAAATGTTCAATTTTAACTTAAATTCAAATTTTATCTTTAAAATTTGTCTCATATTTCTTTAAAATTTTCTATAATTCTCTCTTTATTTTTTCTACTTATAAAATTTTTTCTTTAATTTTTTTATTTATAATTTATCTTTTTTTTATAATTTATTTTATTTCTCTAGAATTAACTTTATTTTAATTGATGAAATCTAAAGATAAATAGTATCAAATAAAATACAACCAACAAAACTAAATCAACTAGTATAACACCCCTACTCAATAATATAAATTGATTATAAATCTAATAACATAATTGATAATTTCATCATTCAAAACAACTTAATAAAATGTCTAATCAACTAGTAATGCATCCTATTAATAAATTCTAGACAAAATTTCAATATCATCATTCAATAATCAACATAGCAAAATGTTTAAATAACTAGTATAACACTCCACTCAATAAATCCTTGACAAAACCATCTTTTCGCTTATCGAGAAGGCTAAAGAAAATTATTATCAACTCCTTCTCACGAGTAAAGCTTGCACATGATCTTGTTACGTTCGCTATCAGTTATATCGGGCATATTACTCAGCGTATTATTGAGATTTTTACGCAAATCGAGTAGATGATTTCTCGAGTTGTACAGCGAGAATAGTAGCAGCCCTCTCCATAGTAGAGTCAGAATCAATATCGAAACTTGACTTTCTCTTTCTCTTTCTGAAACTAGAGGACTTGCTAGACACTGCGGGTTAGAGTCAAGCCATCATTTTCATCATTTGTTTGGATCTCTTCATCTAACTCGATCATTTCCGCAGTAGATAGAGCATCTTTTTCAGTTGCTCTATCCTTGCCAAATATAACACATAGATCCAAATAATTTGAAATTTTTTTATTCTGCCACTTTGCTCTCTTTAGGTGCACTTAAAACAAGTTAAAGAAAAAAAGATAACACAGTAATTAAAAAAAAGAAAAACAGTAAAACAGTAAAGATAGTCACTAATTATTATTTTAAGGAATAATACTCTGAACAACTAAGAGGAGCAGTTCCTAATGGAAAAGTAGTTGCAAGTCCTAAAAAATGACTAACCTTAAGATATGGAATTCATACATCTTTACTTTTTAACAACTAACATGACATTCAAAACTTTAAAACACAGATAATGATCACATGCCAATCCTAACATAGAGTACCAGATAAAAAGTATATGAACTATATAACATGATTGCATCAGTTGCTAGAGCAGGGACCAACAACAAATGTTGTCTAATTTATCACAAATGCCATGTATAACAAAATACAACACATGAAATCTCAACTTTGGACAACAAAAGTAAAACCCAGAACAAATGAAAAGGATACTACGTGAAAAGGATAATAAAAATTAGCATATAGTATACATATAATGGGAACCACATAATAGAGTTTAAGGATCACACCTATTTGTAATACATGTTAACCTAGAATACACAGTTAACTACACTTACATACATTTAATTTTATGACTAAACTTATTAGCTTTGGTCAACATAAATCTAGAATAACAACAGACCTCACAAAAAAAGGGGAGGAATACAACAAGAAGTCAGAAGAAAGAAATTAGTAACAGCAACATAAATGCAAAAAGTCATCAGGAACTTCATACCCTCAAATAGATGTTTGATCTGGTAAGTGGTAACAGAGAACGGTGCTTGAGGACTTTGGGCTTTTAAGAACTGGGTAATAACTTGACTGAGGTCTGTTGGGTTTCAACAACTTGGCTCATCATCTATGCAATAGTATAGTTTTCGAAGCCGACATGAGTCCATCAAACCAATTTCGTCAACTATTATTGTATAGGCCTGACAATTTTGCCTGATCCAATCCGTCCGAACCCAGAAACCCTTAATAGTTGTCTTAAAATATGCAAATTCAAGCTGGCCTTTTGACAATACCACAATCCGAACAAGATAATTCCTTAAAATAGGACAAATATGCAAATTCAAGCTGGCCTTTTGACAGATTGATTATATGAGTTCACATATCTGTTTGATATAGTTTTATTTTTCCAAAGGACCTCTCTCTCACATGTTATCAGAGTTGATATAGTTATGAAAAAACATAATATAAATTAAAGTTCACTAACTAATGTGGCAATATCAACTAGTCAACTATTACAATATTCAGATGCCCCGCATGTTTAATGTTCTTTCCCTTAACCTACTTCAATGATTTATGTAACTATTTAAACACCAATGCCACTGCAGTCAACAAAAGCAATTGTAAGAAGAGAAAACCAATATAGATGATTTCAATTTGTAAACATCAATTACAAAAAGAAATTTCCCTTTTCTGCTAAGAAACTAAAAAGGTTCGAGATCACCAAACGGATAAATCAATGTCATAAAACCCTAAC
Source organism: Panax stipuleanatus (assembly GCA_020205555.1). Taxonomy (NCBI): domain Eukaryota; kingdom Viridiplantae; phylum Streptophyta; class Magnoliopsida; order Apiales; family Araliaceae; genus Panax; species Panax stipuleanatus. The sequence goes on from CM035122.1 coordinate 12,942,807, forward strand.
AAACACCAAACAGAGATCTGTAATAAATCACCAAACAGATAAATGCAAAGAATAAAAAATTTGATCACCAAACAGAGATCTGTAATTCTAATAAGATCCAAATAAATTTGGACAGATTTCGAATTACCTGGAGAAAAATGATTAGATCTGAACTTCTAGCACTAGTAGAGATTTGAAATAAAAATCAATGATTGGAGGTTTGAGGAAAAAGATTGTGTAATTTTAGCAATCTCAATGAAGGTGAAAGTTCAATAATAATCTAGAAGGGGGGTTAAATAGATTATTACCGTTTAAAAATTATCTTTGGCCTTTTTGAATTTTAGTGGATTAATTTTATCAAATTAATAAACAGTTTAAAATTCAATCACACAATGCACAGATATTTATCTGGTTCACAACATACAGCCCGGGTATGTTGCTATGTCCAGTCTCAAGCTCCTCTCTAGAACTTGAGATCCTATTACTTCTTGTAATAAATACTCCTTCAATAGGCGGAGAAACCTGTACAAAGTTTTAAAGATAAACTTACAACTATCCTCAACTAACTTTTTTGGACAGCGAACTCCCAGCTCCTTCCTCAAACTTAGTTGAATTTTCTTTTGAGCTTAGTACTATTTTATACTTTGGTCTTGAAACAACAATCTCTTCCTTACCTCACAAGTACACTAGAGAACCAACTCCCAGCTGACCTCTCTAAGACTCTGGTCTTGGTCAAAGAATTCTTGTCTTTCTCACAAATATAAAATAAACTATCTCAATCCTTTTTCCTTTTACAAAAAGTTTGTTTGAATATTTGCTTCTAACAATAAGCAGATACAATTGTAGCACAGATACTTCTCAGATAAGCAGATATAGAATTTCAAGTGTATGATAAAAGTTCAAAGACTTTTATGTGATGTGCTTCTGTGAAAGCAGATGAAATATTTAAACACTTGTGATAAAGACTTTCTTTTTCTTTAAAGAATAATTTTCAATGGATTAAGAAAAAGATTTTTCTTTATAAAGAGTGTGTTTCTTTGTTGTTGAATAAATATAATTTTGAATTAAACAACCACACACACTTATATAATGCAACAATAATTTATGAGCAATTATATGAGCAGTATATTTGATGACAGTTTATCAAGTATGACAATATGATTCACTTTAGATAATACTTGAACAAACTTGTTCTACCCACTTATATATATATATATATATATATTATATTATACTTGATCTACGTTGCGAATAATTTGGCCACTTGGAATTTTAAAAACCGTCCAGAATATTTCAAGGAAATATCCGAATTGCATATCGCTTATCGGTATCCAAGTACTGACTAAATTTTTCGATTCACAACTTGATAATCGGATATAAAATATTAAAGAATATTTATATCGATTATTTATATCAGTAAAGGGTCACTTGGGATTTTAAAGACCGTCCAGAGTATTTCAAAGAAATATCATCCGAATTGTATATCGCTTATCGGTATCCAAGTACTGACTCTTTACTAGATATGATAGATCATATATAAGATATATATAAATGTTTATCACAGGTTATATCTGATTATCTAAATCTATATATTGATTATACCAGTAAAGGATCACTTGGAATTTTAAAGACCGTTTGGAGAATTTTAAAAGAAATAACATCCAAATTGTATATCGCTTATCGGTGTCTAAGTACTGACTCTTTACTAATATGGATATATAGATATATGAATATGTATGACAATTTATTACAGATATATATATGAATGAGCAAGTATGAGATGATATTAACAATTATAATTTTGACAACTTATCTTAAATACTTGGACCAATTTTTCTCTTCCAATGAAAATTATATCTTTGATTGAGCGAAGAGAGTAAAAGCTTGATTTTACAATCTGTAGGCAAGGAGAGTAAGCTTTTCAGTTTATAGAAATTGGTTAATTGAAATGAATAGAAAAACTTCCTATTTATAAAATTTTTGAGGTTCGGGCAAAACTGTAATTTTGTAAATCATTTTTGAATTTGTAAGGTTCGGATTGGATGATGAAAAATGAGAGACTCGGATTGCTTGATATATAGCCGGATATAATTTTGAAATGGCCCAACACTTATGAGTCACTACATTTATTTGTGCCCATTGTTTTTATCAAAGGCATAACCCTTTTTCAATTTGCAGCAAAATATTTCGGCACTATACTCATGCCCAACATACACATTATGCACATACTTCCAAGTTTGGCTCAGTCATGCTCCAACACATGCACACACCTCCATGCACACACATTTCCAAGTACACATATTCGGCATACACACACCATGCATTGCACATCCTATAATTTTGGCACACACACACACCATGCACACACATGCCCGGTATATATATATATATATATATATATATATATATATATATATATATATATATATATATATTATATTATATATTTTTACATATATAATATACTATATAGAAAATAATTTTTGCCCATAAAGAGTTTGAAAAATTATTTTAAAATAGGAATCTCCTTGCCTTAGGAAATGTTACTATATGAACTTATTTTATTAACACTTGATATTAAGTTATCAAGGTCATAAAATAAATTCAAATAAAGTAAGAAAATAAATATTTTTGGTCAAAATATAAGAGGTAATTAATTTTAATTTTTAATCCTATGGAGAGGATTCTACCCTTTTGACCTTTAATCCTAATTTGTTATCATCAAAATTACACTCAGATTTGGAGACCTATCAGAAGGTGTTGATGGATGTCATCAGCTTCTCTTTTCCTTTCTTTGTTCTCTCTAGCAAACGAAATAATCGAATGATTGATGCAATATGACCCATATAAATGCTCTGTTTCATGTAGGGATATATCTGTCAATTGACTTCAAATAAGAGATGAATGATCCATTCCTGCCTCCCCCTCCCAGAATGAATTTTTGGTTTCTTAGGTTGTATTTGATAAATCTGGCGATTAAGATCTGAATGATTATGATGTCTTAATAAATTAGATCATCTGAATGGTTATGAGGTCTGAATCTAAAAAACTGTTTGATAACTAAAAAGTAAGTTGTCTCTTAATGACACTATTTTACTATTTTAAAGGGTAAATTTTTATTTAATAATTTTAAATATTCAATTTAATAAATATGAGTGAATAATATTGTTGAATATATTTATATAAAAAAAATTATCAAAAAAAATTCATTAAGAGATACCTCTTAATTATTAAGATTTTATTTTCTGTCTTACCGATTAAGAGGCATTCAGAGGTAACAAAAAAAAAACAAACAACATCATGCCTCTTAGCGAATAAGAGGCAGTCCATTAAGAGACAATCAGATGTAAACAAACAGCACCTTAGTTTACCAGCATTCTGGCCAGAATATATGTTTCCGTCGGAATGAAGAAACCAAACAAGATATTTTTTATTCCAACGGAATGACTTATTCAATTCCCTCTCTCATTCTACCAAACCAAACACAACATTAGAGATAAACTTGTATCAGCATTACATTCTTGATATTTATAAATTTTCTTGATGATAATATGATATAAGAAATTGATATTTTCGCATGAAAAATATCGTTATAGATGTATAGTCACTATAAGATCTATAGCGACGGTTTTCATGTGAAAATATCAAAAAATCATGTGAAAATATCAGTTTATGTTTGGCAACAAACTTGGTGTCCCCCGGACTCGAATCGTGAATTCTCCCCCACTTAAATTAAATTATTCTAAATTTTTTTTATATTATTTTGTACAACTATTTTAGTTCAAAGGAAAGCAACATGCTATACTTTCATTAATAACATCTTGAGTTACAAGTGTTATGAATTTTAAGGAAACAACTTAAATGAGTAATATAACTAATATAAACACAAAAGATTAATTTTGAAAAAAATTCTACACGTATAAAATCGGGCTGGGTGTAGCCGTGTAGGATGGAGAAACTGTCTTTACTCGACCCTAACCTATAGGCCATAGGGTGTAGAAAAATCAAGTTATTAGGATTTGAATTCAGATTATTTAGGAATCAGGTGAAATTGCTATGCTTAAATTGTAACAAATTAGGTCAAATCCCGAGATTAAATCAAATTATAACATAAGAATTATTATGTCTAAATTATAACAACTCAAGTCAAATTCAAGATCAAATCAAATCATAGTACAAGAAGACTGAATTCACTGCTCAATAGTATTTTTTAAGTCATTTTAATTCAGTTCAAAATTATTTAAAAAGTTATGACTAAAAATATTAATAATAACAACTTAAGTTATATATATATATATATATAATTAATTAATTTATATATTATGAATTGGGATTAGGGTGTTGCATAAATAAGAAAGAGATAGAGTTGATCAATAACAACAATGCTACTATCACATAAAAAATGATCACATAAAACTCACATACAAGTACATGCATAATTCTGGACCCCGCCTGATATGTGGGGCCCACAATATGTATGTGTGTATATATTAGGTTTATATTACTATTTTTTATTTTTTATGTGATAGTAGAATATTATTTGATCAATAATTATGAGATCATTCCTCATAACAATTTTTTTTTATAAAACAAAACAAACAAACAAGAATTAATGATGACAGTAGATCTATTGATCAGATTCTGAAGCTGACATTGACAATTAACAGCTAATACATCACAAATTTAAAAATGAGCAATGCTATTATCACATAAATTCTATCACATAACTCTCAAATCTCACATACATACACATACATACTGTGGGTTCCCACCTGATATGTGGGACCCATAGGCCTGATATGTGGGACCCATAGTATGTATGTGTGTGTATGTAAGAGTTATGTGAAAGAATTTATGTGATAATAGCATTATTTATAAAATAATTATCATGATGAAACTTCTAGCCTATAGGATGTAGATGTACACACGTATACACTCTAATAACATAACTTCTATTCCTAATCCAAAAGAGTGCGAGTGTGCAACCTATTTTTAAAAAATAATGCTACTATCACATAAATTCTTTCACATAACTCTCACATACACACACATATATACTGTGGGTCCCGCATATCAGGCGGAAACCCACAGTATGTATGTGAGAGTTATGTGATAGAATTTATATAATAGTAGCATTGCTCTTATTTTATCCTTACTTGATATTTTATTAAATGGAGAATGGTCGTTCTTACCTAGTGTTTTTAGTGCCTTAAAAGTTAAAACCCATACCTTTACTTTATTTATTTTGATTATTAATTATTAAATAATTTTGTCTACTGCAATTTTTTTGACTATCATTTTTGTTTTCAATGGATCAGCAGGAGATTTTACAGTTAGTGCGGTAAATAGAGTTCGAAATATTCTATATACACTTTAAAAATTTGTATTTATATTTGTGTCAAAGAGGATATTATTCATATTAATGTCAAGGGGAATATTATTTATATTCATATCCGTCTAATACGGATACAAATATAAATATATACATATTTATATTCGTTAATATCTATTTACAACCCTATTTATTTATAGTTACAAAACAGTGGGTGTTACCGATTTATAATCTCGGGTAGATTTTGAAAGAAATTTTAGGGGAGAGAAGAAAAGAGATTGGAAATTGTTTTGTTTGATATTTGATGCCTTCTTCTGTTACAAACCAGTTATTTCATTTCAATACAAGAAGCCAACTTGTTAAATTCAGATATGATCTATACCGTTGATCTAGCTAATACTATTTCTAATTTTAGCTGTAGGATTTCTCTTACCAGCTCATATTAACTAGGTTAGACTATAGTACTTAAGAATACCTTTCCCTCAAAATCCACCTTGTCCTCAAGGTGGAAATGTAACCACAAAAATTGATTACACCGTGTCACCAACCGGTTCAAAAATAGCTTCAATCCTCAAAGTAAACAAATGAATATTTGGAACTAAATGCATTTGGTACAAGATACCCATTTCCACCATGCCTGTTATTGCTACCTCAGTCTCCAAAACTGCAGCTATACCTTCATTGGAACTATAAGCACCACTAATCTTGAATTTGTAAACATGTTGGACCCACTCACCAAAGGTATAAAATCTCCTGGGTTGAACAAATAATGTGAGGCAATCAAGCTTTTCTCACTGAACACCTTGTGCCGTTTTTCTTCGAAAAATTCCCTTCTCATTTTCGAATATAGTAAAAGGTTTCGGTCGGGATCAAAACTATATTCTGAGAACCTGCACACTACAACCCCATCACCAATAGTTTCATTATATTTCCCATATTTCATCAGTTTCATGATCTCAAGCTTACTTTGCATAAATACACTTCCGTTCCTTATTTTATAAATGTCAAGCCCTTGTTTTGAAGGTAGTTTTTCATCTAAACATTCCAAAAGAGCAAATCCTTCACAATATAAACAAGTTATTCCAAAATTTACACTAGAATATCCTTTTGAGCTAACTGAGACCGAGCCCAATAACTTCAAACAAACCATTGAATCTGTGTCGTATTGGAACTGTATTCCCCTTCTTGCCATTGCTGAAAGTGCTGAAACTATGCAAGGGTGGGGAGAAATAAATTTTCGAATCTGGAAGCTTTAGGAACTCAAAAAAAAATGTTCTCACTGCTTTGCCCAAGTTACCATAAGACTCCTTAAATTTTGCAAGTCTCTCAATCTGAAACATCAGCACAATATTTGTAGAAGGGTCCAATGGAGACGACAAAGCAACACCTACTAAAGTATCCAAAATGTCATCTAAATCCATTACACTTAAAGTTGCAATAGCTTGACCTTGTTTACCGTCTTTAAATTCCAGCTTGTCTTCAAGGTGGAGTTGTTTAACTTGCACCACATAACTTCCCAGTTCAGCAGCTAGATCAACAATACAACCTTTTATAGCTGCATTTTTGTTTCTCTTTGGGATTTCATCAACTTGCAATTTTCGTCCAACATCAAAGGGCTCTAGACAATAAATTTTTGTGAAGAATGTTGGAAAACTAACATATCCATCATAATTTTCAATCAACAATTTTCCAACCTGCTCATTCCCAATTGAATTTGGAAATGACTATATCAACAATCTGACTACACCAGGACCATGTAAATCAAGACTAAGATCATCATCACTTTTCAGTGTTTTCAAATATATCTCACCATTAGTTGCGATTTTTGAGTAAAAAATCATTAAGTAGTATTTGGGAGGAAGCTGTGGGAAACCATGAGACAACAATTTTATTAGAAAATCACCATTTCCAAAAGTACTAACTGGGCTTTTCATATCCCCACACACGGTTGAGTACTAACCCTATCAACACTTGTGTTGGGAATTGCATATTCAAATTTGATATTGAAAGTAAATAAATATGCATGTATTTTCCAAAGTTGTAAAGTCCTTAAATAGAACATATGTACAAGGACTTAGATTGAGGATCAAAATTGTTAAGTTGATCTGAGCTAAACGTTTATCATTCTGTAGTTGAATGTATAGAAGAAAGATCAAGTTTGTTAGGTTGATCTCTTGAAATGCAATAGTTAGGCCTTAACAGATTCGTAGTCTGTTCGAGCCAGCCAAGAGTTTGCAGAAGCCAAGGCAGAATCGTGGAGTGTCGATGAAGTCACTCTCGGAATAGTAGTCTGTCAAGAAAGCCACATTCAGAATCGTGGAGACAGTCTGAGCGCCTGCCGAGCTAAGTTAAGAATCGCATTCAGCTCTCGGAAACGTGGAGTCTGCAAAATGATGCAAGTAGAGATCGTAGTCAATCAAAGCTTAAGCAGAATCGTAGAATTCTCTACGATCAAAACTGAATCGCTTACGAGCACACAAACACACAACGATCGTGGTATGCAGACAACGATCGTGGTGCTTCTTCAGTTAGAATCAGAAGTATCAAGATTCGCCTATCTGATGAAAGAGGATGTCTAACAAGTGAAGAATGGCTTATGAACGTTGACATTTCCGGAATCCCAATACTCCAACACTTATCCTTAGTTTGAATCGAAGAAACATGTGGAAAAAGATAAGGGGACCATTTTCTGTCTATTGAAAGCACCTTTTTAGGTGTTAGGTGAGAAAGCAGTCTGTAGTGTCAGGCGAGTCAGACTGCAGAATACCATATTCCCAGGAAGTCAACATCAGTGCTCAGAAACGTCTGGAACATTAAATGCTCCAATGGAAGCCTTTCAACGAGAAGATTTCAAAGACTCCTTTATAAGGAAAACAGATTGAAGATTCAAATTAAGCAAGCAAGAACATACAAAGCTCAAGAACACTCAAAGCCAAACACTACGATCCTGAAAGAGAGCTTGCTTCGATATTCAGTTCTTTAGAACTTATGCTTAATGGCAACTGAGTAGCACACCAAAGAACTAAACTCTCATTACAGTGTATTCCAAGTCTGCTGGACTTGAAGAGTTCGAAGTGAACTAAAAGTGCCAAGTCTGCTGAACTTGAAGAGTTCTCAGTGAACTAGAAGTTTCAAGACTGCTGGTCTTGAAGGAATCTTAGTGATTCAAAGTTGTAAAGATATCCTTAGTGGATTTTCTACTCGTGGAGTAGAAGAGTGGATTAGGAGTCTTGAGTGCTCTGAACCACTTAAAATCACTATGTCATTTATATTCTCTTAACTGCTATATCTGCCATAACTGCTATAACTGCTAATCGAACTAAATCTTTCTTTATCTTAAGGGGAACAAACAAATTATATATTCCGCTGAGGTTAATTAACTTATTTAATTAACAAATCTGATTAGTATTTTGAAAAGCAAAAAGTTTTAAAATATCTATTTAACCCCCCTTTATATAACTATTGTGCCTCTGGGAACTAACAATTGGTATCAGAGCAGGTTCTCATATCTAAAGCCTACAAAACTCGAGTAGACCAATGGCACACATGATAAGCGAGTCCAAGCTCAATGGAGGCAGCAAGCCACCTATGTGTAACAAAGACAAATTTTATAACTGGAAAGTTCGTATATAGGCTTATATGGATTCAATAGATGACGATCTATTTGAAACTGTTATGAGTGGGCCCTACATTCCAACAAAGCTTGCGCCAACTCCTGAAGTTCCTAACCGAACACAGATCAAAATCAAGTCAAAATGGACTGACAACGAGAGAAAAGCTGTCCAGTTGGACAAGAAGGACAAGAACATTCTGTTCCAGTCTTTAGAAGATGATCTGTTCGAGAATGTGGTCAATAGAAAAACTGCAAAGGAAGTCTCGGAAGCATTGCTCATTATGCACGAAGAACTGAAGAAGTCAGAGATAACAAGCAATCTCTTCTGACTCAACAGTATAAGATGTTCACCCACGTACCAGGAGAGAACATCACTTCCACTTATGAAAGATTCAACATACTGCTCAACTCTTTTCGAGCCTTTGGAAAGATCTATCCAAACAAAGATCTTATCATAAAGTTCATGAGGTCCTTACCAAGCAAGTGGGATGCAAAAACCACTGCCATAAGAGAATCAAAGAACCTCTATGAAATGATAGTACAACAACTTTATGGCAACCTTCTCATCTATGAGCTAGAGCTGACTCAACGAGCAGAAACTTTATCAAAAGGAAGGAAGAAGGATAAAGGAGTTGCTCTCAAGGCAACAGAAACCACCTCCAAAGCTCGAGTTGAAAATGAATCTGACTCTGAAGAAGATGATGATGAAGATATTGCAATGCTGGTCAGAAGACTCAAAAGGTTCATGCGCAGAGGCAGAAGCCGCAGACCTAAGAGATTCAACAACAACAACAGGAGCATATCAACGACCTATGCTACAATTGCAAGAAGCCAGGCCACTTCATTGCAAACTACAACAAACCTCTTAGAGAAGAGATGAAGAGAAAAGCAAATCCAAAGAAGGAGTTCAAAGACTACAAAAAGTTTCAGAAGAAAGACAAAGGTCTTGTAGCTGGAGGATCATGGAGTGACTCAGACAACGACACAAACTCTAAGTCAGGAGATGATGAAGAACCTTAAGTAGCAAATCTATGTCTGATGGCCAAAGAAGTCAAAGACAAGAAAAACACTGACCATCACGAAGTAAGTATTGATGAGGTATTTGACTTTAACTCTCCTGATGTAGATATGGATGATTTAAGAACTGCACTACATGATATAACATCTAATCTGCATCAATACATGAAGTGGTTCAGAGTTCTGTCAAAAGATTATTCTCTTCTTCAAAAAGAGAGAGAAAGTTCAAGTAGAACTGGAGACAACTCTACTCAGCACTTCCTCTCTCTCTAATTTTAAAGCTGAGAATAAAATCTTAAGACAGACCAATGAACTCAATACACAAAGAGAGTTAAATCTAACCTCTAAGATTGAGGAGCTAGAAAAGACTATTCTAATGTGGAACAGGTCTTCTACATCCATGGACTCCCTGATCTCCAGTCAGAGAATTGCATCTGACAAATCAGGTCTATGTTTTGGGGAATCTACCTTAGAACCACGTGCGAAAAAACCCAAGAAAACTAACATTGGTAGTGTTTCAAATTTCAATAGAAGCATTACATTTGTGAAATCCACACAAAGTGAAAAGCCAATGCATCCTTACTCTTCTGATCCAAGTCATGTCCGAAGACATAACGGATCCCATGTTGGCCTAGGATTCAGAAAAGTGAAGAGTAACTCAGTCACTACTCTCCAACCTCGAAGGATCGTGGAGTCAAGTAAAACCAGCTCCACGAACCAACCAGGAAGGAATTGTAGAGTTGAGGTTCACTCTAAACAAACCTTGAATCATAAAGCTGCATTGAAAAAGAAGAATCAGTATAAGGAAAGAGCTACCAAATATCCACATATGTCCAAATGGAGAAAGAATCCACACACACACACAAGCATGCATCATACTAGTTATTTTGTATGTGATGTATATGGTCACAAGGCTGCAAGCATGCTATTATAACCCTCTGCATTATAGACCCAAAGTTAAACAGATTTGGGTCCCTAAGGGAACTAACAGATTAGGACCCATGCAAGTCTGGGTACCAAAATGAAAGCTTAATCTTACTGCAGGAACAGAGCTCCACTGTAACCTACCTGGTATCTAGATAGTGGATGCTCACCTCACATGACTGGGAACAAAGCTCTCCTGTCTAACTTCACAGAGAAGGAGGGTCCAACAGTCATCTTTGGAGATAACGGATCTGGCAAGACAAGAGGATATGGCTTAGCTGGAAATGGTGCAGTATCCTTCAGCAAAGTTGCCTATGTGGAAGGACTGAAGCACAATCTCCTGAGCATCAGCCAACTGTGCGACAAGGGCATCAAGTCACCTTCCTCAACAATCAGTGTCAAGTCAGAAATCTGAAGACTTTCTCTCTAAAGCTGACTGGAACCAGAGAAGGAAATGTCTACATTTTCAACCTTGCTGAATTGAGTTCTGATGAGACAATATACTTGCTTGCTAAAGCCTCTGAAGAAATGAGCTGGCTATGGCATATAAGATTATCTCACCTCAACTTCAAGAGTATGTCAAAACTGGCCTCCAAAGATCTGGTAGCAGGCTTACCCAAACTCAGCTTCGTCAAAGAAAGGCCATGCAACGCCTGTCAACTTGGAAAGCAGACAAGGAGCTCATTCAAGGACAAAGCAAGTCAACTCAATTGATAAGCCTCTACAGTTACTTCACATGGATCTTTTCGGGCCAATTCCAAGTGTAAGCCTTGGAGGGAAGAGATACTCACTGGTCGTAGTGGATGACTACACCAGATTCACATGGGTATTCTTTCTAAGTTCAAAGGATGAAACGTGCTCCCAACTTATCAAGATGTTCAAACTGGTGATGAACGAGAAAGGAGAGAAGATCAAGGCCATCAAAAGTGATAATGGAATAGAGTTCGACTTCTTTGAGATGGATCAGCTCTATGCAGACAACGACATCAGTCACAACTTCTCAGCTCCACGAACTCCACAGCAAAACGGAGTATCTGAAAGAAAGAACAAAACACTGATCGAGGCTGGAAGGACTCTACTAGCAGCAGCTCATCTGCTTGAATACTTTTGGGCAGAAGCCATCAACACTGCTTTCTACACTCAGAACAGGTCTCTTGTTCACTCTACACTGAAGAAGACTCCCTACGAGCTGTGGAAAGGAAGAAAGCCTAATGTCAGTTATTTCCATATTTTCGGCTGTGCATGCTACATTCTCAACAATGAAAAACAATATCTGACTAAGTTTAAACCAATGTCAGATGAATGAATCTTTCTTGGATATGCCACAGACAGCAAAGCCTACAGAGCGTTCAGCAAGAAGACGCTAAGTTTTGAATTCTCGATTCACATCATTTTTGATGAAACAGACTCAGACAAGTCTGTACCACTCAACACTGCGATTGTCGAGCCAGACACTACGAATGAAGTGGTCGATCCCAACACCACGATCGTAGTCCCAAAAGATTGGAATCGTTGAGCAAAAAGAAGAGATCGTGGAGAGACCTACACCAGACAATGAACCTCTGGAACAAGAAGTAGAAGTCGATCTTGAAGTATTCAGACAAGATGGCACCAGAACAGAAGTTCCAACAGGAAGTAGATGGGCAAGAGATCACACTCAAGACTTATTGTAGGTCCAAATGCAAGAATCAAGACCAGATTTGCTACTTAAAATGAGTGTTTCTATCTGAGCTTTCTGTCCCAAATGGAACCCAAGAAGGTAGAAGATGCCATGGAAGATTCGAGTTGGATAGAAGCTATGTAAGAGGAGCTGAATCAGTTTGAAAGAAGCAAAGTCTGGAGATTAGTTTCTAGACCAAGGAATCACCCAGTCATCGGCACCAAATGGGTTTTCAGAAACAAGATGGATGAAGATGGGGTGATAACAAGGAATAAAGCAAGACTGGTGGCCAAAAGTTATTCTCAAGAAGAAGGCATCGACTATGACGAGACCTTTGCACCTGTTACCAGACTAGAAGCAATCAGAATATTCCTTGCCTTTGCTTCCCACATGAAGTTCAAAGTCTTCCAAATGGATGTCAAGAGTGCATTTCTAAATGGAGAACTTCAAGAAGAAGTCTATGTGGAGCAACTTCCAGGTTTCATCATTCCAACTCTCTCTAATTATGTCTATAGATTAAACAAAGCTTTATATGGACTTAAACAAGCACCTAGAGCATGGTATGAAACACTGACAAACTTTCTTATTGAAAAAGGATTCACTAGAGGTAGAGTAGACACCACATTATTCATTAGAAAGCACAAAGATAAAGTTTTACTGGTACAAATATATGTAGATGATATTATCTTTGATTCTACTGATGAAAATCCGTGCAAGAGATTTGTTAAGCTTATGCAGAGCAAGTTTGAAATGAGCATGATGGGTGAGCTGAATTTCTTCCTTGGACTTCAAGTGAAGCAGACTAATGAAAGTATCTTCATCAACCAAGCCAAGTACATCAAAGAATTACTTAAGAAGTATGACATAAAATCAGCTTCTCCAATGAAAACACCAATTGCTCCAGCAACTAAGCTTGACAAAGATGAGAAAGGTAAATGTATTGACATTACTCAATACAGAGGTATGATAGGCTCTCTTCTGTACTTAATTTCCAGTAGACCAGGCATTATGTTTGCTACATGTATATGTGTTAGATTTTAAGCTAATCCTAAGGAATCACACTTAACTGCTGTAAAAAGAATTTTCAGGTATCTCAAAGGCACACCTTACTTGGGACTTTGGTATCCTAAGGAGTCCTCCTTTGAATTGGCAGGATATTCAGATGCTGATTTTGCAGGCTGTAAAATTGATAGAAAGAGTACCAGTGACACTTGTCAACTGCTAGGAAACAGACTGGTGTCCTGGTTTAGCAAGAACCAAAACTCAGTATCAACTTCCACAGCAGAAGTTAAATACATTGTTGCAGGCAACTGTTGTGCTCAAATCCTATAGATGAAAAATCAGCTAGCAGATTATGGGTTTGATTTCAAATCTATTCTTGTTCACTGTGATAACACAAGTGCCATAGCAATAACACATAATCCTGTCATGCATTTTAGGACAAAGCATATAGAAATAAAATATCATTTTATTAGGGATCATGTTCAAAATGGAACTATATCTTTATAGTATATCTCTACTGAAAATCAACTTGCTGATGTCTTTACAAAACCCCTAAATGAATCCAGATTTAATAAACTAATAAGTGAGTTAGGAATGTTAAATTTACAACCATAAATTCTATGCTCTAGTTGGTGCTAACTATGTAGATAAAAAGGCTATGTCAAAATCGTAGAGATGATAGAGTGAGACTGCGACCGTGGAGGAGTCTCGACATGGCAGAGAAGTCCAATGTGATGACAGCATTACTACCAAGTCTAAGCAGTTCTTCTGATAAATGCCTCAGGGACAAACCTTGCCCTTAGTTTTAGACTAAGAGGCCAGCCCTTTCTGAGCAACCTTAATCCAGAAGAAGTGCTGATATGAAATGCATCACAAGGACCAGCGCAGAAGCTTGGGTAGAGACAACGATCGTGGAGCAGTTTCAACAATGCAGACAACGATCGTGGAGTTGGTTTAATGATCGTAGTCCTCGAGAAGAACACACTAACTCAGGGGAGCTAAGGGAAACTTAGTCTTTTTCATACGATTTAAAAATGTGGAGCCTCTCAGAACAAGACACGTGCCCCACTCTGCAGAAAGTGGAGAGGGAAGTTACAAATACTTTTGAAAAGTTTCTTTGTCAGTTTACCTCTGAATTTCAAAAGCTTTATCTCTCTCTCAAAAGAACCCTAGAACTGAGAAATCAAGCACACTCAGTTGATTTTGTTCGTTTTAGGAAAAATCAAAGAAATCAATGACTTCTACTATTGTCTCCGGCTATCGACTGTGCTTCTACGAGTTCAAGACTGCCGACCCACAGTTTCACAAGATCCTATCTCTGCTGAAGAGAGCAGGTCTTCAAGAAGCTCTGAGCACCATCACAAAGGTCTACTCAAAGATGGTGAAGGAGTTCTACAACAATGGAGTCTATGAGAACGACATCCTTACCACGAAGGTCAAGAATGTGCAGATTCAGCTCGAAGCTGCAAATATAAACCTGGCCTTAGGTTTTAAATCAAAGGGTCTTTCATCTCTGGGCTTCATCGACTTCCATGAAGGTCTGAAGAAGATGCACCACAAGAAGAATCAGGACATCAAGGGCTACAAGAAGAAATAATTTTCCCAGAAATACGAATTTGTGGCTGACATTGTTGGGAAATGCATTTGCTGCAAGAGCTCTGGCCACGACTCTGTAAATGAAGTACAATTGAAGCTCATGATAGCAATCTGCTTCAAAGCTCAACTCAACTATGAGGCTCTTCTTATGGAATGGATTGGGAAGCGGATTCTCAGCTCCAAGAAGGCGAAGAGCACATGCAAGATGCTCTATGGGAGATTCATAAGCATCATTCTCCAATCTGCTCTGGGAGACAAAATTGGTGACAAAGAAGGTGTAGTCATCAACGCCAACAGGAGGATATCTCAATAACTCTTTGAAAACTGGAAGAGGACCCTGTTGAGGACGTGAAGATGATGATGTCTAAATCCAGTGGAAGAACTAGAGATGTGAGGAAACCTGATCTGCAGGGAAACATGTCCTTGGTGAGGGAAGCTGAAGAAGAAGAAGTCAATCAAGAACTCTCTACTCTGGTTAGAAAGAGTAAGGGGAAGAAGAAATTGAAGGAGATTGTTCAGATGGCAGAAGAACCTCAAGGCTCAACAACTGATGTGCCCCAATGGGGTTCTGACACTGAAATTCTAGGTCACTCCACACAAAGAGAACTCACCCTGGAAGTGACTGAATCTCCAGAAGAAGTCTTGAAGGAGAAGAAGAAGCAATGGGAAGAAAAGGCTGAAGGAAGTTCTAAGCCTCAGAAAAAGAGAAGTCTACATTCACTGCGATCGTGGAGTCCTCAATCTCACCGATCGTGGAGTCCAGACTTACCATCACTCCAGAAGAGGATGATGCAATAGCTTCTCAGCCTGAACAGTCTATCATGGTTGAAGCTGAAGAAACTGCTGAGGCTGTGGCTGAGCCCAGAAGAACAAGGAGAAAGCTAGTCAAGAAGATTGTCCTTGTCAATGAGGAAGCAATGATGAAGATAAAGGAAGAAGAAAGAAGAATTGCAGCTGAGCAGGCTGAACAGAGAACCAAGTCTGCAACTTCTGGTTCTCACAATGAGTCCTTGGATCAGACCAGGATCATTGATGAAGTAATAGCTAACATCAACAGTGCAGTGACCCTTACTGTATCTGATCAAGCTATTGTTCAAACTGAGGAGGTGCTGCCAGAAGCTAATGAGGATATTAAAGCTCATGTTGAGGGGGAGATTTTTGAAGTCCATGAGCCAGAGAGTGCTCCAGTTGAGGGGAAGCAATCAGAAGCTGCTCATGAAGCCCCCTCTACTCATCAAGAGATCAAAGATTTTGTGGATTTAGTAATGGAAAGTGCTGAAGTAGAAAGGGAAGATGTTGTTATGGTTGATATGGTGGAGATTCTTGATGAAGGTGTTGAAGATGGTGATGAAGAAAGAGAAGAAGAGGAAGAAGTTGAGATTATAGCAGAGTTTTGGAGTGGAGAAAGGAGGGCCAACTACAATCAATTATTTTCCTATCTGCCCATGATGTCCTTTCATAGAGCTCTAATTCTTAACTCTTGGGATCACATGTTCTGGGCATACAAAGAATTGTTGCGTTTGTACGAAATCGTGACGCAATCAAATTACAAAAAATTAGCGGAAGCATGGTATATCAGAGTTTAAAAAATTTCTGCAAAACCATTACCCGGATCATCTTTTGTGTAAATTATTAATTTAAAACGATAAATAAGAAGTTATGGAATCATACCCTTGTAGAATGAAGCTTCCACAGGTACTAGTTCAACTCCTTATTCTTCGTAATCTCCTTAAATTTTCGGGTTAGATTCCTTCCTTTGATCAACGTTAGCCACCCAAGTGTTTGGCCTCTAGAGGTGATCCACCAAGGAAGAAGAATTATCAAGAAGGATGGTGTTTGGCTAAACCTTAGTTTTTTATCCTATATAGAAAAGGAGTACTCTCCAACAATTGAAATTGCATCAACTGATATCTATTATAAGACTCATCTTGTATAGATATTGGTCAACCCTTCTAATCCTATTAGACATGAGATTTCATTTAGTTAATTAAACTCCTTTAATTAATTTAGGCTTCCCATCACTTTGGGAATAATTAATTAAATTTATTTAATTAATTTGTCTCCTAATCTTATTAGGAATAAATGAGAGTACTAATATTAAATTAATTACTAAACTCCTTTAGAAATTAAAATAATAATAATTATAATAATATTAATAAGACTCCTCTAATTAATTTATATTTAATATTTCTAAAATATTAAATAATAAACATTAAGCTATTTAATTTATTCTATCACCATAGATTAAATTAATTTTACTTAATGCATTATTACGATTATGCCATTACCTTCTTAAATAATTATTCTTCCTTTTATGGTGTGACCCTTTAGGTTCTCCATATTAAATCGGTTGTGAATAAATCAATTAGAACAATTCTAATCTTATTTAAATAAATAAATTAAAGTAATAATCTATTTAAATAAATAACATTTATTCTGCAATAGGGATAAGTCTCCCTAGCGATCAACGACTTTTAAGATAATATAGATTTCAACATTAATCATAAAAGAACCTGTGAGTTAATAGTTATCATACAATTCAATCCTTCCACTATACAATATCCCAATTAAATATAAGACATGAATTTACTGTCAAGTCTTAATTTATTTAATCATATGTATTTCGATTAGAAAACGCACAACTCCAAATAATGCAAATTAGAAACCTCTTTCTAATTTCATTCTACCTTGGTCAAGGATTCCTGGGTTGTCATTTAACGAATCACATAGGACATATCTCCTCTTTTACTAGAGATGGTAGATTCTTTATTGATCATACATTATCTCCATATGCAACTCATTATATCCAAGCATACCCTATATATGCCTTAAAAGGCCTTAAGGAATAAGTCAAAGTATAATTTATTACATACAAGATACTATGATGATCTCAAGTCCAAGGATCACTTGTACTACTATCACATTAGGAATTCCTATTGACAGGCGAGTAAAACTCCATTAGGTATTCCATAGCGTGTCACGTTCAGTGAACTTATTCTCCAATAAGCACCTATATACTTGCTTTAGTGTCTCCACACAAATGACCATGAGATCAGTCATCCTCATGCAATAAGCAAGCAACATATATACCAATCTATCCGGATTTACTAATCCCCATTTTAGTAATCCCACAATTGGGAACTATTTTAGTTTTTAAGCTTTCTAAGAATTTAGATCTCATTAGCATGATCTCATCATGATTCTAAAAGCATTGCTTAAAACTATGGGTTATTTACATATTATAAAAACAGCACCATATAGATAATTAAATGCCTTAAATGAATATTTAATTAATTAATAAATAAATAAGATTGTTTACAAAGTATGTGCTTTATCATCATACATGATTGACTTGTATGCACACTACTATCAAGAATATCCAGCATTTTCTGTGCTAGCCCAGGGATACCCAAGCAACCTCCAGTTTGCTCGAAAGCTGATCACGAACCATTTGTCTTCAAAGACTGAGTAAGAGGTACACTACATTCCTATCTCTTTCAAGGTTAATCATTGTCCTCTACCAAACTTCTATCAATTTGATGAAATGCCAAGGTGGATGGAAGTGGTTCTTAACCCACTGAATCAGTTTCCAGTTATAGAGTCCCAAAACTCTGTAACTGATGAACCAAATGACCAACTTACCATCATAGCACCATTTTTGTTCAACTCAGTGAACGACTCCACGGTCGTCGAGCAACGATTCACGATCGTTGAGCAACAACCCGACACCATGACCAACGAGCCACCAACCCAAATCGTCGAGCCAAATATCCCCAACACTGAAATAGCCTCCTCACCCATACAACAAACCTAAGCACCACTCACTCAATCCGATATTCCCTCATCCTCAAACAATGAATATTTTGATATGGCTCTTGCTCTCACAAGCATGCCAAGAGAGCAACACTACGACCTCCCCTCCTGATCTCCAAAGAATCCTTAATCAACTCTCTTCCTTGCCCACCAAAGAAGAGCTGTCTGAAGTCTCAAAGAGGGTGGTTTAAGAGACAGAAGAGAACATTGAAGCTCATTCCCTTGTGATTCATCAACGCTTCAACAATATGATCGAGTCTGCCAACACTCTACCTGACAACTTGGGGACTGAGCTCTCAAAGAGACTGAAGGAGATCATAAGGGAGATGATCGATAGTCTGAATAAAAGGGATGAAATTCACTTTCAGGCTTCCAACAAGCACAAGGAAGCAGTTCTCCTTCTCCAAAAGACTCAGGAATCTCATAATATTGTTATTGCTGATCAGATCCACAAACTGAGTACCTTCTTGCGAGAGTTCAAAGAGTATTCTTTAACTCAAGTAAGGCAGACATACAATGCCATGGCCATGCTGCATCAACAAAGAGCAAATACTGATGCTATGGCTGAGGAGAATCGTAATGACATTGCCCAAACGCGCTCTCAAATGCACGTGCTAGTGCAAGGAGTAAATTATCTGTCTGAAGATATTCGAACCCTGGATGCTGACATAAAGGGGGAGAATACAGGGGAAGGGGAAAAAGGAGCAGCGAAGAGCAACAAAGGGAAACAATTAGCACAATCTTTAAGGAGTAATCCTAGAAATCAACCTCCTACAAGACAGCCTCACAATCAGCCTCAACGATCAGAACAACGCCAACCAATTATTATGGCAACCCCTCTGAGGAGCCAAGGCCCATCCTTTAGCTCACAAGGAGTATCTCACACTGGCTTGAACATGCCCATCGGAGATCATGCCTTTATGAACAGACATGATCAGAATGAAAATCTCAGTCTGAGTGAGCTAGAAGAGATTGAAAGGCGAGATGAAGCTAGCAGAAGAAGGAGAGCTGAAGAATATGCTAATCCTCCAAGAAGCAAGAGGCCAAGAAGATAGAGTTAAGTTTCCATTTGTTTTTATTGATGTAACTGCTATGGATTTTAATATTCATTTAACATCATCAATAAATTCCTGCTTATTCTCTAGAATTTCAGTTGCTCACTGAAACATTAAGTCATATTTACTTTCTAGCATCATGCATTAGAATTTGATGAAATGATTCAAATCTCCTTGGTTATGTCAACATCAAATAGGGGGAGATTGTTGGGAATTGCATATTCAAATTTGATATTGAAAGTAAATAAATGTGCATTTTTTTCCCAAAGTTGTAAAGTCCTTAAATAGAACATATCCTTAACAGATTCGTAGTCTGTTGAGCCAGCCAAGAGTTTGCAGAAGCCAGGGCAGAATCATGGTGTGTCGATGAAGTCACTCTAAGAATCCTAGTCTGTCAAGAAAGCCACATTAGGAATCGTGGAGACAGTCCGAGCGCTTGCTGAGTCAAGTCAAGAATCATAGTCAGCTCTCGGAAACGTAGAGTCTGCAAAATGATGCAAGTAGAGATCGTAGTCAATCAAAGCTTAAGCAGAATCGTAGAGTTCTCTATGATCAAGATTGAATCGCTTACGAGCACACCAACACACAATGATCGTGGTATGTAGACAACAATCGTGGTGCTTCTTCAGTTAGCATCAGAAGTACCAAGATTCATCTATCTGATGAAAGAGGATGTCTAACAAGTGAAAAATGGCTTATGAACATTGACATTTCGGGAATCCCAATGCTCCAACACTTATCCTTAGTTTGAATCGAAGAAACGTGTGAAAAAGATAAGGGGACCACTTTCTGTCTGCTAAAAGCACCTTTTCAGGTGTTAGGTGAGAAAGCAGTCTACAGTGTCAGGCGAGTTAGACTGCAGAACACCATATTCCCAGGAAGTCAACATCAGTGCTCAGAAACGTCTGGAACATTAAATGCTCCAACGGAAGCCTTTCAACGAAAAGATTTCAAAGGCTCCTTCATAAGGAAAACAGATTGAAGATTCAGATTAAGCAAGCAAGAACGTACAAAGTGTCTATGCCAGGAAAAAAAATCCCCTTGACTGGGATGAATGATGTGTCTGTCTTTCCTGAGTTTGTTTTGTTTGTTTTACCCTTCTCCGATTCGCTATGTCTATAGATTTTATTAAAGGGTGAATTTTTAGGAAAGCGGTACCGACATAAGTGTCGACGACTTTGAAAAGATTAATTTTATTATTTTATGATTTTGATGATTGGACCGAATGAGATAGAGTCGCCAGTTGGTATGGTTTAGATGGATGTATCAACTTATCCGAGTTTTAATAGTTTTTGCAATATGTTCCAATGCGTGACTTAGAAATATTGGCCTTGAAACCCGAGATTCGTGGAATCCGGGGCTAGGTTAAGCAGGGGGAAGGTGTTAGGCACCCCCCGACTCCTGTGAAAATACGGTACCGCATCTTATTGATTTTCTATGCATAAAGTGTGTGTGTGTAAGTGTGTGTGTTTTATTTTGAAAGCTTTATTCATTTTTATTCTAAGTCTTTATTTTGGTTTATTTGAAAGTAGTGCTGTACCTCTTTTGCGCCTAGGTACGAGAAATTTGATTTGACAAAAAGTTTATTTTTTAATAAGAGATATGAATTAAACTGATGTTTTGGAAAACAAGGTTTTCAAATTCTTTGCCCGACTAGGAATCGAGGACTTCGATACTTCCTTTTATTTATCTTTACATTCATAAGGTGATCTATCCCGAATCGCTTTATTATGATTGAAAACTCTTTGTGGTTTTATTAGAAATCATTTTGATGATATGTATGTAAACGTCAAAAAGGGTTGGATCATCATCGGGCATGAAAGCCATCTCGATGAAACCGAGCACCCACAATTAAAGTTTTCACTATCACGGGATCTTGAATTCGACGTCTCGGGACTAACCCCTCAAGCTCGTTTTCAAGATCCAAATATTACATATACAATGATTTTTAAGCTATTTAAACATTACATCATCAAAACCGGTCCATCGTGGGAATCAAGTCGGGATCCATTCGGAGATCTCAACACCGGGATTCCTAGGCTCACATTATTTATGCGGGAATACATATATACAATGTCCTCGGCGTTGATATTAGATGATTTCATCGATTGAAATCACCGTTCAAGCCATTTTGGTCCCCTTTCGCCTCTAGATACAAATCTAGGTTATACGGGGTAATCGGGACTATTTAAAGCAATAAATATGTAGATTTACCATGGATCTAAACCAATCTAGCACACGGGTTAAGTTTCATGCTTAATAACCTCTCAAAGGCTAGATTCGACTTAGATCTAGGTAGATCTAGCCTCCGTACTCGATTTACAACGCAATAAACACAATATAGCCGATAGAAACGTAATATCTATCAACTATTACACAATATAATTATAAACAACAAGATTAACTAGATTTAAACAATATATATCATCAATCTAGTATATTAAGCAAGATTTACAAAGAACGAAGCTGAAAAGAATATTTTTTCACCTTGGGGGACGCGTGAACAAGCGTTTTAACTCCCGTGGTCAACGTAGAACACTCCTAGGATTTCAATTAGGTGCTAAATGAGATGAATTAGCTTTAAGTTGGTGATTACAAGTTCCATCCGAGCCCTTCTCTCTCTAGAATATCTTTTCTTTCTCTAAAACTCTCTTTTCCTTTTTTCTAAATGAACTAATGTGGGGGATTTAAGCTGGCCGAGCCAGCCACATACATGTGTGCAGCTAGTCGCATATATATATGTGGCTAGGCTAGGTGGGGCCCGCTGTCTTGAAGTGTGCTCCTGTGGTCCCGGTTCGGAGAAAATTGACCTGCGCAGACTGAGCTTTCGGAAAGTCTGTACGGAATGCGGCGGAATCCAATCGAGTCTGACTGAGTCAAGGTCCGGGAAGATGATGCTAATATATGAGAAGTATCTTCTGGTTCCCGACGGCAGTTAGTTGGTTTATTGTCAATGGCACGCATTTCGAGGTTTGCTAAGTTGGTTTTCGGCGGACACTGTCTCAGCTTGGCGATTCTTGTTCGGTTCACGACATGTTCGAAAGTCATTGGTCCTTTGAATCTTTCACGGGGTCGTCTCTGGGATGACCGGGGTCTTTTTGCCTTACCTCGGGGTTGTCTCTGAAGTAAAATTATATTTTTGCTCTTTTGCAAGGTTAGTACAAAGAAAGAGAAATTTCGAGTGTCTATAGTTGCCCCTCTTTGTCATGTTTATGCAATGTAATGGAATAAACACGTCAAAGATTACTAGACACGAAGAATGCATGACAAGGTATATCTGATGATGCAATGTCATGTATAAAATATGTAATAATATGTGAGATTAAAAAAGGGTTATTCCTCTCTGCTGGGGAACTTAAAGATTACGTTGTCATAGTTAAGTTGACCTGTACTGGGTTGTAGCCAACGGATTACACCATCGGGGTTTTGCCGATGCCTTCACTGGTTCGTTGCGGTGGATAACATCATCGGGGGTTTGTCGATTTACGTTGGGTTGTTGCCAACGGATTACATCATCGGGGGTCGAGCCGATGCCTTTATTGGTTCAGTTGCCGGTGGATTACACCATCGGGGTTGTGCCGATGTCTTCATTGGTTTGTTGTCAACAGATTACACCATCGGGGTTGTGCCGACGCTTTGACTGGTTCGTTGTCGGTGGATTACATCATCGGGGGTCGAGCCGACGCCTTCACTGGTTCGTTGCCGGTAAATTCTGAGATGTAGTATTGATTTTGATTGACTTTCTGATTTTCCAGGCGTTCAACGTCGGGATTTCTAATCTTTATCGAATTTTTGCTTTTTCGGAGGGTTTGACATTTAGCTACAGCCGCCTTATTAGTCATTGGGCATGGGTGCCCCAATATCATGTACTTTTTATTTCTTAGTTTTCACATGTATCATAGGTATGACAGTGATTTATATAAAACTGATGTATTTGACATATATCTATGTATGATGTTTTCTATTTATTTGTTGCACATGCTATATTATCACTTGTTATGATGCATTCTTCATATATATTTAAATGATTGGATAGAGATTGACCCCTGTATGGTCTTTTTGACACAGTTTTATAGATGGCCTCCTCTGTTATTGCTCGCTTGGATCACCTTCCGCCTAGTTGGATAGCTACCAGTTTGAGGGTTTGGCATAACCATTTACTGGATTCTGACCGCGTTGCAGTCGATCGCATGCTGGGCCACTCTCTATCTCTGTTGTCCTTTGAGGTTCCAGAGGGGTTTATTGACGTTGAAGAGCCTATGGAGGATCCTATATCTCCGACTGAGGATGCTCTATTTGCAGAGTTGACAGCTTTTCTTGTTAGTACTGTCCCCCGCTCGTCCTTAGTTTCCATGGAGGCGATGGACAGACAGCTTCACCTGGTGACCTTTGAGAGGGATCAGGCTCGAGCTCAGATGTTGACCACCGTAGCTGGTCGGGATGCTGCTATCGCTGAGAGAGATACAACGCTTGTTTCTAGAGACCAGACCCTCATTGATAGAGATACGACCCAGACTTTCGCAGATGGACTCATTGGTCACGTACAGGGTCAGGAGGAGATTTATCGCATGGCAACAGAGATGCTGAGACGTGTCGAGATACTGGAACACGAGCTCAAAGAGGCTCCTCAGACTGCAGAGACTGCTGGATATTTGGCTATGTTGGCTCGTCTTACTGTCGATTTATAGCCCTATTTTATTTCTTGCACAGACTTTGTTATTATCTCTTGTCATAGGTTAGAATCAACTTTGTATTATAAACAGTTGTATACATAAAAAGAAACAAGTTCAGTTCACTTCCCTTGTTTGAGCATGTCTGGCCTTGTACACTGTTATCATTCTCGCTTCATGGTTTGTTACGTAGACATAGAACTGGTCTTGTCATACTTGCGTTAGATTCGGCAGGGTGATGCTGAGATGTCGCTAGGTCCTCTCCGCATGAACCGTCGATTGGGCGGGTATGTGTTAGATTTCGGTTTCTGTATAGGTTAATATTTTGGTTATAAGGTGAAAGTGTTTGGAATCTTTCGGAGGTTAGACCGCACCATAAATGGTTGCCTACGTACTCCCATAGAGGGGAGATCAGGTCTTTCGTAGTTCAGGCTTGGCCTGAATAGTTGAAAAGGGTTTGAGCTTGATTTGACGGGGTTTGGATTTTTGTTTGATTTGATGGGGTTTTGATTTTTTCAAGGGTTAGACCTCCCCATAAATGGCTGCATATGTACTCCCGCAGATGGGAGATCAGGTCTTTCGTAGTTCAGGCTCAGACATGAAAACTAGGACTTGATATATTTTCTTTTTCTTTTTTTTCTTTTTTTCTTTTTTTTTCTTTTTTCTTTCTATTTTTTTTCTTTCTTTTTTTTATCAAGACAAAGTATTCCAGTTTGAAATGAAAGGGGTCTCAGACATAATACCGTTTCATCGAATCGAATTGATCAATTGCGGGAATTCCTCACCGTCCATCTCCTCCAATTTCAAGCCTCCGCCCGATAAGATTGTTTTGACAACTAAGGGTCCTTCCCAATTTGGGGAAAATTTTCCTTTAGCTGCATCCTGGCCTGGAATGATTTTCTTTAGTACCAAATCATGCTCTTTAAATTCTCGAGGTCGCACTTTCTTGTTATAAGATCGGGGCATTCGCTGCTGATATAGTTGGCCATGAAAGATAGCAGCAACCCTCCTTTCATCTATTAGGGATAACTGATCGTATCGGTTTTGCATCCATTAGCTCTCCACTATTTGGGAATCTAGCATCACTCTCAGTGATTCTATCTCCACTTTGACAGGAAGTACGACCTCTATACCATAGACTAACGAGTACGGTGTTTCCCCAGTCGAGGTTCGAGTCGACGTTCGGTATGCGAGTAGGGTTAACGACAACAGATCAGGCAATCCCTGGTGATTTTTCGACATCTTCATCATTATCTTCTTGATATTCTTATTAGCGGCTTCCACCGCGCCGTTCATTTTTGGACGATAAATAACCGAATTGAGGTGTTTGATATTGAACTTACTGCGCAGTTCCCTCATCATTTCGTTATTCAAATTCTTCGCGTTATCTGATATGATAACCTCGGATTGTCTATACCGACAGATGACGTTGTTTCTAATGAAACCAACGATGACATCCTTGGTGACCTTGGGGAAGGAACCTGCTTCAACCCACTTGGTAAAATAATCGATCATAGTGAAGATGAGTCGGTGACCGATACTGGCTTTAGGCTCAACAGGTCCTATCACGTCCATTCCCCATATGAAAAAAAGCCATGGTGATGTCATGCAATGCATTTGATTCGGTGGTGCATGAATAATGTTAGCATGGATCTGGCATTGATAACAACGCTTGACATGATCGTCGCAATCCGCTTTGAGGGATATCCAGTAATGTCCCGTCCTTAGGATTTTCTTAGCAAGCAGGGGTCCACTCATATGTGCTCCACACACCCCACCATGTACTTCATTCATAAGTCGTTGGGCCTAATCTATGTCTAGACATCTCAGAAGGCCTACACCTGGGTCTCTCTTGTAGAGAGCATCTCCACTTAGGTAGAAATTCATGGCCATTTTCTGTATTCGATTCTTCGCGGCCTGACTCATTCCTTTCGGGGTTGATTGATCTCGTAAATATTCTTTAATGTGGTGGTACCAAGGTGGTCCAGTAGGTGCTATCTCATCTGATATCTCCCCTACAACGTTTCCATATAATGGTGCACTTTGTACAGTGAAAGTGATAACAGGCATTCCCTTTCTTGCTGATAGGTTTACCAATGAAGCTAATGTAGCCAGTGCGTCAGCGAAATCATTTCGGTTTCGGGGAATATGCATGTAGGAAATGTCTTCAAATTATTCTGCCAATCTGAGAATATGCCGATGGTAAGGCAGTAGATGCAATTCCTTGGTGGTGTAGGCCCCGATGGACTGTCTGATGACTAGTTCTGAATCTCCGAACACCGCTAATCATTTAACTCCCATGGACTGAGTCAGTTTTAACCCCACAATGCATCCTTCGTATTCTGTGGTATTGTTGGAATTGTTAAAATGCAACTTGGTTGCCATAGTGTATTGATCTCATGTGATGGATACCAGAACTGCCCCAGCTCCTGCGCCTTCAGTGTTTGATGCGCCGTCAAAATACATTTTCCAGAATTGACCTCGATCCTCCTTACTGGTCAGTTAAATAGTCATCACTTCCTCCTCCGGGAAATAGGTTTCCAAAGATTCAAAATCTCCTGCTGGTGCCGCCGACAGGTGATCCGCAATCCCTTGCCCTTTGATGGACTTTTGGGTCACATAGACGATGTCGAACTGTTGGAGGATCAATTGCCACTTGGATAACCGACAGTTCAACATCGGCTTGCTGAAGATGTATTTCAAGGGATCCATCCTAGAGATGAGATAAGTTGTATGGTCGTGTAGGTAATGCTGTAATCTCGTGGTTGCCCAAGCTAACGTACAACAGGTTCTTTCTATCAGGGTGTATTTCTGTTCTCCGCAGCTGAAAAGTTTATTGAGATAATAAATCGTCCTTTCTTTCCCCATATCATCCTTTTTGCCCCAGTAAGCAACCCATCGCGTTGGAATTGACTGAGATATATATGAATAATGGAGTTCCATCCCTTGGGTGCACCAAGATAGGTACTTCAATCAACCTCTTCTGGAAGGTACGAAAAGCTTTACGTCAGTCTTCATTCCATTTTCCCGAGGAGTTCTTTCTTAACAATTTGAAAATAGGTTCACAGGTTGCTGTCAACTGCGATATGAACCGGCTGATGAAGTTTACTCTTCCCAGGAAGCCTTGGATTTCCTTCTCGGTCTTTAGCTCGGGCATCTCCGTGATGGCTTTGATCTTGGCAGGATCCAACTCAATGCCCCGGTTGCTCACAAGAAATTTCAGCAGTTTACCGAACTTCACACCAAAAGCACGGATTTAACTTCAAATTGAATTTGCGGAGTCGTTCAAACAACTTTTGAAGGTGGGTGCAATGGTCATCGGCTTCTCCGAACTTCACGATAATATCATCTACATACACTTTGATTTCTTTATGCATCATATCGTGAAATAAGGTCATCATGGCCCTCTGATAAGTAGCACCAGCATTGGTAAGGCCAAAAGCTAATCTTCGATAACATAATGTTCCCCAAGGGGTAATGAAGGCGGTCTTTTCCCTGTCTTCTTCAGCAGCCATAATCTGATGATATCCTGCAAAATAATCGGCGAAAGAATACATTTCGAACTGTGCCGTATTGTCAATAAACACGTGGATGAACGGCACTGGGAAGTCATCTTTAAGACTGGCCTTGTTAAGATCTTGATAATCTACACATACTCGCACCTTCCCCCCAAATTTGGCACTGGGACTACATTGGACAACCATTCAGGGTATGTTGACACCATAATGATTCTCTCTTTGAATTGTTTGATAATTTATTCTTTGACCTTCAGGGCTCTATTCTGGTTTCAACCGTCTTAATTTCTGCTTGACCGGTTTGAAGCATTCCTTGATTGGTAGTCGATGGAGAACTATATCGGTGGATAGACCTATCATGTTTTCATGAGACCAGACAAAAACATCCTTGAATTGGGTTAGGAGTTTGATTAGTTCTTTTTCTTGGTTAGAGGGGAGGTTGGTTCCGATCTGTATCTCTTGGAGATTGTCAGGGGTTTCGATATTTATGGTGGTGGTTTGATCAAGGTTGGGTTTAGGTTTATCTTCGACCCATGCTTTAATTTCCTCGGGCACCTCCTCATCATCCACTTCCTCTTGCGCGATCCCCATCAAGTTAAAGTCCAATTCTATATCGAAATTGTAATCATTACTCAAATTTGGCAAGTCATGGACATGGCTAGAAATACTCAAGTTTGGAAACCAGAGACAAAAAAACTTGATTGTTAAATATATACAAACGGTTGTCAATTATAAAAGGATTCAGCAGTTGATATGACAACAGGCAATAACAAGTTGCAGATAAAATAAAACAGACATAAATATATAAAGGTAAAGCTCCTTGTCAACGGATCATTTTCTAGTTTTACCCTTTTCGGACGATCTTAGGGGTGACCGTCCAATTACGAGTGGTGAGATCCTGGGGGATAGCTGAGATAGATAGGTTGCTGGAGTTATCGACGTTTTCCAGGATGACCATAACTGATTTGGAACTGGTCCCTGGATCTTCCTTCGGGATGTTCACACTTCCCCAATTAAGGACCGGGAGGATGGGTTGATCATATGACAGGTCTGCTCCTTTGGATTTCTTCAGGTCATCTTTAGGAAGGCAAAAGCTGCTCACAAATTGTAACTGAATCTCATCCAGAAACTTCTTATCATTGGCCATCCGAGCAGCATCTTTGAGAGGCTCTTCATCACCAATCTCCTTATATTCGTTCTGATTGACTTTAGGGATCAGGAGGTTTGAGATAATAACGGGGACCTTCTTCAATGGCTTTTTAAATCCGGCTTCGCTGAGGTCTGGCTTGAGATGAATCAGATTGTTAACTGGCATGTGCTTGTGAGGATTACAATGTTTGTATCCACCTAGAGTATCCTAATCCAGCCCTTCCTAACTGTGTGGGTATATGGATCGGGTTCTTGATTCCTTGGCCATTTCTACCCAATCCTCGGCCTAGTCGATGTTCTCTGGAAAGCATCTCTTGTCCAACTACCATCACTTTTGGAGATATCTGGGGAGTTAATGCTAGCGCACCCACCGAGTGGTATCGTGGATTGCTTACTTCAAAGGCATGAAAACTTGCAGGCTCAATACCCTCCTTCATGCTGATCAGGGGCATATCTCCCAGATTGTGGATAAGATAATCAGGTTCTGCACTGATAGTGACTAGATTACCGTTGACGATGTACTTTAATTGCTGATGAAGAGTTGAAGGAACAGCCCCAGCCATATGGATCCATGGTCGTCCCAACAATAGATTATATCTGGTAATGATCTTCTAGATTTGGAAAGGTATATTGAAAGTGAACAGGCCAATCTCTACCGGAAGTTCAATTTCCTTAACTGTATCCCTTCTTGATCCGTCAAATGCTCGTACCACTACATGGCTTTCCCGAATCCAATTTGGGTTGATCTTCATCCTATCCAGAGTATCCTGTGGATAGATGTTCAAGGATGATCCGCCATCGATTAGCACACCTCCTACCACGTACCCAGATGATACGACAACTGATATGCAATGGTCTATGATGCCCCGTTCCCTCGGCCGGTATATCGTCATCAGTAAATGATATCACATTACTGTCCAATACATGGCTAATCAGATGCTGGAATTTCTCAGTATCAATGGTTTTGGGCAGGTGTGCCTCCTCCAATACTTGGATTAGAATTTGACGATGATTGTCAGAAGCCAATACTAAATCCAGAATGGAGATTTGATGTGGTTCCACTTCCAACTGCTTCACCGTCCTTGCTTCGCCGTGCCCCATCTTAAGGAGGAATTCTGCGATATTTCCCGTTGATACCTTCCCCAATACCTTGGTTGCCGGTTTCAATAAACGCCCCGGGAGGTAAAGTGGATTCTCCTTAGGTACGATAGCTGTACAATCGAGTGCCAATTTTATGTCTTCTCCGTAATTCCACAGTACCTTCTTCAGGCTAAGAATTGGGAGTTACGGCCAAGGAGCCAACATCAGGGGTTTTGGCGCTGTTATCTCTAGAGTCATCTTGTTTCTCTGCTCAGATAATCCTTTTATGGTTGTGGGTCCGCCCGACACTCCTTCTATGCAAAGGATAACATGCTACCATTCCCTCCAAATTCCTTGCCCTTCTAGGGTAAATTATCTATTTCTCAGAGAAGATCTCAGCTTTATTCGTAAGTTCTAGCTTTCCTGATTCGATCAGATTCTGAATTAAATGTCGCAGGGCCTAGCATTCCTCAGTGGCATGACCAGAGGCATTCGAATGATAGAGGCAGGATCTAGAAGGATCGAAACACTTTGATCGCAGATCCGGGGGTGGTAGAAATTCCGTGATCTTTCCCTCCTCGATCAAGGTGCATAGAATTTCCTCCCTGAACTGCACCAAGAGGAGAATTTTTGTTTAGCTGTGAATTCTCGTCGGCTTTGAAGTCTAGCTTCCCTGGCCATTTTTTCTGTCCATTTGTTTTGCTTTTGACAGCGAATTTGATCCTTTCTTGAGGTTGGGACATCTTGGATGGATATAATATCGGTTGGCCTCGGTAGGACTTGGTCTATTAGCTGTTGGGTCAATTGATGTTGGTATACGACCAAATCTGCCAACTGATCAACTCGCGCTCTAATCCAGGCCAAGTCTTGCTCCACCCCATACTTCTCTTCGGGGTATCCGCATATTGCAGGGTAATGTGCAGATGGTGCCTCTCCCATCTTCCTTAGGTATTTGCTGGTTTTCCCTGCTTCCGGCACTGATCATGTTGATTCCTTCCTCGGTATGCTAGGGCAAAGGGTTCTTGTTGACATTCGGCTGCTCTAGCGCTTTGACTATAATCTCCCCATTGTCAATCAAGTTCTGAATCTTGTGTTTTAAAGTCCAACATTCCTGAGTATCATGCCCCGATGAGTTGGAATGGTAAGCGTATTTCTTGCTGGTATCAAATTGCCTTCCCCTAAAGGAGTGAATATCGTTCGTCGCTTGTTCTCCCCAACCTTCAATGCTGTAGGATTTTGTGAATTCCTAGGATGAGAGTTCTGCTTCTGGATAAGCGGATTATGGCTCTTGTTGGTAGCTTGTCCTTGCAATATCAAAGAGACATCTTCTTCCTTCCTCTTCGATACTCTTTTGGGAGTGCTTGCATAGTTTCCCGACTGTATGTGCTCGGCTACGGCTTTCAAGGAAGTGAGATCTTTAATTTTGCCAGACTTCAAACCCATTTTTGCCATTTCCCCATGCTTGATCATTTCGGAGAAGGATTTACCTAACCCGACGATGACTCTCTCATAGAAAGGGGCTTCTTGTATATATATCAAAGTTGTAACCATCTCACCTTCATCCATTAGTGGGTTAACTTGGGCCGCCATTCGCCTCCAGCGCCTGTGCATATTCTCTAAACGACTCATTGTTCAGTTTATTGACTTTGGTAACTTGGTAGCGATCAGGTGTCATCTGGGATTGGAAACTATACTGGTTGAGGAAAGCATGGGCCAAATTGTAAGACCTTTTATGAATAAAAAAAATTAAATTTCCTTTATATATTATTTTTAAATAGTAAGGGGTTGATTTGATAACTTTGATAAGTTATGGGTGATACGTGCAAGTTTTACAAAGTAAGCAAGTGGTCATACAATATTCATTATGTCAGGAAATAATAGTTTGGTCGGAGAATATTTTGTTTTATCGGGGAATATTCGTACGACGACGCAATCATTTGTGGACCCCATAATGGAAAACTGTCGGATGAAGAAAATGACAAGAATAAGTTTTTCTAAAAATAACGGCGTGGCTGTTATCGTTAAAACTGTTGAAATACCCGGTGGTTAAAATACAGTAATACGCGGTGTTGCACAGTAGCACACGGTATTGTACAGTATCTTTGATTATTGATGTTTACGTGAGAAGCCACTCAGTTTTATTCAATTATTGCCACAGTAGTTGCATAGTATCTTATATTATTGATTCAATTATTATCACAGTATCATCTGCATAATATTTTATATTATTAAATCAATAATTGAGACGACACAGTTATTCATATTATTATTTGCATTATTGACAATGTCTAGAAAATTCTGTCGAGGAAAGGGGTTAGGTTATTTAATTGCTCGCCAATAAGGAGAAGTCCTTATCGGAAAGCCCTCTCTTTTCTGGGAATGATCTAGTTGTTAATATTGTGAGTTATAATATTAATGATGAATGTTATTAAAAATGTGTTTTGAGAAGCCAAGTGAATTGAGATAAATAGAGGGGATTTTTATGAAGTATTTTTGTAAATTTTGCTTATTATATGAACTTCCACTTACCCATTTCTCAAAACTATCGGTAGAAAGTTATCTTAGTTTTGTTATATATATATATATATATATATATATATATATATATATATATATATATATATAGTCACGGGGGAAATGGGGGGGGGGGAGGAAGAAATGGTCAGGGAGGGAGTTTTGCTTATAATATATTATTATTATTATTAATAATAATAATAATAATAATAATAATAATTGTTATTGTTATTATATAAGTTTTATTTTTTGATATAAAATAGAATATATTATATTTTATTTAAAGTTTTCGTTTTATTAGAATATTTTATTGCATAGTGCTGCATAGTAAAATCAGAAAATCAAACGTTTTAGCCGAATTTTGCGCGCCCGTGATTGTCCACTGTGCAGTCCGTGATTTTCTAAATTCAAATAGTTTCCTACCATTCTCCTATAAATAAGATGCTCAGTTTAAAAATGAAAATCACACCAGAATTAGAGAATTCTTCTTCTATAATATTGAGCGTATTTCTTTTGAGTTTAAGGAAGCTTTAAGTGTAGAAAATAATATAAGTTTTCTTCAAGAATATCCACGTCATACCAGTAAGAAATACTCTCCTTTTAAGGTAAGGGGTATTATTTATTTCATATTCGCTTACGATATTATTTTTCGTATTCGTAAGGAATTTTATTTTCGTTCAATATTCGTAAAGAATATTATCTTCGTTCAATATTTCGTAGAAATATTATTTTCGTTCAACAGTTGTAAGGGATATTATTTTTCTCGTAAATGATGTTACTTTCATTCAATATTCATAAAGAATATTATTTTCTTTCATATTCCATATTATGAAAGCGATAATATTTCATTTCATATACCCAAATTAAAACTTACTACGATAAGTATTGCTTCTATAATTCCTGAAATGATCAGAAATTCTTCGAATTTTGCGTTTCATCTAGTATCATTTCATTAGAATGTTAGTATGAATTTTATTATGAAATTTTTACCTTTTCATGTCGGGGTTACTATTTACGTATACGGCACTATTCACGTATACGGCACTATTCATAAAAAATTAAATTTTCTTTTAATTGACCAAATTGTCTGTTATGGTTCCTATCTTTGATTGGATCCATGTTTTGATCTTCATTCTTGAATTTTGCTACACAATTGATTATTATGGAGTATTCTTGAACTTGGATAAACTAAATTACGAATCCCTAATCTTTGTCCTTTATCTCATTGTATTCGTTGTTTATATTATTTTTCATCATCCTCAGTCCTAAATGGTGATATAACTGAATATCTTTGGCCTGTAGAGCAAAGATGAATGATTACTTGATGAATATCTTTGGCTTGTAGTGCAAAGATGAATGATTACCTGATGAATATCTTTGGCCTGTAGTGCAAAGATGGACAGGTGTTGAGATGAACATGACCAACTGGTGATACAAATGATTATCTTTGGCCCGTAGTGCAAAGATGAATATTTGATTTGAGATGTATATTGATTGATGTTACAGGGATAAAATATCGATGATGGACTTTTAAATCATAGAAGATAGTAGACTTCATTCTCTACTTAACTCTTCTAATGAATTGTTATTTCCGCTGTGAGTATTTATCTAAAACTTGTTGTCCATAATATTTTATCTGGCTTATTGAAGGCTAACGATAATTTATTTTTCATTATCTTAATCATAATATTCTTTACTGGGCTAGTTGAGCTCACCCTTTTCATCTATTGTCCTATTCAGGGAATTAGAATGTTGCGGGAACTAGTCGGGGAACATTGTGATGGTCAGAATAGAGCAGTAGTAGTCCTCACTATTTTTGTAAAATAGTGTGATAATAATTATAATTATTTAGGACTAAATTTGAGTGTTTATATTTCGTATTATATACGATTTGTATTGAAACTCACAGTTGTATGGTCGTAGTTCTCACGACCTTTTGTTATAAAAGATTTGAATTTGGAATTATGTACCATGTATTTGGCGACTCAGAATGGGTTGGTATTAAACCTATTTTGGGGGCGTCACACAAATCTTCCCAACCTCTGACTTTGGAATTATCTATTCGAGCGTACCAAGTTCGGGCTTCACCGGTAAGGCTTTTCTAGAATAGTTGCATCCTGAGGTTTTCATCCTCGGCGTAGGTTCCCAGTTCACCTATGTAGACCTTTAGGTGAGTATAAGGATCTCCCAGCCCGTTGTATTTCTCAAACTCTGGGATTTAAAACTTATCTGGGTATCTTGCTTTTGGGAAAATAAACAAATCTAAATAATTCACGCTCCCATGGGATCCTGTCCCTTTCATATACCGGATGACGTCCTCCATCTTTCTAACCTTCCTTCTGATATCTCCAGTTTCTTTATCTTCTCGTAGATCTATAATTTCCCGTGTCGTCTTCTGGATCGGGGCCTCCTTGGATACTTCCACATCGAGGGGAGAAATAGGTGTGGACATCTGGGTATCACCGTCCTTTTCTGGTATTTTCATATCTCCTTGCACAGAGGGTTCAGTCTTACTCTTATGCTTAGGCTTCTGAGATACTTTGGATTGTTCTCTTAACAGGGTCGTCATCTCGGCCATCTATTTCTTAAACTCTTTGAATTCATCTCGAGATACATGGATGGGTTCAGATGAGCTTCCTTCAGCTATCTTGAACGGTGGTGAACGGGCCTTCTTGGCTCGAAATCGAGTTCTAGGACCAATCTGCACAAAATTGATACCTAGTTTAGACTGGATATTGGTGGACAAAGATGCATGATATGTTATGCACCAGTTTAATGGTTTTTTAATCTTTTCATGCAACACAACGGGTTAGTCGAATTGATGACAAGATATGAAAGACGTATAAATGACAGAACAAGATGATGGCCATTTATATACGCGGAAGAGCAAATAGGGCACGAAGAGACACACCACGCGTTTGGTTTATTAGAGGCTAACCTATCTTAAGGTTACTCTCGCGGGCGTTTTGAAATTGGTTCCCAGATCTTCGCAATTTACTTGATGAAAACATCCATTTTTCAATTGGAGTGAATCTGAGTTGTGCCTTTCCTGAGCCTCACAATGGAAACACCCAAAGGAGTCCAGTAATAAACAACCGACGGGATTGCCTCCTAATGGAGGTACCACACAACATACATTCATACATTCACGTCCTCACCGTATGTAATTATGATGACATTGTGCGAAGCACTAAAACAGAAGATGCTTAAAGATCGAGACATTTATCACACACAAAGATCATTCACACAAGATTCATATGCAGAATGAAAATTAAAAAGATTGAATGCGACTTAAGCCCTCTAATAGCCCCAGCATAGTCGCCACTTGTCGACGCGGGAAAAAAAATCCCCTTGATGGGATGAATGATGTGTCCGTCTTTCCTGAGTTTGTTTTGTTTATTTTACCATTCTTCGATTCGCTATGTCTATGGATTTTATTAAAGGGTGAGTTTTTAGGAAAGCGGTACCGACATAAGTGTCGACGACTTTGAAAAGATTGATTTTATTATTTTATGAGTTTGATGATTGGACCGAATGAGACAGAGTCGCCAGTTGGTATGGTTTAAATGGATGTACCAACTCATCCGAGTTTTAATAATTTTTGCAATATGGTCCAATGCGTGACTCCGAAATATTGGTCTTGAAACCCGATATTCGTGGAATCTGGGGGCTAGGTTAAGTAGGGGGAAGGTGTTAGGCACCCCTCAACTCCCGTGAAAACACGATATTGCATCTTATTGATTTTCTGTGCATAAAGTGTATATGTGTGTAAGTGTGTGTGTGTGTGTGTGTGTGTGTGTGTGTGTGTATTTTATTGTGAAAGCTTTATTCATTTTTATTCTAAGTCTTTATTTTAGTTTATTTGAAAGTAGTGTTGTACCTCTTTTGCGCTTAGGTACGAAGGATTTGATCTGACAAAAAGTTCATTTTTTAACAAAAGATATGAATTAAACTGATGTTTTGGAAAACAAGGTTTTCAAATCCTTTGCCCGACTAGGAATCGAGGACTTCGATACTTCCTTTTATTTATCTTTACCTTCATAAGGTGATCTACCCCGAATTTCTTTATTATGATTGAAAACTTTTTGTGGTTTTATTAGAAATCATTTTGATGATATGCATGTAAACGTCAAAAAGGGTCGGATCATCATCGGGCATGAAAGCCATCTCGATGAAACCGAGCACCCATAATTAAAGTTTTCATTATCACAGGATCTTGAATCCGACTTCTCGGGACTAACCCCTCGAGCTCGTCTTCAAGATCCAAATATTACATATACAATGATTTTTAAGATATTTAAACATTACATCATCAAAACTGGTCCATTATGGGAATCAAGTCGGGATTCATTCGGGGATCTCAACACCGGGATTCCTAGGCTCACATTATTTATGCGGGAATACATATATACAATGTCCTCGGCTTTGATATTAGAGGATTTCATCTCTTAAAATCACCGTTCAATCCATTTCGGTCCCCTTTCTCCTCTAGATACAAATCTAGGGATATACGGGGTAACCGAGACTATTTAAAGCAATAAATACGTAGATCTACAATGGATCTAAACCGATCTAGCACACGAGTTAAAGCTTCATGCTTAATAACCTCTCAAAGGCTAGATTCGGCTTAGATCTAGCCTTCGTACTCGATTTACAATGCAATAAGCACAATATAACCGATAAAAATGTAATATCTATCAACTATTACACAATATGCTTATAAAGAACAAGATTAACTAGATTTAAACAATATATATCATCAATCTAGTATATTAAGCAAGATTTACTAAGAACGAAGCCGAAAAGAACTTTTTTTCACCTTTGGGGACGCGTGAACAAGCAGTTTTAACTCCCGTGGTCAACGTAGAACACTCTCGTGATTTCAAGTAGGTGCTAAATGAGATGAATTAGCTTCAAGTTGGTGATTACAAGCTCCACCCGAGCCCTTATCTCTCTAGAATATTTTTTCTCTCTCTAAAACTCTCTCTTCCATTTTTCTAAATGATGTGGGAGATTTAAGCTGGCCGAGCCAGCAGCATACATGTGTGTGGCTAGCCGCATATATGTATACGGCTAGGCTAGGTGGGGCTTGCCGTCTCGAAGTGTGCTCTTGTGGTCCCGGTTCGGAGGAAGTTGACCTGTGCAGACCGAGCTTTCGAAAAGTCTGTGCGAAATGCGGCGGAATCCAATCGAGTCTGACTGAGTCAGGGTCCGAAAAGATGATGCTGATAGCTGAGAAGTATCTTCTGGATCCCGACGACAGTTAGTTGGTTTATCGTCGATGGCACATATTTCGAGATTTGCTGAGTTGGTTTCCGGCAGACACTATATTAGCTTGGCGATCTTTGTTCGGTTCACGACATGTTCGGACGTCGTTGGTCCTTTGAATCTTTCACGGGATCGTCTCTTGGATGATCGGGCTCTTTTACCCTACCTCAGGGTTGTCTCTGAAGTAAAATTACGCTTTTGCCCTTCTACAAGGTTTGTACAAAGAAAGCAAAATTTCGAGTGTCTACACAAAGCTCAAGACCACTCAAAGCCAAACACTACGATTCTGAAAGAAAACTTGCTTCGCTACTCAGTTCTTTAGAACTTATGCTTAACGGACAACTGAGTAGCACACCAAAGAACTAAACTCTTATTACTGTGTATTCCAAGTCTGCTGGACTTGAAGAGTTTGAAGTGAACTAGAAGTGCCAAGTCTACTGGACTTGAAGAGTTCTCAGTGAACTAGAAGTTCCAAGACTGTTGGTCTTGAAGGAATCTCAATGATTCAAAGTTGTAAAGATATTCTTAGTGGATTTCCTACTCGTGGAGTAGAAGAGTGGATTAGGAGTCTTGAGTGATCTGAACCACTTAAAATCACTATGTCATTTATATTCTCTTAACTGCTATATCTGCCATAATTGCTATAACTGCTAATCGAACTAAATCTTGTTTTATCTTAAGGGGAACAAACAAATTATATATTCCGCTGTGGTTAATTAATTTATTTAATTAACAAATTTGATAAGTATTTTGAAAAGTAAAAAGTTTTAAAATATCTATTCAACCCCCCTTCTAGATAAATATTGTGCCTCTGGGAACTAACAACTTGTAATCTTAATGTCGTTGTATATTCTATTTATATCATTGATTTTAAATAATTCACCATGCGTACCAATTCCACTTACTTGTTCGATGTTGATTTTGCTGGCCATGTGGTTAGTAGGTGATTGAGTCTCTACAATCCCTTTGGTGTTTGGTTGTCACTTATAATGCAATTCTCGTTCGAGAATTTCATTTGTAGAATACTTCCCTAACTCAAAATTGTCCACCGGGAATTCACTTAGAGAGAGAATTGGTTTCAAAATGGTTCATCTGGTCATCATTCTCAGGCTGAAAATTGTTAACGTCAAGATCCGTCAACACGCCTCATTCACCAAAAACGTGTCAAATCCTACACAAAAACGAAATCACACGTGAAGTTTGAGGGCTTGGGCTGTCGGGGGATAGCTCCAGTGTGAGAATAAGTACATGCTGAATAAGGTTTAACAATGGAGGTTTTATGCAATAGTGTTGTTAATAATAATGTATGTACTTAAGAATTAGGGTATAACCTTGTATTTATAGTGATCACACCTGTAACGATAGAGAAATCTACTTAGCTTGTAATTAGGGTTTTTGAATATTATTTGATTAAATAAAGTTTTAATAAATATTATTTTAAGTAATGTGTTTAACGGTCGTTTTATGACCTAGAATGATTGTTTAATGTTAGGATTTTGGCTACGTGATAGAATTAAAGTGTATGAATTTCCAAGACGAAAATAAAAGATTTTAGAGAAATTTACGTAAAAACACTATTCATCAACAACTGCTATAGAAATTTTTCAGAGATTCCGAAAAATGCGTAATGTTAGAATTCTGAGAAAAGATGGAATATCCAATAAAATTCAGAAACTGAAAATGCAGTTTTAGCCTGCGCGTTGGATTTTGAGAATATAATTAAGTATAATATAAACTTAATAAAGAAAGAATGCATGTATAATACTTCGTATTATACTCGTATTATTATTCGTATTACAGCTAAAGCCGAAAAGATTGGAGGGTTCGGGAAGGACAAAGGAAAGACGAAGTTATAGAATTAACTAGCCGATATAATGATAATAGTACTTTTGTAATAATTTCTATTATGATGAAATGAACATGTAATGGTTATAAATACCCTGGGAGAATGATTGAAATATTGTAATGATATAGTAATTACATTAATGTTAATTCGAATATATAGTAATATGTCTTGAATAGTGTAGCACCGTGTAGCACCTTATTCAGGGTTTAAAGGTACCCGAATTTGGGGGCGTCACAACACCTCCTTCCCCGCATAGAAATAGGATTCCTCATTATGTATGATTCCTTAATGGGATTTAATTAACAGAATCTCCTTAAAGAAAGAAAGTCGGATCATATCCTGACCCTTTTCTTAGGAGTTGGAAATTAAATATAACTAGGAATCTTTGATTCCATAAAATACTCAACTGCCAAAATAAATTCCTACGCAGGATAAAATACCTCCACGTGGATTAGGGTCCATCATACAATTCGGGCCCTAATAATCATGCCCCAATATTGCCCCTAATCTTCTGTTAATTGGGACATTTAATGGAAGAATTTTTTAAAGTCCAATAATTACATCATATACAGAAATGCAACAATCCAGACCCCAATTCCTCGGTAATGCCCCCCAACACTCATTAATGGGCCCTCACATTACCCCCACATTTGCCATCATTTCAGCCGAATTAAATGCGCCGCATTTATTCAACTGAGAGAAGTTGAAAAGTCAATTATTTCAAAAAAGACTTTTCTCACAAAACAACCGCCCCTTTTCCAATCTAAGTCTTCGAAAGCCACCAAAAGCTCTCTGCAACCTCTTTCTCTTCTCTACGAATCCATACTCCTGGCCAAACATCCTGCCACGATCCCTACTCTACATGCTCCAATGGCTACCCCAAACATCCCAACCTCATCCACCTAACCTCATCTGTTCCAAATGCCACCATAGCGACTGAAGATCTAGTCCCAGTCAAAATTCCAGTGTCAACCACCATTGAAACCCAGGCTATAAAGTCAGCTCATCATCTTAAGATCCATCCTCAAAAACACTTCCTCCCACTGAACTTGTTGAGATGCAAATCCGGAAAGAATACGAGTCCTACAAAACTCACTCTATGACACCCCC
The DNA here is from genome assembly GCA_020205555.1 of Panax stipuleanatus. Taxonomy (NCBI): domain Eukaryota; kingdom Viridiplantae; phylum Streptophyta; class Magnoliopsida; order Apiales; family Araliaceae; genus Panax; species Panax stipuleanatus. The sequence goes on from CM035122.1 coordinate 12,983,950, forward strand.
AAATCCGGGTTCTCTAACCCCGATTTGGTCGTCACGATACAAAACAAATATCCACCTCTAAACAACATACAATAACTAAATGCGGAATATAATAAACGTATGTCGTTCATTCAAAAGGTGTTACTAGTCCTAAGATTCGATAACCTTAATACATCAATACAAATTCACCCTAGAATAGTCATTAGGGTTCAAATTACATTAATAGTAATTAGACTAAGCATAAAGTAAAGTCTGCTCCTTGCAAACCATTACTACATCTTTCCTTTACACTTGTCCTTCCCTGAAGTCTCGGGCTTAACTGAAATAGAAGTCATGATATAGCAAGAATGAGCAACAAGTTTGCTTAGCAAGTTTAAATATAACAATAAAAGATATATCATGATGAATGGAATATATATCTGACAAAGAATTCAACAATATGAATATCGAAGTAAGAATAACAATTGCTTTTAGAATAACTGATAGTCAAGTAGACTTTGAAGTATAAAACTCCAATGGAATCAATAGCAAATTGACCCTTTGGTTACTGGCTACAGAATAAGGACTTGAGGGGATCAGCCTTGCGTACGCTATGTATATGCATAACATTTAACTCTGTTCTTTGTATCATATATTAGATACCTGGGGTACTCCCCTATCATATAAGGGGTGTCCTTTCAGTCTAAGAATTCTTACCATCAATTGGTTTGGATAGCTTTTATAAAACTTCATACACTTGTCTGACCGAACAAAGGTTCAGACTTTATCTAACACAGTTCAAGAATTATAGAACTTTAAATGATGTACAAGTCCAAGACTGTACGAACTCAAGTGCACCAAGTGCAAATATCAATAATATCGATGTGGAATAATTGTAAAGTAATTAAACCACTTAATAGCATGCTTGGAAATAAGATTCAAGCTTAAATAAGATAACTTGCAATACAATAATAACCTGCTCAATACAATGCGAGGAGGATAAGAAACTTGCACAATAACAAGTGAAGCTTAGAAACTTGCATAATATTCAAAGTTGTGTAAGGTAGAGAACTTGCACAATCAAAGAGTGAAGTTCGGGAATTTGGCTTACAACGTTCCTTGAGTAAAGTAAACACAAGGATAGGATACTTGCCTGTTTGCTCAGCTACAATAAATCTAGCTTTAATTAAACTAGTTGAAACAACCTATCATTAACAAGTCGGTCTTTCAATTAGCATGTGTAAACTAATATGAGTCTACACTTACAAGAATTTACTTAACATATAAGTCTATCACACATGACCATGTCTAGTACCAAACATACCATATATAACATGTTATAGGTCATTAAATATTAACTGTCAAAAATCAGATCTCACAAACTGTTCCAGACCTGAAAGTGGCCCGGCGCAGCCGCGCAGGTTTAGGCTTTAAGAGTGGCGCAGCACTGGTCAGTCCAGAAATGAATTTTCATGTCGCTGGACAACCAGAGCGTAAACTCTAGCATTCAGACTACTGATATAAATCAATACACATGCTTTAAGGTTATACTTTCAAGTTTAACCCTAGCATGCTCGTTCTAATCCACTTTAAAGTTATATGTTTTCATGCCGAACATTCACATACTTTAAGCAATAAACGTTCATGCTTCAAATTCGATTACTAAAGTCATATTATCACATAACAAGGTTAAACATTACTTAGTAAGCATGCTTGTGCGTATACTACTCATGTATACATGTTAATCACATAGTTCATGCTTTAAAAATTTATTTCTTAAATACGTGTGCATAGGTGATATCCATGTTTCATCACATGATGCTCATGTCAATATGTCTATAGGCATAATGAATTCTAATATACGTGCTTGCGTAATCATAACATAATTCTCATGGTAATTGATGTCATTAGTTTTCACATTCTAGATTTTCCATTGAAAAATCACACTAAGTCAACTAAGTATATGCAAGGCATCTCGACATATAACTCTTATGCATTTGAAACATATATTAAAGCCACATATGCATGCTCAAATGGTCAAAATCTACAAGATAAAAGTCTTGGTCAAGTTCACTTTCGAAACTACAAGTTTCCTTTTTAAAACATATGTTTTCCTTTCATAACACATATTATCATGGCCATGGCATATACGTAGTACCAAGAAGCTTATAATATGGTTTAATACCAGTTTCCATGCTTGACCAAAGGGTACCAATAAGTTAGCATGAACAGAAATGAAACAGAAAGCAAAAGGTCTGGTGCAGGCATGGCGCAGTTGAGCCGCTGGCCTGTGCAACACAGGCGCAGCTACGCAGTTGCCTGGGCCGACTAGGAACTTCCTTCTACTCGGCAGAAGCTTAAACCCAACTCAAAAATTTCGCATGAATTCTATTCTATTACAGCTACATTACATAACTAACATGATTATAACTTTATATAACACTTAACAACATATCCCAATCCAATAATTAGTCAACCCATGATCAATTCAATAATCAAGAACTAGAAATTTTACAGAAACTGAAAATGGAGTTATACCTTTGCTACAGAAATGGACTTGCTGCTATATCTTTCTCACTCTCTCAATCCAATAGAACTTAGAAAGTAAAGCTCAGCAAAAGAAAATGAAAGGAAGAGAGACCATATTTATAGGCAAATGGATATCCATACAATGCTATCTCCCACTAGTTTATACCAATGGATTGCACAAGAACATGGTGGTTAACAAGAAGTTGTTGACGAGTTGGTGGATCAAATCATGAAACCCACTCCCCCTACAATCATTATTTCTATGTTGCTGAAACTGAGAGAAGGAGTAGAGTAGCATAGCCATGAGGTTGTTCACGTGAAGAAGAGGAAATTGATGATGGGCTCTTATTATGGGACAAGAAGTAATCTCAGCAACTTGCAAAATACAACACTAAGGTCATATATATATATATACTCTACCATGCTCACTAAGGCTACATTAAGTATACATATTACATATCATATAACTTAGGTTATAATGAATTACAAATGTAATTTCTGATTACAATGTATTAAGTAGGTACATATATACCACATATAATCCATGTATATTTTTCTTAATACCAACTATAATTTTTATTGGGTATTATCTTTATTCATTATCACAATGGTTATAAATTTCAATTAATAACTTATGAAATCATTTATCAAATAACAATTGATTATTGATGTTACTACATGTTAATAGGATATACATGAATGTTTACCCACACACTTCATGTCACATAAACAATATTATTATGTAACTTTATTAATGCAATTAATCTTACTATATAGTCTATATATATAATATATAGACATATTAATGTGTCACATTGCATTATATACAATATAGATAACTACCATATATTAAAGGTTTAATATATCGCATGCTTGTATAAAATAATAAATCAAGTAAATATAATCTCATTATATTTATTATTCATTTGCACATTAAATTATTATTTATTCATAATAATAATTAATCAACACATTTAAATCCCTTCACTATATTCAAGTAAATTGAATATTTAATTAATAACAATTCCTTCAATTCTCTGATATAAAGGTCTCAGGGCTAGTCCATTAATTTAAATAAACCATTAGTGATTTCCTTTAATATTTCTAGCATTTATTTGCATAGGCTCTATCTCACATAACCACATAACCACATAAGGTTTAAATATGCTCACAAAACTAACTCATTAAAATTAAATCACATATTTAATTAATAATGAAGTTTAAAATTCATGGTCATTACATCCCTCCCCTCTTATAAAAATTCCGTCCTCGGAATTGTAAAAATAAGGTTACTCAAATAAAAACGGATAATTCGCTTTCATCTTCTCTTCTAGTTCCCACGTAGCTTCTTCGACTGCGTGATTTCTCCATAGAATCTTAACGGAATGGATGATCTTATTCTTCAGCTTCTGTTCCTTCCTATCTAGTATCTGGACAGGAACTTCCTCGTACGATAAGTCTTTCTCGACTTGGATCGGTTCATAGGAGATAAAGTGCTTGTAGTTCGGTTTATACAACCGCAACACTGACACATGAAACACGTTGTGAATGTGCTCAAGTTTAGGAGGTAACGCTACCTCGTACGCCACTTCACCGACTCGCCTCAGAATCTCGAACGGTCCTATGAACCTAGGGCTTAACTTGCCCTTCTTCCCAAAACGAATCTTCCCTTTCCAGGGAATTACTTTCAAGAACGCATAGCTTCCTAATTCAAAATCTTTCTTCTTGCGATGTAAATTCGCATACTTCTTCTGGCGATCTTGAGCCGCTACTAGTCGGGCTCTTATCACCTTGATGATCTCTACTGTCTGCTGCACCAATTCTGGTCCAAGCAGTCGACGCACACCTACTTTGTCACAATATAAGGGCGTTCAATCTTGTATTTCAATTCACCACCTTCAGCCAATCACATATTTAATTAATAATGAAGTTTAAAATTCACGGTCATTACATACTCCCATGTGAACATGCCATCTTTGATTGAGAGCATTAAAATGAGCGCCATACGACAACAATACCAGATACTAAATGAATATTCCATCCAAACTCCTGACCTCAATGAGAGAATGTATTGGCATCCGAAGGGAGAATGGGTGGTTATCCCTCTTCATGCCCTTAAATATGGCATTTGATTCCCTCTTTATGAATTTATCTCATCTTTCCTAGGAATAATTGGTACTAGATTCGCACAACTGGTGTCGAACTCGTATATCTACCTGATTTCATTCATTGCTTTCTGCCAAGAACTCAAGATCACTCCATGACTATATTTCTTTTTTTGCACTATACAACCTATCTCGATGTAAGGAATCAGGCCTAGGAACGCCACCCCCATAAAAACTCCATCTAGCAACAAAGGATGACGCTCACAATGGATTTTCACCAAGGGATCTGATCTAAAGCTCTTGTAGAACTGGGTTTCTCCAAATGACCCTATTCTCAAAGTTACCAAATTTCCTAAGAACCGAATCAACGCATTTCGATCTTTTTACAGCCAGATGAAGAAGGTTGATTTTCCACTCGGAGTATTATCTAACCCGGCCTGCATGGCTGTAAGTATTAAGTATTGATCCATTCTCCTTTTGTATTTGCAGTATAGATCTTTAAACCGGAAGATTTTGAAGCATCTGGCTCACAATAATCCCTTCCAACCGAACCGATTCCCCAGCCAATCATCGATGAAAACCCCGAGACCGAATCCATCCTAATCTCAAAAATCCTGATCAATACCCCGCCGAACACTTCTCCAAAAATAGAATCGCCGCTCGTAATACAACCAATTACCACTGTCTCGATGCCTCTAAAATTATCTACCAAAAAATTCGTAGACCTAACAAGATCCGATAAACTAGTATTGATAAAGAAGAAAAGAAGAAAGCAAACCAAGACAATTGTTCCACCCATAACTTCTACAACCGAGACTCCTATCACGAAGGATGCTCAACAACACCCAGACTCCACAGTCCCCAAGGATCCCCCTTCCGACCCCCAAATCGAAGAAACCATAAACGAACCCCCTTTGAAAAAGGCTCAAACATAAGAAGATATCCACATTCCTCCTCCTTCCCTACCTCCAAAAAAACCATCAACCTCTAAAGATCTTCCAAGGCGGTTCCTGAACACTGCCTGGTCTCGAGACATGCCTCACGACTTCCCATATGAGAATTTCAATGCATTCGTCTTGACAGGAGATAATAAGAAATTTGAGGGCCTCGAACCCGAGGACCTCGTAATCACCACCGCAGTCCCCATGGGTCGGGTAAAAACAAGCCTTTTACTCTTTCTGTTGAATTAATCACCCCTGCGTACACATCTTTAGCATTTTCATATTTTTCACATATGTTATCCGCCTTCGACTGCCTACTACTTTGGGTCGAAGAGATTTTAACTCAAAAAAAGGAGCTTAAGAGTACTACAGAATTGCTTCGGAAAGAGATTGAAGTTGCCTCGATTGCAAAGTTTACACTTTATTAGACACCGGTGCTACCCATTCTTTTATATCACCTACTTGTGCTCAACGTTTGAACTTGACACCGGAGAAATTAAATCTTTAATTTATCTGTTGAAACTCAGTTGGGAGAAATCTTCGTTACATCCACGATTTATAAATCTTGCTTCATTCAAATTGGTACCCTCACCCTACCTGTTGATCTTTATATCTTTGAAAATACTTGCATTTGATGTGATTTTAGGAATTGACTGGTTAACCACTTATCATGCCAAAATTGATTGTTTTCGTAGGGTTGTTAGTTTTCATATTCCTAACCAACCTGTTGTACGAATTCAAACAACCAAACCCCTAAAATCAATCAATGTCATTTCAAGTCATAAAGCTATTCGTTTATTGAAAAATGGATGTCAAGCTTTCTCAGCTCATGTCACTGATCTAAACCAGAATATGTCAGGTTTGAATGATATTTCTGTTGTTAATGAGTTTCCTGATGTATTTTCCGAAGAACTTCCCTGTCTACCCCCAGAACTGTGAAGTTAAATTCTTTATTGACCTTGAACCCGGTACAAAACCCATTTCTAAAACCCCATATCGAATGGCTCCTATTGAACTTTAGGAGTTAAAGCTCCAACTACAGGAGTTGTTAGACATTGGTTTTATTCGTCCTTGTACATCTCCTTGGGGTGCTCCTGTTTTATTCATAAGGAAGAAAGATGGTAGTATGCGACTTTATATTGACTATTCCAAAAGCAAGAATCGATGAAGAAGGAATACTTCGAGTCAACTCCAAACTTTGTGTTCCTAACAATTCTGATTTGAAGTATAGAATCATGATGGAGGCACACAACACACCGTTCGCAATCCATCTTGAATGTACCAAAATGTATCGTGATCTTCGATATACATTCTGGTGGAGCAACATAAAGAGAGAGATCGTGGTGTTTATCTCGAGGTGTTTAACGTATAAACGTGTCAAGGTGAAGCATCAAGAGCTATAAGGCGTGAAGAGCCCGAGCCTCTCGCTGGTGACTTCTTGTGTGGGATGCACCGAAGCCAGACTCTCCGTAGGGGATGCCGTTTTTGTGCGGTGGCAAACTGATAGGTACCATTGTGAGGTACTATGGTTGAAGCACCATGAGAGTCACAGTTGGAATCGAAGAAATGACCTGGGAATTAAAATCGAAAACGAAAACGAGGTATCCCCACCTTTTCGATATACCAGGTACGTACGTCAATTCGAGGACAAAATTTCATAAGGAGAGGAGGTTGTAAGACCTCAACTTTTATAAATAAAGATTTAATTTTCTTTATATGTTATTTTGAAATAGTAAGGTGTAGATTTGATATAATGCTTTAGTTATGGGTGAAATGTGCAAATTTTGCAAAGTAAACAAGTGGTCATAAAATATTCATTGTGTCGGAGAATATTCGTTTGGTCGGGGAATATTCTTTTTGTCGGGGAATATTCGTACGACGGCGCAATCATTTGTGGGCCCCATAACGGAAAACTGTCGGATGAAGAAAACGACAATAATAAGTTTTCTAAATATAACGGCAAAACTTTTACCGTTAAAACTGTTGAAATACCCGGTGATAAAAGAACAGTAATATGCGTGGTTGCACAGTAGCACACGGGATTGTATAGTATCTTTGATTATTGATGCTTACGTGAGAAGTCACTCAGTTTTATTCAATTATTGCCACAATAGTTGATGCATAATATCTCATATTATTAATTCAATTATTGTCACAGTATCATCTGCACAATATTTTATATTATTAAATCAATAATTGAGATGACACAGTTATTCATATTATTATTTGCATTATTGACAATGTCTAGAAAATTCTGTCGAGGAAAGGGGTTAGGTTATTTAATTGCGCGCCAATAAGGAGAAATCCTTATCGGAAAGCTCCCTCTTTCTTGGGAATGATCAGGTTGTTAATATTGTGAGTTATAATATTAATGATGATTAATTGTTATAAAAAAAATGTGTTTTGTGAAGTCAAGTGAGTTGAGATAAATAAAGGAGTTTTTATTAAAGTATTTATTGTAAATTTGGCTTATTATATGGACCCCCACTTACTCATTTTTCAAAATCGTCGGTAGAAAATTATATATATATAAAGGTGCCGTGTTATATATATATTATAATAAGTTTTGTTTTATTAGATTATAAATAGAATATATTATATTTTATTTATAGTTTTTGTTTTATTAGAATATTTTATTGCACAGTAGTAAAAATCAGATTTCTCACCGAATTTCGCCCGTAAAATTTTTCTTCTATGCACCCGTGATTTTTATTCAAATAATGCCCTGCCATTCTCCTATAAATAGGATGCTTAGTTTAGAAATAAAAATCACACCAGAATCAGAGAATTCTTCTCCTATAATATTGAGCGTATTTCTTTTGAATTTAAAGAAGCTTTGAGTGTAGAAAACAGTGCAAGTTTTCATCAAGAATATCTCCGATATACTAGTCGGAATACTCTCCTTTTAAGGTAAGGGATATTATTTATTTCATATTCGCTTACGATATTATTTTTCGTATTTGTAAGAAATTTTATTTTCGTTCAATATTCGTAAGGAATATTATCTTCGTTCAATATTCGTAGGAATATTATTTTCGTTCAACAGTTGTAAGGGATATTATTTTTCTCGTAAATGATGTTACTTTCTTTCAATATTCATAAAGAATATTATTTTCTTTCATATTCCATATTATGAAAGCGATAATATTTCATTTCATATACCCAAATTAAAACCTACTACGGTAAGTATTGCTTCTATAATTCCTGAAATGATCAGAAATTCTTTGAATTTTGTGTTTCATCTAGTATCATTTCATTGAAATGTTGGTATGAATTTTATTATAAAATTTTTACCGTTTCATGTTAGGGTTACTATTCACGTATACAACACTATTCATGTATACGACACTATTCACGAATACGACACTATTCACAGAAAAATTAAATTTTCTTTTATTTGTCCAAGTTGTCTGTTATGGTTACTATCTTTGATTGTATCCATGTTTTGAACTTCATTCTTGAATTTTTCTCCACAATTGATTATTATGGAGTATTCTTGAACTTGGATAAACTAAATTACGAATCCCTAATCTTTGTCCTTTATCTCACTGCATTCGTTATTTATATTATTTTTTATCATCCTCAGTCCTAAATGGTGATATAACTGAATATCTTTGGCCTATAAAGCAAAGATGAATGATTACTTGATGAATATCTTTGGCATGTAGAGCAAAGATGAATGATTACCTGATGAATATCTTTGGCCCGTAATACAAAGATGGACAAGTGTTGAGATGAACATGACCAACTGGTGATACAAATGAATATCTTTGGCCCGTAGTGCAAAGATGAATATTTGATTCAAGATGTATATTGATTGATGTTACAAGGGTAAAATATTGATGATGAATTTTTAAATCATAGAAGATAGTAGACTTGATTCTCTACTTAACTCTTCTGATGAATTGTTATTTTCGCTGCGAATATTGATCTAAAACTTGTTGTCCATAATATTTTATCTAATTTATTGAAGGTTAACGATAATTTATTTTTCATTATTTTAGTCATAATATTCTTTACTGGGCTAATTGAGCTCACCTTTTTATCTATTGTCCTCTTCAGGGAATGAGAATATTGCTGGAACTAGTCGGGGAACGGTGTGATGGTCAAAGTAGAGCAATAGTAGTCCTCACTATTTTTGTAAAATAGTGTGATATTAATTGTAATTAGTGATGACTGAATTTGAGTGTTTATATTTCATATTATATACGTTTGTATTGACACTCATAGTTGTATAGTCGTATTTTTCTCGACCTTTTGTTATAAAAGATTTGTATTTGGAATTTTGTACCATGTATTTGGCGACTCAGAATGGGTTGGTATTGAACCTATTTTGGGGGCGTCACAAAAGCTCCTTCTGAAACAGGTTGAACTGAAAGAGGACAGCGACGCTCTTCATAAAGCATATACGACACTTCCGGACGAGGTTGCTCAACTCCATAACAAAATGAGAAACCTGATTGAAGCATCCATCGAGCTGGAAAAAGAGATTGAGCGCTTGAAGGACGAGCAGTCTATTGTCTTCGAGGCCGACAAGCGAAAGATCATTGAGGAATACCACGATTCACCGGAGCTAACGAAACACATCATCTCCCAATTTACTGAAGGCTACCAAAGCCACAAAGAAAAGATAAGGGGGATGTTGGCAGCCGGGCTTGACCCCAACATCTTGGACTCCTCGAATGAAGAAGCCGACCCCCTTCCAGAATAGTTATTTTTTCTTTTGGAATCCTGAACCCGTAGTGTAGTTATCCATATGTACAAATATTACGCAAATTAATGAAAATTTAATTCGTTCTAGCAAACTGAATGTCTATTTCATACATACAATCAAACAATAAGAATGTTTGTTTAAAAAACTGAACACTTATGCAATTGACGAAGATATTCGTTTAGATAAACTGAATATCCATTTAAATATAAGGAAGTAATGAAAAATATTCGTTTTGGAAAACTGAATATATTAGAAGTAATTAATGAAAATACTCGTTTGAAAAAACTGAATATCCATTTTTTTATAACTTTGAAAAGTTAAACATAAACGTAAAAATGAACTACTTAACATGCAGTACTGATAATATTTTCTAAGTCTGCCGGCATGCCAAGTGTGACTCCCCCAAATTCGGGTACCTCAACCCATAAATTCGGTGCTCACGATTCAACACATACTACATCTAAACTAACTGTTGAAAAGGATAATAAACATCACATATGATAAACTTTATTAAAAGATTACTTAAATAAACGTATCCCAGGTAATCTAACCTTTACTATTACATTTTATTAACGGAAAAGTAAATAAATTCATTACATAATTCATCATAAAGAGAAATAAACTAGAAGTCCTTTATTCCTGCATCTTTCTCTTACGTTTGCTTAAAGAAGGCTTCTCAGGTTCCTCAACCTTAGCTGAAATATTTATGCAAGGGTGAGCAATCCAATTGCCCACAAGTATAATGATATACAACAAATGACTTATGAAAGAAAGAGATGATTATTCTTTAACTGAATAAGAAGCTCTTTTCTTGAAATCAATTAACAGTTAATCAAGAACTTATGAATTCAACGGAATAGTTGACTTTTAGATCGAATCATAGATAATGAATTCAAATGTACATACTGAATGTCACAAGACCATGAACTATGTCCTAGGTTTACAAGTATTTCTAGTGTAACCTTTAAAAGTCAAAATACTATGGACCATCAATCCTCTTACTTCAAGTGATCAGTCATTCGTACTATGTATTGTGCACACACATATCATCGTTATTGCGTAGCTCAGAATTTTAGTTTCTGATAACATTTACCCCTAATATAGGTTTGTTCATCTCAACTTTATCATAAGAATTTGCACCAAAGACAATTGGAATAACTTCAGAAAGAATTATAAACTTTTAGAACGCTCATCGACTACGGACTAGTCGAATCAAATGATTTCAATGATCAACCAAGGCTTTGACAATAATATTATCTCGAATAATTGAACATAAATAAGTCACAATTCAATAACTCTATTTAGAATATAAAGTTGTAATGATTCACAATGAACAAGTACTAATTATCAAAGTAATGCTTTCCGAAAAGAATTGGAAAGCTTGCATTTACATAGAAGATTTGTACAAGTACAAAGGAATGGTATGAGTTAAGAAACTGGTATGCTGTCGCAGACAACCAAAAATAAAACCTTAGTGCGAAATATAATTATGTAGTAGTGCAAGTAAGAGTCGATCCCACATAGACTGATTAATCTATTTTTATACTTTGTATTCTAAAAGATGGGGTTTTTTTTATTGTTATTAATTAAAATAAATGAATGTGTGAAATAACGTAACGAACAAAATCAGGAGAACAAACCTTGGGTTAAGTCAACTTCCACCTTAGAAACATACACTGATCATCGACTCAAACATACACAATTAATAGTTTGAATATTCATTGTTAGAATTAATTCACCACTCAGAATTATTCCATGTCTTTCATTAATTTTAGTTAGATAGAAACAAGCGATCTAAATAACCCTATCTACTAAATAACTTCAGACAAACGCTAAAAGTTTAGTCTAATAGAAGCTTTAAGAATTAGAAAAACCGGTGAAGCTAAACAACACAAGCACAAGCGGTGGCATTTAATTTAGTTGAATATTCTTCCTAAGATATAATAATCTCGTGATCTGCAGTCAATTATTAATCTTAGTTGTTTCACAAATTAGAGTGACCAAATAATTATGGATTCGATATCTAATTTAGCAGTAGATTTCAATGAATAATAAACTAGTGTGCACCTAGCAATTAAACAAATCAATTATATAATTCAACCACAGAAGAATAATCAATATTCAAAATAATAATTGAACAATTACAATCAATTAGATCTCACAGTATATTAATCCAAGGCTTCCGTCTTCTTAATCCAAGAACAAGAGTTAGCCGCAAATGGCTATTGAAGCAACAAAGAATTATAGAGACAAGTGTACTTTTTTATGAATGAATACAAGATATTGGATCCCCCCATATGTTTTCTTTAGGTCCCTTATTTATAACCCTCAAAACCTAGCATTCCATTATACCCTAGCTGCTGCCAATCCTCTTCGCGAAAGGAAAACAGCTGATGTCTCACGCCTCCCCGCTGGGGCGGGTCCTCCAAGTGTAAAGCTCCCGCTGGGGCAGGATAACACACTGTTCAGCTGCTTATTTCGTGGCTCACGTATTCAATTCTTGAACTGCTCTTTGTAATGCATGAAAGGCTTTGCCTTGCGCGTGGCCCACGTACTTTATTAAGTGGACATGTAATTTGATTACTTGCTATACTCCCCTTTGTATGCTAGGAACGTGAACATGCTAATTGCTTTGCTTATTTCATGGCCCACATATGAGTGGGCAAACTTCATGATGATTGCATGGATTTATGTAATAAAAAGGCTGCTCATTCCTTTCCCAAAGAGTAATGCTACTATCACATAAAACTATCATATAAACATCACATACTGCTGACGTGGCAGTATGTGATTTATTGTTGACATGACCCGCTTAACTCAACAACAAATTACATACTGCCACGTAGCATTATGTGAGCATTATGTGGTAGTCTTTATGTGATAGTAGCATTATTTTTTCCCAAATTGAAACTACCAAATTCGTATTTTGCTAGGATGACCCAAATCGTGGCCCCACATCACATTCTTTTGCCAGCATGTGAAACCGTGAGCTGCTAGGAGTGAAAAGCTTTGCATGATACTGAACATGTACTTAGAAGGCTGGGCTCAATAAGCAAACCAAGCATAATAAACTCGGCCCACTTGACAATTATTTTGCCTGCACGACAAACCCTTAGTCCAATAATTATCGAACTAGATCAGCCCAATTGGTTCCGAATTGAGCTTGTCCCTTATTTGCATGCAATTTCTCAATTGGGTTTAAAAACCCACAAACTTATTCCTTTTTCATCACTTCAGCCCTTTTAGCTCTAATTCCTCCTAAAATCAATAATTATCTTAATAAGTCCATATACACAATACAACATGTAATAAACTAAATATAAAGGAATAAAAATAAGTGAATATTATGCCCTCATCAGAAACTTTGCTTAATATAAAAGTGTAAGCAAAGGTTAAGAAACTTGCCTTGCACGTTCGCTACAAAGTTGCAATACATTTCCTTTAAATATCCTACACATTTAAACCACATTGATACATCGATTGGTCATAATATAATATTTACTTATCGCTCACATTAATCCCATTCTATAACCCATCATTCTTTAATTATCACCTTATATCATCTTATTTGATTACGACTTGTTATTATGTCTTATTACATGTTTAACGCTTCGTTACGTTCATTAGAATATGTTAAACAAACATCCCCTGAATTGTACATTAGAAATACCATCCCTGGGTCTGATCTGCTACTGGCATGGTAACGCCCCATTTAAACTTGACACCAGCGCGGCCGCGCCCAACCACAACGCAACAGTGCCCGACTGCAGAATCAGTTTCCCAGTTTCGCGCATTCAGACTTTGCTTCCTGACAAAACTCATATCTTCTTCATCTAAACTCCAAATTAGTTGGTTTTTAACCTAATAAATTCATTAAACACGAAAGTATACATTTACAAAGAAATTAAAACATTTTAGAAACTATAACAAACCATTTTAAGGATCCAATTTCAATGTTCATGCTAGATTTTCATATTTTGACATGTTTTACGAAGTCTTCCACCACTAATTCGTTTTAGTTCTGTTTTGGTTCATTCAAATTGGGTTATTTTTGTATTTAAAAGGAGTATAACATACATCCTTCAAATTAATTCTTTAAACACAGCAACATAACCATAATAATCCTTAAAACATACCAAAATCGGTCTAAAAGTCCATTTTTCTCTTGTACACACAAATTCGAATTTATTTGCATTGATTTCACTTGCAAATAACACTAATCAGATTATTAATCAATTGAAATCACGTAATTGAATTCTTTTCCAACTCATTCAACCAAACAACTTCTAACAGAAAACTTAAGGAATAGAGATTAGGAGTTTTAGAATTTCTTTCTTACCTCTTGAATCTTTCTTTAGCTTAGTTTTATGATGAAGATTGATTTTTTCCCCTTGATTCTCCAGAGCTTCCTCTCAAAATCAATGTAAACCCACTATCTCTCCCTCTCTCTATATGAACTCTGCCTTATGATGCAAAATGAACTGAAGAATGAGAATAAACTGATGAATGAGACATAACGTGATTTTTAATTTGGGTTTACTGAGAGTTATAGAGAGTAGAAGGGTAAGAGCAATTAAGCGTCTGATTTTCCAATAATTGATTTGCCTGCACATATTTATTTGCATGCACATTTTTTTCCCTTCTCTTCTAATTGTTAATAAATACTCCCTTCCTTGTTTTTAATTGGTTGATAAATTATTTAGTCAATTACACTCCTCCAATTTATATCCGGTAATTGTATTCCATTTAACTACCCATTTATCTAATTTTGACTTCTACAAATTGAATTTAAATTGAGTTTATTATAAATTTAAATTGGACATTTAATTCCCACAAATTCGGAATATCTTATTCTCTACACTCGGACCTAATCAAAATAATTAAAATTTCATTTAAACTATTTTAATTATTTAATTATTCCTAACACATTAGCGTACTAAAATACGCATCGAAATATATAAGTAACTCACATATATTTGATTAACATAATAACACCAAATAATTGTTCCAAAAATAATTTCAATCAAAATATTTATTTTATTTGATAGATATTTATAATTCTTTTTACAAAATTTACAATCGTTACACCAAGTGTTCTTGACTTATGTCCCATCCATTACTCGAAGCCAGTAAGAACCTGGCTCCGACACTTCTATGACCTCATAGGGTCCATCCCAATTAGGCATCATTTTCTCAAAGTTTTGGGGCTTAGAAGCCTCCACCTCCTAAAGAACCAAATCCTCAACTTCAAACCTTCTCAATTTCTCGCATTTATTATAATGTTTGGCCACTCTCCTTTGGTCGGCTGCTAGCCTTACCAGGGTCGACTCCCTAACCTCTTCCAACAAATCGAGGTTGAGGCGAATGCCTTCATCATTGTATAGTTCTTTAAATTGGTTGATCCGAAGTAAAGGGGACCCAATTTCAACCGGAATGAGGGCATCGGTACCATAGGCTAGTCTGGACGGCAAATCGCCTGTTTTTGTTCTCAAAGTAGTCTGATATGTCCACAATACACTGAGCAGCTCTTCGGGCCACCTTCTCTTCGCCTAATCAAGCCTTCGTGTGATTCCATTTAGTAGAGTCCTATTAGTGACTTCTACCTGACCATTTGACTGAGGATGGGCCACTGAACTCTTTCGATGTTGAATCCCCAAGTATTTTAAAAACTGCTCGAACTTAGAACCCACAAATTGTCTACCATTATCTGAGACCAACACCATCAGAATTCCGAACTGAAAAACCACAAATTCCTTATGAAATCTTAAGCACTCATGCTCCGTGATTTGTCGAAGGGGTTTAGCTTCTACCCACTTAGTCATATAGTCGATAGCCACTATTACAAAACTTACTTGACCTTTCGCCTTCGACAGTGGACCCAAAATATCAATACCCCATATAACAAATGGGATCGGGGACAAAACAGAGTACAACTCTTCCGGCAGTTGAAAGGAATAGGGCTATTCAACTGGCACTTAGGACACTTTTGCACGTAATCCTTTGCTTCCTGAAAAATATTTGGCCAGTAATATCCCTGTCGAATCACATTGTACGCCAACGCCTTTGCTCCCATGTGATTGCCATAGATCCCCTCATGAATTTTCTGGCTTTGGATGATACCGAACACCTTACCAAAGGGGAAGAGTGAGCACTTCGATATAGATCCCCATTGATGAGCACAAAATTCAAACTCATGTACTTGATTTTATTCGCCAACATCTGATCCGAAGTAAAACGCCATCATCCAGATAGTCCAAATAAGGCGTAAGCGAACAGTTCGACCTCTCCATACACATTACTTCCGAATGCTGAACACTTAGTGAATTCAAAACCTCCAGATAGATCGATCCGCTGAATGAGTTTGCCTCTGCACCTCAAGACTCTTCGCCAACCAAAGTCCTGCTAGAATTACTTCGTATTCTGCTTCATTGTTAGTGGCCTTGAACCCGAAGCGGATTGCCTGTTATACTTTAAACTCTTCCGAATTTGTCAGGATCACCCCAGCTCCACTAGCATCCGAAGTTGCAAAACCATCCACGTACAATGTCCACGAAATCTAAACTGGTCGAGCATCCGAGACCAACCTAACCATCTCATATAGCGCCCCTAAATCCGGGTCCCTTTAACCTCGAACCTAGTGCGTCACGATACATCATCTTCATACACATTTTATAATCTAACGCGGAATATATAAACATACATTGTTTATTTCAAATAATTCTACAACATTTACCAAGGTCTATAACCTTAACTCAATATATACCTTAATAATTTAAAAGGTTAACATAATCATTTTACATAAAATAACATAATAGTTAACGCCTAATAATTTACTCTTGAACTTTTCCTTTTGTCTTTGTTCCTCTTGAAGCACTCGGACTTAACTGAAATATTATCATGATATAGCAAGAGTGAGCAACTACTTTGCTCAGCAAGTTTAAATACAAGAAAGATATATATCATGATTGGATAAAGAATAAGCTTTCTAAATTTTCAACAATATATAACAATTGTGAAAGAATGAGAATCAAATTTCAATAAATGAATAACTGAATCAATAACGCTGAGTGTCCAACAATGACCATAAAAAAATTTGGTAACCAAGGTGATCAGCCTTTCATGCCAGGTGAACATATGCAATTTGCATTAAGTGCTATTAACAATAATCATAAATGTGGAATAATTATCAATAATTCATCCACTAACATGCTTGAAATATAATAACTCGAGTTTGAGTTAGGAGACTTGTCTGCTCTCACGATTACCGCTAAGCAATCTAATTTAATCTCTTATGAATGACCTATCATTAATAAGACTGATCTTTCAATCAACATAATATATCTTAACTCACAATTCAAATGTTCAAAAAAATAAATTATCCAGCATTTAGCCACATAATCAAACATTAGATAATTCCTTAACTTATTAGTAATATTATCGTCCTTTGATAATATTTTAATCACTTAATTTTCATCTTAAAACTCTAGTCTAATATTATTTATAATCAAATAATATTTTAATTCACTTCTTAATATTATTAATTATTTAATAATATTTTATTCACTTATTAATATTATAAATCATTTAATAATATCTTAATCATTTACAAATATTATTAATCATGTTAATAATATTTTAATCATTTACTAATATTATTAATCATTTAATAATATTTAAATTATTTACTAATATTATTAGTCATTTAATAATATCTTAGGCATTTACAAGTATTATTAATCTTTTAATAATATTTTATTCCTTTACTAATATTATTAATTATTTAATAATATTTTAATCACATTCTAATATTATTAATCCTTTAATAATATTTTAATTAAATACTAATATTATTAATCATTTAATAAAATTATAATCAAATACTAATATTATTAATTATTTAATAATATTTTAATTATTAACGAATAATATTAATTATTTAATAATATTTTATTTAATTTTAAATATTATTAATTATTTAATAATATTTTATTTATTTAATAGTATTATTAATCATTTAATAATATTTTATTTATTTATAAATAATTTAATTTAATTATTTATCTCTTTCTTTTTAATTTATTTAACCAACATAACACACCCTTCACATATCATTAAATCAAAAATAACCAAATTACCCTTATATGGTCTTAACATATTATATTAATGACCATTAGTCAATAAAATCACATTAACACAATTTATAACTTAATATAACTTAATTTTCCCAATTATCCTTAACTTAAACATAGCCATGAAAAATACCAAAATAACTTAGTATTTTTTTTATCTTCTAGGAAAACTTAATATATAATAGTTTAGTGTCAAAATAATTTTCTTGTAACTTTCCAATTTCGTTTACTATTTTTAAAGAGTCCAAAACAGTCCAAAATGACAATATTTATCATAAATTATCCTTTTCTCCAACAATTATGAAATTTTAGAGTAGTCTCCTGTTATCAAAACCTAACTCCTGTAGAAATTTCACATTTTTCTGAGTTGTATTTTAGGAGTTAATACAGTTTACTTTTAAAATCACATTTTCTTGTAAAAGCTAGATCTCAACTTCTGGACAGTTAAAAATTCCCATCTTTGGACAGGATTTATTTAACTTGTTATACTATCGTACCAAAAAATATCAGAATTTTTAGAGCTTCCAAAGTGGCCAAAACAACCTCCTTTTTGTACTGGCCAAGACAGTTTTCTTATTTTCTAGATTTTCTACCCGGCAGACTGTTTTGGGAGAAATGATGTCATGTCATGCTCGTTTAACATATTTGAGTTCTACTACTTGGGTTTAACAGATAACTCATAGATCTAACACTCCTTTTTGACGGATCACAAAAATAAATTGTAGATTTCAAATGATAAAGCCTCAAAGTAGGCTGAAAATTAGGGTTTTTAACCCTAAAAACTATTTTTATTTTTTTTATTTCAAAGCTTTTCAATACTTAAAATGCTATGATATAACATGAAACTTCATAACACTTGTAGATCTAGTGTCCTATGGATTAATATCATAAGTTCATACTTTTATCAAAAACAACCGCAAAGATTTACATAGTTCTAACTAAGTTTTGAGATAGGAGCACTTTTAAACCTTATTTTTATAAGCACTCCTTCTTCTACCAAGGTAAGTGATAAACCTTGATGGTCATGGAAAACTCTCCTTCTCTCCTTCTCCTTTGAGGTGCTCGGCAGCCCCCTTTAACTCTCTCTCTCTCTCTTGTTTTCTCTCTCTAGAATAAGAAATGAAGATGGAGACTAAACTTTTAGTTGCAAATAAAATGGGGCTATTTATAGCCTTGTAAATTATATACATACACCATATATATCCCCCAATATCTCCCAATATTTTTCATATCTCTTGCTAATATTTCCAAATCCTTACAAATCTTAGGAAATCTTAGGCTAGCTGGGTGGGTGAATAGGCTTTGAAATTTTGAAATACACCATGTGCCAATTTCTCTCCCTCTTTGCCCGGGTTCTCCCCCGCCCCCCTCCTTTAGCCCATTTTTGATTTTTTTTTATTTATTGCTTTATTTGCTAAATTTAGCTTCTAGAAAATCCAATCCAAGTTTGGCTAAGGTTTGGGCCAATTTTAAAATACTTTAGGGCTACCAATTAAATTATTTGGGCCACATAGACTTTGCATATGCCTAACACATTTATTTTATCTTACCCTAGTTATTTAATTAGGGTTACTAGTCCATTAATTTTGGACTTTAAATAATTACACATATTGATTTAATTATATAACCTAATTAGACTTGTTAATAATTAGGTTTTAAAATAATAATAGGTTGAGGTAATAAAAATAAATCTCTTAGGCTAGTCCTCTAGTATATAATTAAATACTTGGACTCTTAAATAAATATAACCCTTAGGCTATTTAATTCTCATACCTACTATATATAATTAGGTTACAATACTTTTCTTTTTATTACTTATTATATGCGAAATAAATATACACATATTTATAATATATATTTATTTAATCACATAAACATCCTTCATAAGTCACAAAGTATTTCATACATTAGTAAATAATTTAATATCTTTATTTACAATGTGACCTAATATTTCTGGTTATTACAACATCTCTAAGTATATATGTATCTATACATATACACATTCTCTCAAATCTTATAATATCTCTTCATTCGAAATGTATTCCCTTAATAAATTGTCCATATATATCATTATAAAATTTCTTACATAATCTCTTTCATTGATTAATTTCGGCAAATTTAAAGGTATCATAATATCTTCTTCTTAATATACCTCCAAGTATACATATAAATCCTTTCTAGGTTTTAAATTTTCGTAACCCATATTTTCTCACTTCTATTCTTCATCTTCTCATTTATTGCTCTTCAAAATTTCTATCATTCATATTTAATTTCTTTATCTTCTTTCAAATATCAAACCGTATAGGTTTTTCTTAAAATTTTTAATCATTCCTCTATTTTCAATCTAGATTTTAAATTTAACCTTTAATTTAATCATTCTAGAATGTGAGAGCAATAGAGTCAGTGATTTTGTGGTAAACAAAAATCAAAACATGGATAAAAACTAGGTACAAAAGAGTAGGTTATTAAATGATTTTTTTCATAACTAGTCTTTTTACGCAATAAGTAGTAAAAGTTAAATTAGTAACAAACAGATCACATGCACCTTGCATCACTATTACTTTCTGTATATATATATATATATATATATATATATATCGACCATTCCAAATTATCTTCAACTCCTGTGTACGTACGTACTACATTTTTTTTTGCCAAGTAAGTACGTACTACATATGTGTTGAATAAAACAAAAAATATTAAAAAGAGATGTAGTAAGGTATAAAGTGATTTTAAAATAGAAAACTCTTGTAGCTCAGTTGGTTTAAGTATTTGTTTAAGGAATGGGGGAGGTCTAGAGTTCAATTCTTAAGAAGAGCATCATTTTGTTAATAATAAAAAAAGCCCGCGGGATGGCCCGGCCCACCGTCGGCCCGACACGTTTAGGCTGACCCGGCCCGTTTGCCAGGTCTAGTTATACCTGGTATTATAATCCCTACCATTTGGGATTAAAAATTGCTAGACAAAATTAACCTCACTCTTTTTCTAAAATGACCATCATATCCTGCAATATCCGTTATTAATAATCGACAACTTAAAACTTACTGTTACAAAGACTATGTATCAGTAATCTAATACATGTAATTTAATTATTTGATATGTGTAATTTAAAACTTACACTGACAATAGAACTGACAATTTAAACCTCGCCCAACCCCCACCCGCCCCACCCCCACTCCCCATCCCCCACCCCCCACACCCCACACCTCACACCCCAAAAAATAATATTTATTAATTATGTATTACACCCCCACCCAGCACACCATCCACCCGCCCCCCCCCCCCCCATCCCCCTCCCTCTCCCCCTCCCCTCCCCCAAAAAAATAATATTTATTGATTATGTATACAACCCAACCCTGCGCACCCCCACTCCCCATCCCTCACCCCCCACACCCACACCCCACACCCCAAAAAATAATATTTATTAATTATGTGTTACATCCCCACCCAGCACACCATCCACCCGCCCCCCCCCCCCTCCCCCTCCCCCTCCCCCTCCCCCTCCCCCAAAAAAATAATATTTATTGATTATATATACAACCCAACCCTGCGCACCCCCACCCTCACTCCCCACCCCCAAATGTGACGCCCCCAAAATAGGTTCAATACCAACCCATTCTGAGTCGCCAAATACATGGTACAGAATTTCAAATACAAATCTTTTATAACAAAAGGTCGTGAGAAATACGACCATACAACTGTGAGTTTCAATACAAATCGTATATAATACGAAATATGAACACTCAAATTCAGTCATCAATAATTATTATCACACTATTTTACAAAAAAAAATAGTGAGGACTACTACTGCTCTACTCTAACCATCACCCTGTTCCACGACTAGTTCCCGCAACATTCTCATTCTCTGAAGAGGACAATAGATGAAAAGGGTGAGCTCAACTAGTGCAGTAAAGAATATTATGACTAAGATAATGAAAAATAAATTATCGTTAGTCTTCAATATATCAGATAAAATATTATGGACAACAAGTTTTAGATCAATATTCGCAGTGAAAATAACAATTCAATAGAAGAGTTAAGTAGAGAATGAAGTCTACTATTTTCTATGATTTTAAAGTTCATCATCGATATTTTATCCCTGTAACATCAATCAATATACATCTTGAATCAAATATTCATCTTTGCACTACGGGCCAAAGATATTCATTTGTATCACCAGTTGGTCATGTTCATCTCAACACCTGTCCATCTTTGCACTACGGGCCAAAGATATTCATCAGGTAATCATTCATTTTTGCTCTACAGACCAAAGATATTCAGTCATATCACTATTTAGGACTGAGGATGATGAAAAATAATATAAATAATGAATCCAGTGAGATAAAGGGCAAAGATTAGAGATTAGTAATTTAGTTTATCCAAGTTCAAGAATACTCCATAATAATCAATTGTGGAGCAAAATTCAAGAATGAAATTCAAAACATGGATACAATCAAAGATAGTAACCATAAAAGACAACTTGAACAAATAAAAGAAAATTTAATTTTTTGTGAATAGTGCCGTATACGTGAATAGTGCCGTATACGTAAATAGTAACCCCGACATGAAAAGATAAAATTTTCATAATAAAATTCATACCAATATTTCAATAAAATGATACTAGATGAAACGCAAAATTCGAAGAATTTCTTATCATTTCAGGAATTATAGAAGCAATACTTACCGTAGTAAGTTTTAATTTGGGTATATGAAATGAAATATTATCGCTTTCATAATATGGAATATAAAAAAAATAATATTCTTTATGAATATTGAAATAAAGTAACATCATTTACGAGAAAAATAATATCCCTTACAACTGTTGAACGAAAATAATATTCCTACGACTATTGAACGAAGATAATATTCCTTACGAATATTGAACGAAAATAAAATTCCTTATGAATACGAAAAATAATATCATAAGCGAATATGAAATAAATAATACCCCTTACCTTAAAAGAAGAGTATTCCGACTGGTATAGCGGAGATATTCTTGATGAAAACTTGCACTATTTTCTACACTCAAAGCTTCCTTAAACGCAAAAGAAATACGCTCAATATTATAGAAGAAGAATTCTCTGATTCTGGTGTGATTTTTATTTCTAAACTAAGCATCTTATTTATAAGAGAATGGCAGGTCACTATTTGAATAAAAATCACGGGTGCACAGAAGAAAATTTTCACAAGCAAAATTCGACGAGAAATCTAATTTTTACTATTCATTACTGTGCAATAAAATATTCTAATAAAACAAAAACTTTAAATAAAATATAATATATTCTATTTATAATCTAATAAAACAAAACTTATTATAATCTATATATATATATATATATATAAACATTACCTATCGTATAAAGTAGGCAATTAAAATATATATACACGGAACCTTTATATATATATAATTTTTTACCGACGATTTTGAAAAATAAGTAAGTGGGGGTCCATATAATAAGTCAAATTTACAACAAATACTTCAATAAAAATCCCTCTATTTATCTCAACTCATTTGGCTTCACAAAACACATTTTTTTTATAACAATTAATCAACATTAATATTATAACTCACAATATTAACAACCCGATAATTCCCAGGAAAGAGGGGGCTTTCCGAAAAGAATTTCTTCTTATTGGCGCGTAATTAAATAATCTAACCCCTTTCCTCGACAGAATTTTCTAGACATTGTCAATAATACAAATAATAATATGAAGAGCTGTGTCGTCTCAATTATTGATTTAATAATATAAAATATTGTGCAGATGATACTCTGACAATAATTGAATCAATAATATGAGATACTATGCATCAACTACTGTGGTAATAATTGAATAAAACTGAGTGGCTTCTCACATAAGTATCAATAATCAAAGATATTGTACAATACCGTGTGCTACTGTGCAACCATGTATATTACTGTTCTTTTATCACCGGGTATTTCAATAGTTTTAATGGTAAAAGTTTTGCCGTTATATTTAGAAAACCTATTCTTGTCGTTTTCTTCATCCGACAGTTTTTCGTTATGGGGCCCACAAATGATTGCGTCGTCGTACGAATATTCCCCGACAAAAAGACTATTCTCCGACCAAACGAATATTCTCCGACACAATGAATATTTTATGACCACTTGCTTACTTTGCAAAATTTGCACATTTCACCCATAACTAAAGCATTATATCAAATCAACACCTTACTATTTCAAAATAACATATAAAGAAAATTAAATCTTTATTTATAAAAGTTGGGGTCTTACAACCTCCCCTCCTTATGAAATTTCAGTCCTCGAAATTGACGTACGTACCTAGTATGTCGAAAAGGTAAGGATACCTCGTTTTCATTATCGATATTAACTCCCAAATCATTTCTTCGATTCTAACTATAACTCTCATGGTACTTCAATCATAGTATCTCACAATGGTACCTATCAATTTGCCACCGCACAAAAACGGCGTCCCCTACGGAGAGTCTGGCTTCAATGCATCCCATACAAGAAGTCATCAGATAGAGGCTCGGGGCTTTTTACTTATGGCTCTTGATGCTTCGCCTTGATATGTTTATACGTTAAACACCTCGAGATAAACTCTGCGATCTCTCTCTTCATGTTGCTCCACCAGAATGTATGTCGAAGATCACGATACATTTTGGTACTTCTAGGATGGATTGTGAACGATGTGTTGTGTGCCTCCATCATGATTCTATACTTTAAATCAGAATCGTTAGGGACACAAAGTCTAGAGTTGACTCGAAGTATTCCTTTTTCATCGATTCATGCTTCTGGAATAGCACCTTCTTGTACATTCTTCTTCATCTTCATCAGCTCCGGGTCTGTTGCTTGAGCAGCTTTAACTTTATCAATTAAAGTTAGTTCTACGCGTATACTTGACATAATCACGTGGGTCCCTAGAGTCTTTAACTCTATCTCTATTCTTCGTAAGTCATACAAAATAGGCCTTTGTGTTGACAGCATGCACTCGTTCCCGCATACGATCTTCTACTCAACGGGTCAGCTACCACGTTCGCTTTTCCAGGATGGTATTGAATGGTATTTTCGTAATCTTTCAACAGCTAGAGTCAACGTCGTTGTCTCATGTTGAGTTCGTTCTAAGTAAAGAAATATTTGAGGCTTTTGGAATATATTAAGATGTCATCAATAATGACAACCACGAAATGATCCAAATATTCTCAAATATTTGGTTCATTATGTCCATGAACGCAGCATGGACATTTGTCAATCCGAAAAATATAACCAGAAATTCATAATGCGCGTATCGAGTTCTAAAGATAATATTTGGAATGTCATCAGTTCTAATCTTTAACTAATGATATCCAGAACGAAGATCGATCTTTGAAAAGAATTGCGCGTCTTGCAACCGGTCGAATAGGTCATCGATATGAGGTAAACGATACTTATTCTTGACGGTGACATGGTTCAACTCCCGATAGTCAATATAAAGTCGCATACCACCGTCTTTCTTCCTTATGAATAAAACAGGAGCACCCCAAGACGATGTACTAGAACGTATAAAGTCGATGTCTAACAACTTCTGTAGTTGAGCCTTTAACTCCTGAAGTTCAATAGAAGCCATTCGATATGGGATTTTAGAAATGGATTTTGTACTGGGTTCAAGGTCAATAAAGAATCCAACTTCACATTCTGGGGGTAGACAGGGAAGTTCTTTGGAAAATACATCAGGAAACTTATTAACAACAGAAATATCATTCAAACCTGACGTATTCTGGTTTAGATCAGTGGCATGGGCTAAGAAAGCTTGACATCCGTTTTTCAATAAACGAATAGCTTTATGACTTGAAATGACATTGATTGATTTTAGGGATTTGGTTGTTTGAATTCGCACAACAGGTTGGTTAGGAATATGAAAACTAACAACCCTACGAAAACAATCAATTTTGGCATGATAAGTGGTTAACCAGTCAATTCCTAAAATCACATCAAATGCAAGTATTTTCAAAGATATAAGATCAACAGGTAAGGTGAGGGTACCAATTTGAATCAAACAAGATTTGTAAACTGTAGATGTAATGAAGGTTTCACCCAATGGAGTTTCAACATATAAGTCAAAGTCTAATTTCTCAGAATTCAAGTTCAAACGTTGAGCACAGGTAGGTGAAATAATAGAATGGGTAGAACCGGTATCTAATAAGGTATAGACTTCGCAAAAATTTATGATCAACTAACCCGTAATAAATTCATTTGGGTTTGTCGCGTTTTCGACAGTCACGACAAACGCTCTTCCAGGAACCACAGACTTTGATTTGTCTGAGACAGTCTTTGGAGTCACCATCCCAGTTTGACTTGGTTTCAGCTACCGGACACTCTCGAACTATGTGACCTTCCTTTCCACAGTTATAACATACCTTGGATTGTTATGTGCAGTTGGGACTGATGTGTCCCTCTTCTCCGCATTTATAACATACGACCAGTAGTCGTTCTCCTCCCCTAGAAACAGTTTATGCTGGTGCTGCTGTCGACGTCTTCACGTTCTCATTATTGTACCTTCTCTTCTTGAAATCTCCCCCAGACTCACTTCTTCTATTATCACAGCCACGATTACCACCGGAGTGGTTACCGCTTCTATCATGATAATTTTCTCCCCGCTGGTTATCATTGTTCCGATGATTGCTGCCACCAGTACGACCCTGGTTGTTCTCCCTAGGTTGAACAGACTCATTATCTCGTTCTAATAATTGAGCTCTGTTCACAACATCTGAATATAAAGAAAATTTGTGAGAAATGAGGTATTGACGAATTTCGAGTTTCAAACCTCTCAAAAACATCCGCGTCATACGTTCCTCATTTTCCACCAAATGAGATGCAAACCGGGATAACTCCGCGAACTTAGCCTCGTACTGGGACACAGTCATATTGTTATGTTCCAGTTTGATAAACTCTACCTCTTTCATATGACGAATACTTTCGGAAAAGTACTTGTCATTGAATAGTTTTCTAGAACTGCTCCCAAGACATCTTGAGTGCGGCAGGCTGGGTACGCTTCACAGATTTTCACCAATAATCTGCCTCTCCACGGAACATAAACGTGGCGAATGGAACCTTCTGTTCCTCCGTGCATTCCAAGACATCAAATATCTTGATAATTTGTTTAACTTACGTCTCTGCCTTGATTGGATCTGGTTTTTCCCTAAAACTCTGGTGGTCCCAACTCTTTGAACTGCTTGGCAGTGACAAGCCGCGAGTTGTTATTATTTCCACCCATATTTTACGCACGAGTCTCCCTCGTCTGATTTTGCATGAACTGCAAAAAGCTTCTAAACATTCCATCGTTCATCGTCTGATCAGTGGTATTGCCTTCCTGTTGCACGTTTTTCTGGTTGGTAATTAAAGGTGTCTCAACAGTCTCATTCACTCCATTGCTAATATTTTCAGCTGTCATTCTCAAATACTGCCATAAAATAAAGGTTAATTAAACAAATTAACATATCACATATTAACCCTATGCTCCGTCTGACCAATTAAATACAAAATAAGCTTAGGTAGGACACACTAGCGAAGGATTTACTCATCTCTCCCCTTCTAGTTGTATTCCCCGATCTCCGCCAGAGATCATATCCCTAAGCTCTGATACCAACTGCGACGCCCCCAAAATAGGTTCAATACCAACCCATTTTGAGTCGCCAAATACATAGTACGGAATTTTAAATACAAATCTTTTATAACAAAAGGTTGTGAGAAATACGACCATACAACTGTGAATTTCAATACAAATCGTTTATAATACGAAATATGAACACTCAAATTCAGTTCTCAATAATTATTATCACACTTTTTTACAAAAAAAATAGTGAGGAGTACTACTGCTCTACTCGAACCATCACCCTGTTCTCCGACTAGTTCCTGCAACATTCTCATTCTCTGAAGAGGACAATAGATAAAAAGGGTGAGCTCAACTAGCCTAGTAAAGAATATTATGACTAAGATAATGAAAAACAAATTATCGTTAGCCTTAATAAATCAGATAAAATATTATGGACAACAAGTTTTAGATCAATCTTCGCAGCGGAAATAACAATTCATTAGAAGAGTTAAGTAGAGAATGAAGTCTACTATTTTCTATGATTTAAAAGTCCATCATCGATATTTTATCTCTGTAACATCAATCAATATACATCTTGAATCAAATATTCATCTTTGCACTACAGGCCAAAGATATTCATTTGTATCACCAGTTAGTCATGTTCATCTCAACACCTGTCCATCTTTGCACTACGGGCCAAAGATATTCATTAGGTAATTATTCATCTTTGCTCTATAGGCCAAAGATATTCAGTCATATCACCATTTAGGATTAAGGATGATGAAAAATAATATAAATAACGAATTCAGTGAGATAAAGGACAAAGATTAAAGATTCGTAATTTAGTTTATCCAATTTCAAGAATACTCCATAATAATCAATTGTGGAGCAAAATTCAAGAATGAAGTTCAAAACATGGATACAATCAAAGATAGTAACCATAACAGACAACTTGGACAAATAAAAGAAAATTTAATTTTTCTGTGAATAGTGCCGTATACGTGAATAGTGTCGTATACGTGAATAGTAACTCCGACATGAAAAGGTAAAAATTTTATATTAAAATTCATACCAACATTTCAATGAAATGATACTAGATGAAATGCAAAATTCGAAGAATTTCTGATCATTTCAGGAATTATAGAAACAATACTTACCGTAGTAAGTTTTAATTTGGGTATATGAAATGAAATATTATCGCTTTCATAATATGTAATATGAAAGAAAATAATATTCTTTATGAATATTGAAAGAAAGTAACATCATTTACGAGAAAAATAATATCCCTTACAACTGTTGAACGAAAATAATATTCCTACGAATATTGAACGAAGATAATATTCCTTACGAATATTGAACGAAAATAAAATTTCTTACGAATACGAAAAATAATATCGTAAGCGAATATGAAATAAATAATACCCCTTACCTTAAAAGAAGAGTATTTCAACTGGTATAGCGGAGATATTCTTGATGAAAAAATGCACTGTTTTCTACACTCAAAACTTTCTTAAACTCAAAAGAAATACGCTCAATATTATAGAAGAAGAATTCTCTGATTCTGATGTGATTTTTATTTCTAAACTAAGCATCCTATTTATAGGAGAATGGCAGGGCACTATTTGAATAAAAATCACGGGTGCACAGAAGAAAATTTTCACAGGCGAAATTCGACGAGAAATTTGATTTTTACTATTCATTACTGTGCAATAAAATATTCTAATAAAATAAAAACTTTAAATAAAATATAATATATTCTATTTATAATCTAATAAAACAAAACTTATAATATATATACATATATATATATATATATATATATATAAACATTACCTATCGTATAAGGTAGGCAATTATATATATATATATATATACGGCACCTTTATATATATATAATTTTTTACTGACGATTTTGAAAAATGAGTAAGTGAGGGTCCATATAATAAGCCAAATTTACAACAAATACTTCAAAAAAAATCCCTCTATTTATCTCAACTCACTTGACTTCACAAAACATATTTTTTTATAACAATTAATCATCATTAATATTATAACTCACAATATTAACAACCCGATAATTTCCAGAAAAGAGGGGGCTTTCCGATAAGAATTTTTCCTTATTGGCGCGCAATTAAATAACCTAACCCCTTTTCTCGACAGAATTTTCTAGACATTGTCAATAATACAAATAATAATATGAATAACTGTGTCGTCTCAATTATTAATTTAATAATATAAAATATTATGCAGATGATACTGTGACAATAATTGAATCAATAATATGAGATACTATGCATCAACTACTGTGGCAATAATTGAATAAAACTAAGTGGCTTCTCAAGTAAGCATCAATAATCAAAGATATTGTACAATACCGTGTGCTACTGTGCAACCACGCATATTACTGTTCTTTTATCACCGGGTATTTCAACAGTTTTAACGATAAAAGTTTTGCCGTTATATTTTAAAAACTTATTCTTATCGTTTTCTTCATCCGACAGTTTTTCGTTATAGAGCCCACAAATAATTGCGTCGTCGTACGAATATTTCCCGACAAAACGAATATTCCCCGACCAAACGAATATTTTCCGACTCAATGAATATTTTATGATCACTTGCTTACTTTGCAAAATTTTCACATTTCACCCATAACTAAAACATTATATCAAATCAACACTTTACTATTTTAAAATAACATATAAAAAAAATTAAATCTTTATTTATAAAAGTTGGGGTCTTACACCCAACCCCACTCAAAAAAAAATATTTTCTGATTATGTATACACCCCCACCTCTCCCACCCCACCCCTCAAAAAATAATAATATTTACTGATTATGTATACCCACACCCCACCCCGCCCCGCCCCTACCCCCACCCCCACCCCCCACCCCCTCCCCCCTGTATACACTCCCACCCCACCCCGCCCCGCCCCGCCCCCACCCCTCTCAAAAAAAATAATATTTACTGAATAATATAACCACTTATTTAAAAGTTTTTAATTAATTTTTTATTATTTTTTGATGTATAAATAAGTTTAAAATATGTTATTATTAGTAAGGGTATAATAGTCCAAACGATATTTTTTAATCCAATCTTTTAATTAATCCTGAAAAAAACAAATATAACATGTGATTATTTTAAGTTATCCCATGAATAATTCCATAAAAAACAAACATATGACTAGGACTACTTAATCCTAAGATTAATAGTATTGGATTATAATTTCATGAATTATAATCTCGGGATTATAATCTTTTTCAAACAAATATGTCCTTAGTTTGTAAAGCATATTTCCGGTAGTACAATTTGTCAGTATTGTGTTTTCATTTATATATATTGGGTGTTACGGTAATATGTGAGTTGATATAGTTTCACGTTGGTGTATAAGCTTAAATTTTTGGATCAAGTTGGATTCAACGGATTTATTAGGGTTTCCCTACATTCGGTCTAATTGGCCCCTTGTCACATGAGCAAATGTAGGGTTGATACATTCGGTGTGTGTTCGAATATCAGAGTTTTCAAGGGAAAAAATTGGCTAACATAATTAATGACTAAAAATCACAACTTATTTAAAAAGATGAGATTTTGTATGTTTATTTTAAATTTAATTATCATTTTAGTAGTCATAAAGGCAAAAAAGGACTCTCATCTTGGCACAAGAGTATTAACTCAAGGAAATAAAAATGTTACTCCATCCATTCCACCAAAAAAGAGTATCAAGGTTAGATGAATAATGATTTTTATCTAACTTTGAATGTGAATCACTTGCCCTATATATAAAAATTTAAAAATTGAGGTTAATTTGTAAAAGAATTTTGATAAATCCTAATATTCTATCTGTTTTATAAAAATAGTTATTTTATTGATTTTTTTTATATAAAAAGGAGTCATTTTTTATTTATTTTTTCTATTTTGTATGATAATATAAAATAGGACCATATTCTAAAGTGTACCACCACTATTCTATTATAATGCCAAACATGTAACATAATTATGTTCACAAATTTTGTAAATGTATCTTTTTTTATGAATCAAAGGTAGTAGTATTTTTAAAGTGCAAGTGAAATTTTGACAATTGAATCTAGAGTAAATGGAAGAGCTAGCATCAAATTTTTTTCACTCAATGTTTATTTCAAGTTTTAACTTAGTTTTCTCGAGTCTTCAAACAAGTTTTATTTCTCATTGCGACTAATTTTTTCTCACATTTTTAAAAGTAAAAATCTTAAACGGTTTACATATTAAGAAAAAAAATGTATTTAATAACTAAAAATGAAGTTTTTTTATATTAAAATTAATTTACTTAAAAATGAGACACATATTATATATATATACATATATATAGTCATTTTATTTTTTTTATTATACATACTGTAGTTAATGATAACTGAAGAAACTGGATAACTGCCATTTAGTAGACAGATATGAGATAACCACTGGTCTAGGAATAGTTTCTTACCCAATCTATATAATCCTGTCTGGGCCAATGAATTTTAAGAAAATTGCCACATGTACATTACCAGAAACAGATAAAGTGAATGAGATGAAGACATTTAAGAACAAGGCATCAACTCTCTCTCACACACAAATTCACACACCATGCCACCACCAGCAGCTGCAGCAGCATTACACTCTTCCTTATACTTCTCTCCCTACAAACCTTCATCATCATCATCATCATCATTTCAAGAACCAGGAAATCTCCCAACAACAAAACCCAAAACCCCCCTTCAAAAAAATCCCCTCTATTCATCAGCACACACCAATCTCTCTCTTCAATTCAAAGAAAAAATCCTATGCCTTGAAATCATGGGTGTTGATTCAGGCAAAGCCCTCTCCCTAAACCCTTCTCTCCACAAAGCCTCCTTACACTCCATCCACTCAATCATCACTTTTCTCCAATCCAAAGGCATCCTCCAAAAAGACTTGGCCAGAATCTTTGGGATGTGTCCCAAAATCCTAACTTCTGACATAAAAACTGATCCTAAACCCAATCTTTAACTTTCTTTGCCATGACCTTAAAGTCCCAGACCACAATTTCAGAAGGGTCATCAACAAATGTCCCAGATTACTTGTCTCAAGTGTGAGGGACCAGCTCAAACCTGCCCTGTTTTATCTTCAGAGACTAGGGTTTAAGGATTTGGAGGCATTGGCTTATCAAGATGCAATCTTGCTGGTGTCAAGTGTGGAGCAGACCCTTATTCCTAAGCTGGATTATTTGATGAGCTTGGGGTTTTCAAGAAGTGATGCTGTGGGGATGGTTTTGAGGTGTCCAGGGCTTTTTACTTTTAGTGTGGAGAATAATTATAAGCCCAAATTCGGCTACTTTGCAAATGAGATGAAGGGTTGCTTGGAGGAGTTGAAAGAGTTTCCTCAGTACTTTGCTTTTAGTTTGGAGAAGAGGATAAAGCCTAGGCACATAGAGGCTGTAGAGAATGGGAAGAGAGTTCCTTTGCCATTGATGCTCAAGACTACTGATGAAGAATTCAACAAGTTTATGAGGCAGGGGAATGGATAAGCAGTGTGGGACCTGTTTCTCTTTCCTTCTCTGTGATTAGTAAGTTATGTTCCTTTCTGCTGTATAAATTTGGATAATCAGTTATTGAGAATAGCATAATCTGGTTTACTTGGGATTCTCAAATACTCCCCCCATAGCAAACATTAATCAGCTCCCAAGTAATTCCTGAACTATAAATTGTCAGTGATTTCTAGGGTTTTAGATGTAACCAACATCAAGAAGAGTTCCTAAAATTATTAATCAAGATTTAAGAACATGCATCTACAGATCATTCCTTGAAGTAACACTGAGTTCCAAAAATTTGTTTAAAATGAAAGACATTTCGATGGTGAACTTCTTGTATAAAATACAAATAGTTGCTGCCTATCTCTGTTCGAGTATCTGAAAGGCTCTTAACCCAGTATGCATATATGGCTTTTGGTGAACACTTATCTTCTCGTTGAGATGATGACATCTTGGGAGATAAATGCATCCCAAGCATCCTGAAACAAAGTAATCACATTAGAAAGAATCACAATGAGAAACCGGAATCTGCACAATATAAAATTTCCTCTGGCAATAAGAATCACATCAGTGATCCTTTAGAGTGCTTAGCAACACATAAAGATACTGGCTATAAAACCATACACTTAGGTTGCATTAGAATGATGTGTTTGAAATGATTGGATTTAAGTTTACTCATTCAGAAAGTATATTTGTAAACTTTTGTTTCAACTACTTGAACTTTTATATAATAACAAGATGCATGGATGAGTCTACTTGAACTTTTGTTTCAACTACTTGAACTTTTGTTTCAACTATTTGTAAAAGTTATTGTTTTCAGTTGTTTGATAAGAAGATTTTTCAATACTACCAGGCAACATAGCTGGCCCTCGCATGAACCTGCAGAGATACATAAAGAAACGTACACACGCACAATGGCATGCAAGAACGAATTTACCTGAAGGATTGGGAATGCGTTTTCTGCAATATATTTTTGTGTGAGATTTGCACCTCTCTGTTGCAGTTTGTCAGGATGCAGACACAATCGTGCTTTCTGATAAGCCTTTTTCACATTTGAGCTCTCGTTCAGGTTTGTTAGAGGGACTGGGTACCAGCCACTACTCGGCCATAGTATCTAATAATTTAGCACCAGATAAATAGTTAAATACTATCTAAACATCAGCTAAATCATATTGTAGGTTAGATAATATTCCATTCCATTATAAGTGATTTATAATAAACCATCTTTAGAAATCAATCTTACATCATGTAGTGTTGAGAGTAGCAACTTAATGTTTCTTTCCTTTCCAGATGACCACAACCGTATATCTTCATCCGGTAATGCCATTTCCCTCTGTACTTCACCACAAGAAAAAGTATTCTTATTATTTTTTTATTGAAATATTATTTTTTTATCCAAAATATGAAAGAAGGAAAAAAAGAAGCGAGTGTCTGAGAGCAAGTAGCAATTCTTTTCAGATGTCTAAGCTGAGGAAAAAACATGGAACAAGTAGACAAGTCTCGATTGACATTATAATTTGAAGAATGAGAAACTCTTACTAGGATTTAGGAACATGAAACTGTAATAGTTTTCCAGTCACTATATAAATAAAAGTGAATATGGATAAGCATTAAGCACAAAACAATGGACATGGGGGTAGCACATGTGCACACATACTCATGTTGATCAGTAGAGGTTCAATCTTTGTTATGGGTATAGAAAGTTAGTGGGGATATGTTGTGAGGAATCATCATACATCGATTTAGCTGTAGTATATAGGTATCTGTTTAGTAGCATCTTAGATGCTTGCATGTCCCATTCATATGTCATAGCCCAACTATAGGGATTATAATTCATTACAGAGGCTTGATTAGTTGTTCCATAAAACTAAATTTTACCTCTTGTAAGTGCAATGATCCACATCCATCTATCTGCCCATCTGGAAAGTGAAGCACAACAGGACTTTCTGAAAATTTATAAGAAATAAATGGTAATTGTTAGCAGCCTCTTATAGAACTTCTTACATGTAAATATTAGTTCAGTTGTAAGACGATAAATCACCATACCTGCAACTTCTGCAGATAGTTCTTTCTCATGTTGTTTCATGCTCCAGTCTTCTAGTGAGCTATGTGATTGAAACTTCTCTTTAGCCCATGCAATTGCTTCATCCAGACCTTGTGCTTCAGCTGTCCCTTCCTTGTGGTCAGAGTTAATCTCAATGACATAAGAGCTCATAACCTCATCATCATCCTCATAATCATCATCTTCATCTTCTTCTTGCAAAAATTTATCTCGAGTTTTACCGACTTTGGCTTCTTGTTCTTGACGAAGTGAGGACTGGACAGATGAAGGGGAGTTGAGGTCCAGATCTTCCACCGATACTTTGGCACTACCATATGAATTAGGACCGAGACTGATGGTTTCCGGAGAAGAGAGCCTTTGAGAGAATCCAAAATTGGTCCTTTTGAAACTCTCATTTTGTTCATTTTCAAAAAATTGTTTTTCAACAAAGGAAGGATGTGAAGATGAAAAATCTGGAATGCCGTGTTGCCTTTGTCGCAGCTTCGTGCGTTGTCGTTGATGTGTTCCATTTAGATGGGATGTGTTTTGGCCTTCAGATACAGAAAAACATTCATAAGAAGGAAAATTTGAGCAGCCACACCTAAGGGTGCTTAATATCTAAAGCACATCTCAAACTCAAACTGAGATTTGGATGGTTCATCAATATCCACTAAAAGTTAGGTATATCTGGAGTTGATGCATGGATTAGACTTGACTACAATGTCATGGATGGTTCTCTTTGCCCAGATTCCCAACTTGCCTATTCACAATTTCACTAGCCTAACTTAAATTCTTTCTTGACTTAAAAATGTCAATTTTGCTACTAATTTGATGTCAATCGGTTGTACCCCACCGACAGCACAGATCTTAATACATTACCCTTGGCTCAGTTGGCTAGTGGGGGATTGTGGAAATGGACACCCATCCGAAAGCCACACCGGCCGTTTGAGAGAGGGCAGTTGCGACTCTCTCGACTTATTTTCTACAAATTCAAACCAATGTACACAACTTGTATTGCTAGCCCCCATTATGTACGTTAAGAATCTTGAGATATGGTTTTGTCTTTGTAGGTCGAGAATTCAGCTGTTTACAAAAGAGTAATTTTTAAGAAAAAAAAAAGAGCTTCTTCTTCGGCTGCTATGAAAATTTCCAAATATACCTACCCATTATGTATTACGAAAGTTTTTAGCCGAAATTATAATTACTGACGTATGTGCATGCGTCGATATGACATAAATTTGAACGTTGGTTGCAATTTGTCTATACATATCATTTTTCATAATTAATTCATTATGATATAAGGATAAATAATGTAACTTTTTTGGATAGATGGGTCCTATAATTTCCATTGATTAAACTTCACCATTATAATTTATCGCTATAGGCACGAATATATAAGGTTGTAAATAATAAGGGTAAAAATGTAAATTAATGAAGTTGTTGGTAACAGCAAACAGTAGCAGTTTTAGTACCTGAGCTTTGAAGCAAGCACAGAGAACCAAGCATCGTCGTCGCTAACCGGCGGCCCGAATGGACTAAAATCCTCTGAACTCAACGCGGACGATGAATTTGACATGGATTTCGAATTCGTTTTGGACTTTGATCTTGATCTCGACCTTCGCATTTCCTCCAAGTCATTCCCGAAGATATCACTGTAAAAGTCTTCGCTCTTCCGGCCTCCTACTCCAGTCGCCGGAATTCTGAGCTCCGGTAATCTCCGTCCATTCCATGACGGATTCAAGAAAATATCTTCGTAGAAGAAATTCGACCTGGTGAAGTCGCCGCCGGAGAATTGTCCGGCGAGGACGCTGCGTGGTGGCCCGCCGAAGACGTCATCGAAGTCTTCGGGGTCTACTGTTTTGGCTTCCCCGAGGGAAGTTCTCCAAGAGGTCTCTTCGGTGGAGTTCCGGCGAGGAACGTTGGGTATTTTTGCTGACATTTTAAT
Organism: Panax stipuleanatus; assembly: GCA_020205555.1. NCBI lineage: Eukaryota > Viridiplantae > Streptophyta > Magnoliopsida > Apiales > Araliaceae > Panax > Panax stipuleanatus. The sequence goes on from CM035122.1 coordinate 13,021,383, forward strand.
TGGGATTCTCCACGACGTGTCCATTTTCCGGCGAGAGTAGAGTGAGTATTGACCAACCGACTATAGCATGTTTATATATAGAATTAGTTGACCCCTTCACATTTTTAACCATTATTTTGAGACTCGGACCACTCGGAAAAATTATTAATTGTTATTATATATTAATAAATAATTAAATATATTAATTATTATTTTTTTATATATAATATTTAATAAATATATACAATTAATCAATTTATTTACAAAAAAAAACTAAACTTATTTGTACAATGTTTATTTTATACAATTTAAATAAATATTAAATTTATATGAAAAAATATATATTAAAACATAATTATAATTTAAAACTCAAGACTCAAGAGTGATGAAATCAAACACAAATGAATATATACATTTTTAGGATACATTTAATCAAATTCAAAGGCTTGAATAAATTTTTTTTATAGGAAACCGATAAAATCGGTGACCCAGTTACCAGTCCGGTTCAACCGTCGGATCTGACCGAATTTTGGTCTAAACTGGTTAATTGGTCCAAATCGAACTATAGTGTGAATCGGTTCCAATTTTTATGGATTCGACCGGTGGTCCAGTCCGGATCTATAACCTTGTTTTTGACTCTTGGAGGGAAATGATATATATTTACAAATAAATGACGAAATTAAATTACAATATTAAAAATTTATTTGATAAGTAAAACAAATTAGGTAGGATCATTCTTATTCTTATTTATGACTAAAAACTTTGGTAATGCATAACATAATTTCAATTCAAAATTTAACATTTTAAACAAGTTCACCCATTTTTAAAAAAAATTAGGGATATATTTTGATTTTTTACTTTTGATTCTCTAGATCTACCTAATAATTGTAACTTTTCAACTTTAAGGTAGGATAGGACCCAAATAAGACTTTGGTAATGGCAGCACCCCATTGTTACCAAAGAGTCTAGAAAAATCGTTTATACTTAAAAGTAAATTCAAATTTTTACTAATGGATAGACTCAAAGTCTTGATTTTACAAAGTAAAAAAAGATATTTTTGGTTTAATAATGAACGGATAGAAGTATCAAATTTACTTGTGAAATATCAATTCTCCAAGCTTTAACTTGATGTTTGGTAAATTAATTTTAAAATTTAAAATTGAAAATATATTTTGTAATTTGTAAATATATCTTGGAGCTTTATGAGCATATTATTTTTGGGTGTATGTGTGTGAAGGGGATATAACTTGCCAAGTTGATATACATATCTATTGTTCCTTTTCCTAATAATGACCAAAAGAAGGAAAATATCTCAGAAAGATAAATAATGTTACTATCACATAATTTTAGATCATATAGTGCTCACATACATACATACATAAAACACACAAATATATATATGTGTATGTGAATTTTATATGACTCAAATAATTTGATAGAAGCATTGTTCTAGAAAGATACTCCTTAGTGGAGTTGTACAAGTGAATGGTGGTTAAAGGGGCAGGTGAAGAAAATGAATGGTTGAACCTATTTTTAGTTCTTCTATTTCTTAAAAATAGTTTTATTTATAAAATTTGTAAATATTAATAATCTAATTTTGTTCCATGTTTACTATATATAAATAAATATAATAAGTTAATATTTAATAGTGTAACATTATATATATATATATATATATATATATATTATATATAGGGGAAATGGTTAGCATGAAATGAAATTTATGATAAGTTTATTTCATATTTAATACAGTACTGAATCTGACACACAGACGTGAGATATATACACATAGATATATGTTACTTTGAAAGGACATAGCCTGCTGTCAACCTTTTCATCTTTACTTATTAGGCGAAAACAAAGACCGTAATTATCATTAATTTCCCATAGCTAATTAAGCTCACCATCAATCAAAAAGTGACTTCTCTTTCTTTGTGGGGCCTCAACTCATTTTACTCCCAATTATAATTATTTATCCAATTCGCAACTAAAAAATCGACATATAAAACCGTAAAATATATCATTTTATAAAATCGTAAAATATATCATTTCAATCCGTACAAGAGTTGTATTGAAAAAAAAGTAGTCGACACCATTTTCTTGTCATTATTTTACTTTTATTTTTTCCTCATTGGATATCAATCAAACACAAAGGGGATGACACTTTTGTCTACTTTTCTTTCCAAAACCACTCCAACCAAATCAATTATGAAAGAGAAAATATAGGAGAAGATCTAGCTAGGGTGACTGTGGTCCAAATTAAAGAAAGCCAAACAGAAGATTATAAGCACCACCTACTGAATAATGCTGAAGAGGAAAACATGCATGTTAAAATAATCAGCAAGATCTGAATGAAAAAGCTTAATTAAACCACAGGCCTTTTAAAAGAGTTTTGCTCCATTAATTAGCCTCATGAGATCATCTATATTTGAACAATTATATAATTAAGGATCGTCATTAGCTAGTACGCACTCTCTCTTTCGTTTCTAAAATTAGAGATATATATTTTTAAAATAATAATTTTTAAAGATAATTTTATTTTTTAAAATATGTTCCCAACGTTTGATATATAACTAGAAATATAGTAGTGATGACATAATGATACTCAATCATACCCAATGTCGTTGCTGTACTTCCAAACCTTCCACGATCATGACTTTTCTACCCCTAGAGATCACAAATTAAGGGCAGGGGGGACATGATGATCAATAGAACATGATTATCTTATTATAAGTCGTTTTAGAAAAATATTTTTGTCTCTTAATATAAGTTGTTTGAGAATTTCAAATAAGCATTAATTGTTTAGTTTCTAATATTACCTCAAGTATTAAATATAATTTTGGTTCTCTCACAGTCTCACTATTCTCTGTTTAATAAATAGCACCCTCTTTTTCTAATATAAGGGCAATATAGACAATTGATATTATATTTAATGCTTTACAATTATTTCCTTAATACTTGTGCACAACTCTAAAACGACTTATATTAAAGAACAGATTGAGTAATTACTAATAACATGTTAAATAACTTGTTCAAATTTTTTTGTGTTCATTCATCACCATGCATCAATAATTAATGTAGCAGTAATATTATTTTTATTAGGAGTATTATTTTGGAGTATCAAAAGTCATGTAATATCCTGAGAGTTGAGAGAGGGTGTTAGTGAGTTTTGTGTATGTGTGAAGGAGATGGTTTCGCAAATTTTATATTTCGTGCAAAAAAGTTGTATCTGAGAGGGAGGGTTTTGCAGCTTTAATTATTCTATATAAAAAGTTATTCTGTAATGCTGCGTTTGGATTGAAGGAATAAAGGTAAGAATGGAATGACTCATTCTTATGGAATAAAAAAATCATGTTTGGTTGCGATTGGAATGAATTGAATCATCTTCTCTTTTTTTGCTATTTTCGACTGAAATTTAACATTCTTGTCCAAAATTTCATGCCCAAAGCCTTGTGAGTAGTTTTTTTATCATTGAGTCATGAAGGTCTTGGGGGAGAGAGTCTATGGAATAACTCATTCCAACTAGAATGGAATGAATCATTCCAATATCCATTCCATTCCTTCAATCCAAACGCAGCATAAAGATTATAAAATTGTGTGACCTCATGTTTTAACGCGTAAAATTTAAGAAGATTATTATAAACCTATTATTATTGATATAATGAATATTTAGAGTTTGATTCGTGATTTTTTTTAAAGAAATATTCATGTTAGATATTTTAGTGTTCTTCTCTCTTTATTTTATACCATTTGATTTGGGCTAACTTAATTCCCAACAGTATTGTCACCTATAGGTGGGAATTTAATTGGTAAGAAAAATCACTAATGCTAATTAAGTCAGAAATAATATTTAATAATATCCTTCAATATATTCTCATAATTCCGTTAGATCTTTGATTCCTAGACAACAACACTAGCTATATAACAATCAGGAACCATTATATATATATATATATGAAGAAAAGGTAGCGATATTATACATTGAATCTGTTAGAAGAATAGTACCGCCTAGCTATAAATAGTAAGTTATTTAAAGAAACATACGACAAAAATAAGAAGAGTAGTACTGCCAAGGTATAAATAGTAAGTTATTTAAAGAAACATACGACAAAAATAAGGATCTTTTTAAGGTATGCATGTATTTTGCTAATGATCAGTAGACACGTTAATTAAAAGACAACAATATATTACAATCCATTAAATTATGATTATTTTTGATATGAAGAATATTGCGTCATTGGTTGTGAACCGAATTATATATATATATATCAGTTCATGCAGTGTACCACACATATAATCCATATATATATATATATATATATATATATATATATATATATATATATATATATATAACATGCAAAATGTTTTTTGTCCATTTGGTTTGGTGGTGTGCTAAGGCCTAAATATATAAATAATAATTAATTACCAATATATTGTAAATAAGTGATAAATACTTTACTAAATAAGGATATACTAGCTAGCTAGTATACAAATGTTATATAGAAGAGTATATAATTAATGACTTGTATATTACTCCTTCCGTCCCAGGATAAAAGTTTTGGTTGACTTTTTACACATATTAAGAAAGATGATAAAATGACAAAATTGTCCATATTTAAATTCTCATTTAATTATAAAATTTTCTGCACATTACTAATGATGTTCCATAAATATGCATAGAGAATAGAAATATAACAATTAATAATAAGGGTATTATAGGCAAATTATTGTAAAAAAATATCATTAAAGATAAGTAGACATCTAACATAAGACTACCTGAAATAGTAATAAAAACTTTTATCCTGAGACAGAGAGAGTACTATATATGTCATGTTTAGGATAGAGATATATGAGAAAAGGAGAAATAAATATTTAAATGACCTGCTTATTTTTGTATTAATTTTTCTTTCATTTTTTTTATAGGTACATATAAATATTACGTTTTTCAAAAGACTACTATTGATATTGACAAAGTAAAATATCAAATTTTGTATCTTTTCAAACTAATATGCTTTACACTGACCGGTTAAGACATTTGATCCACATTTTCCCTCCAAAATCCAAGTTCATCTCCACCACTCAAACTCAACCTTCCAATTCTTTCTTCTCTCTCCTAGACCTCTGCAACAACCCAAATCACCTCCAGCAAATCCATGCCAGGTTCATCCTCCATGGCCTCCACCAAAACCCAACACTTTCTTCCAAGCTCATTCAAAATTATTCCAATCTTGGCCTCTTCCATCTATCCCAACAAGTTTTCTACTCTTTTACCAACCCAAACCCAACAATTTACAACTCATTCATTTATAATCTTTACAAGTTTGGTGATTTCAAGAATACCCTTTTTGTTTACCAAGAAATGGTCTTGAAATCTATGTACCCAGATGAAAATACTTACCCTTTTGTGTTGAAGTCGTGTTTTGAGCTCTTAGATGTTGGAAATTTGGAAAAGATTCATGTACATGTGATAAAACTTGGATTTGATTTATATGAGTTGGTGGGTAGTGTTGTATTACAGACGAATAAGGTGATTAATGACTCTGGTAATGTCTGTAAGGTGATTGAGAAAAAGCCTGTGAGTGTTGATTTTTGGAATGCATTGATTTCTGAGGCCTATAAGAATGCTGATCCTAAGAAGAGTTTTCAGATATTTGAGAGAATGAAAATGGAAAGAATTGGACCCAACTCGGTCACTGTTATTAATCTGTTGAGAGCGAGCTTTGATTTGACATCATTGGAAGTGGGAAGAATACTTCATTGTGTGGTTTATATGAGCAACTTGAGTGAAGATTTGGCTGTGAATACTGCTTTGCTTACAATGTACTCTAAATTGGGTGGTTTGGAGGATGCAAGATTGTTATTTGACAAAATGCCTGAAAGGGATTGCGTCGTGTGGAATCTGATGATCTCAGCATATTCTCACAACGGGTGCCCAATAGAGTCCCTGGAACTCTTAATGGTCATGTCAAGATCTGGGGTTAGAGATGATTTGTTTACTGCACTCGCAGGTATTTCATCGATTGCAGAGTTGAAGTCTCTCGAGCAAGGTAAAGAAGTGCATGGTCACATAATTAGGAATGGGTCAGATTATCAAGTATCTGTTCATAATTCTCTCATTGACATGTACTGCAAATGTGGTTGTTTAGTAAGTGCAAGAAAGGTTTTTGATTTGGTGACAAACAAGACTGTGGTTTCATGGAGTTCAATAATTAGAGGATTTGTAAGCCATGATCAATTTTATGATGCTTTCTCTCTCTTCAGCAAGATGAAACTGGATGGATACAGAATTGATTTCATAACAGTGATTAACGTCTTGCCTGCGTGTGTGAGTATAGGGGCATTAGAACAAGTGAAGTACCTTCATGGATATGCAACAAAATATGGTCTAACTTCATTCCAATCTATGAATACAGCATTTCTTACGAGTTATGCTAAATGTGGATGCATAGAGATGGCACGGAAGCTATTCGATGAAGAGGAATTCAATTACAAAGACGTAATAGCCTGGAACTCTATGATCAATGCGTATTCTAAGCATGGGGATTGGCTTCAATGTTTTGAGATGTACAACCGATTGAAGCATACAAATTTGAAGCCAGATCAAGTTACCTTTCTTAGTGTATTGACAGTTTGCGTTAATTCTGGTTCTGTAAAAGAAGGATGGGAGTGTTTCAAGGAGATGACTGAGAGGTATGGGTGCCAACCTAACCAGGAACACTATGCCTGTATGGTAGACCTTCTTGGTCGAGCTGGGCAGATGAAAGAAGCTTCAGAGCTTATAAAGTCTATGCCAGTAAATCCAGACGCTCGTGTGTGGGGCTCATTGTTGAGCGCCTGCAAGTTGCACCCTGACATGAAATTAGCAGAGTTTGCAGCTGAGAGGCTCATAACAATGGAACCAAGAAATTCCGGGAACTACATCTTACTGTCCAATATATATGCTGCGGCTGGAAAATGGGATGGAGTGTCTAGAATGCGGACTTTTCTAAGAGATGAGGGATTGAAGAAAACCCCTGGCAGTAGTTGGCTAGAAATACAGGGGAAGGTTCATGAGTTTCGAGTTGCTGATCAGTCTCATCCGCAGTCAGATGATATATATAGCATCTTAAGAAATCTAGAACTGGAAACTAAGGAGGCCATGAAGAGAAAATCAGGAAACTATTCTCATTTGTATGACTAGTGAAGGAGCATTGACAAGAGAAACGGTTTGAGTTAGAATCCAAAATCCTATACTGGTCATGAGACTAGTCTCAGAGTTTGTCATGAGCATGTTCTAGCTGTGAGAAAATAGTCTGTCTAAACAAATTTTACAAATTCTGAAACCCCCTAATCAGTGGGAAGATAAAAATGCTCACATCTATTATTCCAATTGACTTGTTTTGGTTTCAAATATGTTTACCACAGAGTATTGTCTCTCTCTCTGCGTGTTAGCACTGTATTAATTAATTGACCAATTTATCATGAAATTAATTTCATAGTAACCGGATCCATAAAAAGACTACGAATTATGATTGCAGCCCATGCTGGGATCTTTCTTATAGAATTAATCATTATTTTCAGTCCTGACAATAATCCCAACTGAAATAAGAGATATATAAGAAAAATGATGTGTTATTGTCACCAGGATCAAAAGAGGAAACTCTTCAAACAGAAAAGGAACAGAATTGAAGAAATTTCCATTAAATAACCGATACATAAACTCAACTACGGTACATAAATTCAACTTAACTAATCAAATTCTTGCCGCATCTACTCAAAGAAATACATAGTACGCCTATCAAAGAAATACTCATAAAATACTAACAGATATACTTTCTTTCTTTTTTTGACCGGTACAAACAGATCTATCTAATAGTTGAATTTTGAACCAATTGATGAACAATCAGAAAAAAGTATATTTTACTATTTTTATCACGATTCTCTCGTTTTCCTATAATAAAAAAGGGCCTCCCCATGAAGCGTGTCCTGCTGCGTTTGCACCTTCATCCTCATCCTCATCCTCATCCGGATCAATCTTTCCAACCTGGGGTCTTTTGAAAGCTGGAAGATAAAAGAAGAAAAATGATATTAATACGCTTATCAAAACAAATAAATACATAAAAATAAATAAATTAATAATGTACGCCGTGGACAAATATCAGATGATAATCTAAATTTGAAACCATCAATGGATGCAAGATCATAAAATTTGTATATGATGTTATCTTAGAGATGTGAATTCAACAAACTGTTTACATCACACGTCCCCCATTTTGGAATCCTGATCTGGACCTAAAATTCTCAGCTTTTCTTTCAATAAAATTCCCTACTATATTTTATTATACACCACCTCCTCGAAATTCAGTAAATTTAGTAGCAACACCTTGCCAACCATAAATATAAACGTAATCATTTGTAAGATAACTATATATAAATTAAAGTTTTAAGGAAGATAATAAAACATGAAACAACCCAAAGCATTTGCCACTTGGATATGACTAGGAAAATAAATACATTTAAGTCAAAAAACTCAACACTCACATTTGAGAGAGGATCCAGCAAGACACGTCAGCCTTGATTTTGTATTAGCCTCAGCTAGTGGACTTGTCTTCTCATTACAAGCCATACGCACGTCCCAGACACATACAATCCCATCGGATGATGCTGATGCTACAATGTATGGATCATCATCAGTAGCACCATCACTCTTAGAGAGCATGACAATACCTTTCACGCGTGCTGAATGTGCATCCTCAATGCAAATGCTACCTTGCCGCTGGCTGTGTCCCATGCTGTAATATTTTATCCTCTCCACCGGTAAAAAGAATTCCATTCTGATACAATTTTGAGTATATTTCAGAAAATCAAATTTAAAAACTTTGAACATTTCAAAAAGAAAATAATAATAATAATAATAATAATAATAATAAAAGAAGTGAAAAGCTTGCCCTAGAAGGCTAGAAAAGCTTGAAATTCAGTATTTTCTGTCTGCTATATCCATATAAAGAAGTTTGCTTGCCTAAGTGACAACTGACAAGTTTTAAGCTTTGAGCACTATAGTATAGTACTGGCATGAAAAATTCAGAATCAGAAGCTATATTTGATTAAACAAGAGAAAATATATTTTTTTAAACTAAAGATTAATTGACTGACTTCTCCAAGCCCTATAATTTGTATCTTCCCCCCACACCCTCATCTCTTCTTTTCTCTTCCTAGGCAAGTCAGATGCAGGTTATTCAATAACTCACTAGTCAAATTCTACAGTTCACACCAACAAGAAGCAGAATAAGGTTAAGCTGCAAGAATTCTTTAAAGTTACATAAACAACCTTCACACATCTGCGACAACATTAAAGTACTCAATTCAACTATCAAAATATTAAATTGACAATACCAGCAGGTAGCAACAATTACTCAATTCTATCACATTTGAATAAGGTGATCCGATCACCTCTTCGGGGAAGAGGTGGGAGAATTTAAGTTTCATGAACAACCTTCACATATTAGCAATCATTTATACTAATCAATACAACTTAAACACACAGATAGATGAAAACAAGAAACTAACATTCCCAGGTGCCGCGCAAAGAACCCGTTTTTTATTATTCAATTCCAAAACCAACCGGGCATCCTCCGACTCATGAACGGAAACCTTCTCATCCATAACCATAAAGAACTTATCCCCAGTAGAATCGAATTTCACAATGGAAGCTTCCTTCCCCAACCTACAATAAAAACTCCGCCTTCCTCTCACCAAATTAACCATCCCCAAACACGACTCTCTCCCCACCGTCAGCGCTAACGTCCCAGACGGGTGCACAGACATATCATTTACCCCTTTTTTGTGGACAGTCAGGGATTTGAGGTGGACGAAAGGGTCGGCATCATATATAGAAACGGAGCCGTCGTCGAAGGCGGAGAGTAGGTCACGGGGGAAGGAGGAGGGGTGACGGTGGAGGTGGGGTCAGTGAGGGAACCGATTTCGGAGGAGGTGGAGAGGTCGTAGATCTTGATTGTGTCATCGGAACAGCCGGATACGGCGGCGGAGCCAGAAACGGCAACGGATTTGATTGGGGAGAGGTGGGAAGGGAAGGAAAAGAGTGGAGTTAGAGTTAGGGTTTCGGTTGAGTGTTTTAACGTTTTGAGGTTGAATCCCCAAATGAATCTTTCATATGAACCCGCTACAAGACTCATAATTTCACACACTAGAATCACACCCTGAAAGTACCTTCTGCTTCACTTCCCTAAAACCCTAAAAAGAGTGAGAAAGGAAGCGGGCAGGGTTTAAGACTAGAGAAATTGAGGGAGGAGGTCAAATGACGAAAATACCACTGTGAATTGGGAATATTTTTTCCTTTCTTTATATTTCCCTACGTAAATAATTTAATGGACCCCCACATTATTTTTTGCAGGAGAGAGAGAGAAAGAAGTCACAATATAATGGGTGAAGTGCAGGACAACCCTCCGGTGGCATCTCTTCCACCACCGGCATCTCCGCCACCGCCGGGATCATGTGACGAGCCTCCCCAACCGCCGTCCGCACCCATTGACGACCCGCATCCTCCTCCGCCTGAAACACCACCACCACCTCCTCCTCGATTCGATCCGAGCCGAAGTAAGTTTGTCTTTCTGCCCATATAGCTAAAGTTATTGCAAATAGCCTTGTAATTATAACTTCAAATTATTAATTTGTTGGGGGTAAAGTTACTTAATTTTGGTATGTTGGAGTTTTTTTATTATTTTTTACTTCCCCTAAATCAAGAAATTTATTCAAATTCTAGTGTAAAATGTCTATGTTCTATCTAAAAGATCATAATTTTCTCAGTATTCTTTTACTTATGTGTTTGGTATTAAATTTAAGTTTCAGTCTTTTGGTGAGAAATTTAGGGCTTGGTTTGCAATAGTGTAATTGGGAATGGTTCGCTAATAACAATAATTGTCCCATAGGAAAAGTCCTATATTTCGTTCTTTTGCTTGTAAGTAATGCAGTGGCCAGTGGGCATAGAGCTATCTTCAATGAGATTATGAATTTTTTGATTTTGAAAACAGTGCAAGTGTAATGCCATAAATTTTTCTTAAAATTTTTGCATTTGAGTTTATCGTAAGATCGAAGAGTAGATTGTTAACTGCTATATATTTTACTTGGGTGGGCAGGTGATGTGTGGGGCAGTTTCTTGGATGCTAGTTAAAAGGATTTCTAGAATTAGATTTTTAGAGGCTCAGCACATAGTCTAGCATACACATGGTGTCCTTGCATTAAATAAATGAGGGTGTGGTGTTACCATCTACCATAAGATAGATGTGCTTTTGGTTTAATCCATACTTCATATCAATTAGACATTCTTTCCATGTATGCTATAAACTATTGTACATAATGGAAAAAAACTTCTCTTAAGGGAGTTGTTATTTCCACAAGTAAAAATGATAGATCCACAAGCTCTTCCTCACATGAATAGCATGTGAGATCCACATGGTTGTGAGAGAAGATCTTATGGAACTAACACTTTCACTTGTTGAAATTTCAATTCCCTTCTCTAAACTATTAGTAGTAACCTGGAAGTTGGAAAACAATTCCTTCAGATTGTTAAATTGAAATGAAAGTTATCAGTTATTTTGTTCACTGGATCGATACTACTAAGTAATGACTCACCAAGATTAACTTTTACCTGGTGATAACTTCTTCTGCTAAATATTAGGGACAGGAGGATAAAAAAGTAATCGAAATAAAGGAAGAAACTTACGATAAAGCGTAGTTTTTCTTTGTCAAAACTCAAACTTTTCTAGTTTTTCTTTGTCAAAACTCAAACTTTACATTTTTTCTCTTGGTTTGCTTGAAGTGATCGGTATCATCAGAAGGAAGGCCTTGATAAAAGATTTAGCTGCTGTTTACCATGCAGAGTGCCTTACATACGGTCAAGAACTTTTGGAACTCCAAAGAAAATATGAAGAGGTTAGAAATTTTACCCTTTGTTTCATATGCAACTGTGCTCTTTCAATACTGGCTACACTCCCTTGTGCACATACTCGCTACACTCCCTTGTGCACATACTTGCACAAACACATGCATACACAGACGCATCACGCGCTTATGCATGACAATGTTCAACAAGAAGACGTGCATAAAATGATTGCTAATGTTCAGAAATTAAATCTTCTAAAATTTATTTAATGTCTTTAGGAGTCTGGGGCTTCATTACTGGCAAAATCAACTGTTAGTAGGCTAGTAACTAAGAACCACGGATCATACGGGGATACGAAGATTCGCCAAAGTTATATCGGACCATTCAGTGTTTAAATATATCTCAAGATTGAATGATCTTGACTCTCCCTTATCATTCTTGCTAATCATGAACTTATCTAAAATCCAAACCAACACTCCAAGTAGTTGTTAGGGGCTGTTTGTTTAAGACTGAATTCATATGAATGGTTGAATCGGTCAGCCATTAAGTGCGTTTGTTTTTGAAAAAAATCGTCTGAATGACTGAATCGGTCAGATGATTGAGCTGAATGGCTAAGTCAGATTTTTTTGACTGAATGGTTGAATGAGCAGCTGAATAAAGTAAAAAATTTAAAATTTAAAAAAATAGTAACTATTATATTAAGTAATATTAAATAAATTTACAACAACTTTGAATTTTTTCAGAGGGGTAAAATAATCAAATTATGATGTTTCAGACATGTTAATTATCAAATAACTTTTTTCATTCAGATTCAGCTCATTCAGATTTAGATTCATTCAATTTTTATCAAACACCCTCTTGGTCTGCTTAATGCCAACCTGTTGTTACATTAAGAGTTCCAAGGCTTTATGTTTTATTCCTTCGTTTTCAAAATGACGACATTCATATTGGGTTTTCAAAAAATATTGCAGCCGTATATAGAAATCAAGGTTCCTGATGAATCAAGGAAAGAAACTACGAGGCCTTCGAAACGGCTGAAGAAATCCCGCTAGGCGTCAATTTCAATGTAAGACTATTATTACCATTTCTCTGTAGTTAAAATAATAAAAGCTGCCAATGGGTCAACATTTTCTTCTCAGTCATATTTGAAATATGAAAAGCTACAAGGCGGGTCAGCAATTCTGCCTCTTTTACAAACCATTCGGGTACAATAGTTTTGATTTCCAAAAGTTGACTAGAAAAAACCAATAAATAACTACTTGCATACAAAGTTATAGAGGTTGCATTCCCCTTTTAGATCAAACAATCCATCTAGTGGGATATGATTGTATATGTGATATCATGTACTATATATAAGAAATATCAATGGCCCTGATTATTGCAATTGCCGAGTATCCCTTGTTAGCTTATTTTTTTGTGCAAGATCCCTCTGACTATCTGGATTATGGCTACTGAGGTCTCTTTTTTGCTTAGGCTACATTACAGTGCAGGTTAAAGGCAGTATAAAAGTTGTAACATTTCTAGAAACCTCCTGTTCTATTGACTGTGGCACTCTGTTCTCATTTTTGGGGTACTCTGTTAAAATTTGCATCATATACATTTGGCAGTGGAATGGGTAGTTTTCTCTCTGATCGTGACTTTGCATTACTTGTTTCAGCTATAACAAAAGCAGTAGTGTTCATCTGCCGCTCCCTTGTGGATGACGTGGTGCGTTCATGTTCACGGAAATTATTGGTGCCGCATAGAAAGCATAGGATGCTTATAGAGATGAATGGGGAGCAAATGTGTAGGATTTTGTAAAGTTTGTTGTTAGTATTGGCACTAAAGTCGCATTAATGTATATATATTAGTATACATCAGAGTGGCCTGGTGTGGTCTAAGTTACTGCTAGATTATCACATATGGTTACACATACCACTTGATCATTACATACTTCCCCTTTCTTTTTCTTGTTACATTTTTGTTTTATTTTTTGCTTAGATGCTTTTAGATCGTCTGTTTGTTCCAACTTTCTTCTTTAATTCTTTTATTTAGTTGGAGTCTTTTCTTCAATAAATATATTGAAGATATGCCACCTTAACTAATATCAAATAATATATTTTTGTTCAGGGGTTGCTTACTACCTCCAAATTTTTGCAACTACTCTCTAACATTCTGCAATTTGCCCATGATCTCAACGAAATAAAAAGTGCCGATGACATGGCTAATACATGAACTGCATTCATATGAACACTATTACATTGTTATTACATTATACTCTCTTGTATATCAAAAGTTCTCTCCCAACATTGCATTCTACATGTTCCAACTCTCTTGTTTATCAAAATAACTGTGTACTTGGCTCAGAGAGGGTGGCTGCAAGCAATTTCTTTACCCATATTCTTGGATGATAATAATACACTAATGCCGCGTTTGGATTGAAGGAATAAAAGTAGGAATGGAATGACTCATTCTTATAGAATAAAAAAAATTATGTTCCGTTGCGATTTGCGATTGGAATGAATTGAACCATCCTTTTTTTTGTTATTTTCGACTGAAATTTAACATTCTTGCCCAAGATTTCTTGTCCAAAGCCTTGTGAGTAGTTTTTTTTATCATCGAGCCTGAGGGTTTTGGAGGAGTGAGAGTATGGAATAACTCATTCCAATTAGAATGGAATGAACAACTCCAATCTCCATTCCATTCCTTCAATCCAAACGCAGCATAAACACCTAAAAACTTTAGTCTCGTGTCATCAGCTCAAAGCGGTATCCTGGTGCTCAAGTAGAATGATTCCAGAGCCTGTCATTTGTGTCCAGTTATAAATTCACATATCTTCTGCCATTGGCTAGGTCGAGTACCAAGTGCAGGAATCCGTCGTCCTACAGTTTGATTGAGTAGGTTCATCAAAGCAATCGCTTCATTGTGTTGCAACTGCAGCTGAAACACCAATGCATATAATCAGTCCTAATAAAGTCAACTGATGGAATCCCCAAGCACAACGAATCACGTATACAACAGTCGAGGTTGGATATAACCTAGTATCAATAAAGTTTAACGAAAGAAAGAGAACAAAAAATAAAGATAACAATATATAGTTACGAGCTTTGGGATTTGTGTACTTGCATTTTACAAGTTCAAGTTGGCAGGGCATTGGTTACTGTGGATGCAAACAATTTCAAATTGGCTTTATCCAAATAACACCGACTACGATTAAGTATTTGGCGAGACCATCTTGATGTAACTACTTGGACAATGTTTTGTTCACTTGTCCAAAAAATTAAGGAAGAAAAAGAAAAATAAAATATTGACATGTCAGACACTTGAGTATCGAAATAAGCTTGTTTTCTGTCCATTAGCAGAGACTTCATTCGAGTTATTTAGTTTTTTCCACCAGTATGCCAAAGATACATAGTTAAACATGTGAAGTTTCGCTAAGAAAAAAATAAAATAAAACATGATCAACTACTAACAATTTAGTCAGATTTTTTTAAGGATAAATCTAGACATACATCCCTTTTACTCCCATCTTCCCGATACGCTATCCCACTTGTCGTATTGACAAAATTAAAAACTGCCCCTCTTTGTCTAAGGAAACCCCTAACACTTTGTCTGTCAAATTACACTCACTCTCTTTCTCTCTCCTCTCTCCTCACTGACTTCTCCTCTATCAGTCTTCTTCAAGCTCCCCCTTTTCTTTAAAGTCTGAATCTTTATCAGTTCTCATCAAACGGGTCTTTTCAAAACTCCATCTTTTTCTCTAAAACTCAAATTTTACAGTTGGGAGTAGCAAATAGAGCTGAAAGTGATGAGGGTTCTATGGATCCTGTAATTGGAAGGTACCCTTCTTCTTCAACCAATGGAAGTGATGGGTAGATGGGTGAGCAGGAGGAGTCACAAGGCACAATAAGAAATGCCTAGATGATGCATTTCTCATTTTTTTATTGCCTTTTGGATTGCTATGATTGTTAACTCTAGTTATGGATTTAATCAAGGGAACCCATTAAACTAACCAAGGAAATTAATGTTCCATTGTTATTTATATTTATGAAATTTTTAACTTTTGTCAATTTTATGCTTATGAATATGATTCCTACATCCCATGGCTTATGATCAATTAATTAGTATTAGAGAGGAAGGAGATAGATGTTGATTTTACAGTGGGAAAGGAGAGAAAATTGATTTTGCAGAACAAAAGAAAAAATTTGGGGAAAAGAAGAAAAAGAAAGAGGGGGGAGGGGGGGGGGGGTTGCTTGACAGATTTTGGGGGAGCTTAGAGGAGAAGTGAGTGAATAGGAAAGGACTGGCAAAGTGTTGGGAAATTCCTTAGAAAGAGAGGAGCAGTTTTTAATTTTGTCTATACGACAGGTGGAATTGCGTATCGGGAAGGAAGGAGTAGAAAGGACGTATGCATAGATTTATCCTTTTTTTAATATCATAAAAGTCAAGGTAAAAGAAACTTACAGTCTGACCCAAGCGGTCCTGCCCATCAACAGAGAAGAGAAACATATCAAGTTGAATAGCCATCAAGACAAGAAGTACACGCTTTTAAGTTCTCGCTTACTTTTGTCACAGCTCGTAGAACAAAGGGAAAGGCGAAGTACAAGCTTCCAACACGATCTGGATGTCTTAGGACACGGTCATACATCAATGTCAAATTTTCACCCCACTGGAAGAGAGATGAACAGAAAAAGAGAAAAATCTTATCAGTAAAATATAGTGTATAATAAAGTAGTTCATTTAAGTTTCACCCGGATGGGACAGAATTGTTCTATACAGCTATACCAGATATTGATCTTAGACCACCAATGACTCAAGCGAGCTGACAATTATGTGATGGAGAGATGTCAACAATTTTATCATATGTAATTATCAAAACTCCTAAACAATGATAGTTTGGTGAAAAAACTATTCATAAACTAGCTCACTAACAGAACCAAGTTAGTACAGTTGTCCATGCGGATATGCAAGTGTAATAGAGGAAAATTTCCATACATGTTATGGTCATGAGCTAGAAACAGTACCAAGTGTGTCGCTTCATCAAGTAGATAATCAGCAGCTATGTGAATTGATATCGCGGAGTGCAGACCGGATATCAATTTGCACAACATTTTTTTCTCCTGGCAAAACTCTTCAGATGGATCTGCAGAAAATGGAGATTATCAATAAAGGAATTGCCGGTGCATGGGTAATTCATTAGGAATTTTCACACATTTGAGTAAAATGAATCATGTGATTATGTGAACAACAGTCATAACCGACATTCATACAAGATTCATAGGAAATGCGTTAGTCAGTTGGATTGCTTATGGTGGCATTTGAAGTTTGAACTCAGGACTCAGCAGACTTGACGTGTTTATTCTTTGCAATATATTTGTCCATTGAATAGTTGAAAGCTTAAGACCTTCCAAATTGAATATCTATCATGAGAAAGCTCTCTTAATCTTTCAATCTCCTCCCCTCCTATTATTCCTCTTTAACCTTGTAATCTCCCATACCCATCGCATCACCAAGTTCTAGAATTTAGTGAATCTATGATCCTCGTTATCAGATTCATCTTTCAATCTTCATTTCCTAAATTCACTGGAGTTATATTTATAAACAAATAAAAAGTGGAGAGATTTTTCCAACTTAGGAAGCTCGAAGTACAAGAAAGCTACATTATAATGTCATATATCCTTTTCTGTCACTTTTTTCCTTCAAGCGATTAAGATTTTCTTATTAGCTACCAAATAAGATTAACGGGAAAATTTAGAGAAGTGCCGAGGAGGCCACCTTATAACAGCTAGGTGAAGGCAACTTCATAATCAATGATGTGTTTAGAGTTATAACAAAAACATAAGGAAGGTTAGCATTCAAAAATGATAATGTCAAAGGAGGACATGATATATCATAAAGGACTATTAATATAGAATTAGATGGGGGATTAGGCTGTCAAAAAGAGCAAAAAAAATCTAGACAAGTAGCATTTAGGGAATGAATGCAAACGAAAAAATAAAGTAAGAAATAAATAAGATTATGCGACGCTAAATAAGAGCTAAGTACTAATCAGGGTAAGATAAAGGGAAAGTAGCATGTGATGGTTGAGTCGATTAAAATCTATATAGATTACAGAATAAGTTGGACTGGAGCAAACAGTCCTCCACTATTCCACTGTATTTATGTGACCCCTACACACATATTTGGGCAAAGCTAAACCCACTTAATTGGAGAAAAAACAACACAAAATCCAACTATCACTTAAGTCTAACAATTCATCATCCCCAAACAATTTATCACAAGAAATTTAATCATTTATAAGAAAATTATGCCAACACAAATTTCAGAATTTTCCCAGAAACAAAACAACTAGACATAAGAAAATTACCTGAGAACAGTTACAGAGTTTGTTAGTGGGAGGGAAGTGAGAGGTTCTGGAAGTGAGTGCAATAGGGAACAAGACTGCAATGAGTGCACCACCAACAGCCCAAGTCCATTGATTTCTACCTCTCTTCCTATCAATTTCAGGTTTCACCATAACTACTTGAGCTCGGAAAAAATGGGCAGTGTCCGATAAAAACCCTACCGAGGAAATACAAGGGAAAGAAAGGGAAGGAATTAGAAAAAGGTGTAATTGTGAAGTTAAATTTACTAGTATTCTAATTCTTTATAAATAGAAGAGAAAGATATTATAAGAAAGAAGAAAGCTTGCTTGTTTTCTCTTCTCAAATTTTCTGATGATTTTTCCGGTAACTCACGTCTTCCTCTTCTTCCACTTTCAGTTTCTTTCCCTTCCCCATCCCCACTCTTCCATCTTCTCAATTAACCCAATCCTTTTTCTCCTTCTCCTCCTCTCATTTCTCCTTTTCCGGCTGCAAAATCTAGATTTTCCACTCCTCTCATTTCTCCTTTTCCGGTTCGTCCTTTCCATTCATACTTATCCCCATACATATTTTGTCACTTCTTATTTCACAAATTAGGATTATTTCGATCGGTCCTTTTCTGTTTTTTGTTTTGTGGTATATATCAAGCGACAATGATCTGCATCGATAATTTCGAATGGACGTGTAACGGAGATTACTCGCCGACTAGGTTTCAATCTCAGGCCGACGCCGTTAAACTAATCAGTGGAGCCAAAACCCAGTTGAACCAATTTATATCTGTATACTATTGACTATAGGCAAAAGTATTGGTTTTGTTTTATTTGTTGTAAATACTTAATTTGGGAATTAGGGTTTCTGTTGAGATATGTTTTAAGTATTTAGAAGTTCTTGTTAGTCAAGGTTTGTTTTGTTTAGTCAAATAAACTCCTATGTTTTAGGAGAGTTAGAGAGTCAGTCAATTTGTTGAGTTTGTTTTAGTTAGACCAAGTCCTCAGTTGGTTCACCACAATCTCAGGGTTGTTGAGATGTGGTTTTGCATTTTCAGTGGCTATTTAAAGCCAGTTCATTGATGCTAATAAAAGATGTCATTTTAGCTGAACTTGTAAGCCTGTGTTTTCTAACATTGTGGTATCAAAGCCAGAAAGGGGCCTGAGTGTGAGAGAGATTAAACATTGTGTGGGTGTGTGTGACAAGAAGAGTGTGAAAGTGAAAAACAGAGAGTGTGTGAAGAAGACAATTTGTGTGGGTGTGTGTGAAGAAGACAACTTGTGTGGGTGTGTGTGAGAAGAAGAGTGTGAAAGTGAAAACAGAGAGTGTGTGTGAAGAAGACAACTCCGAGAAGATGGCCAATGATGGACAGAATTTGCTAAGCATCCCCAAGTTTGACGGTGACTATGATTACTGGAGTATGCTCATGGAGAACCTCCTCAGATCGAAAGAATACTGGAGCATCATAGATCCGGGATACACAGAGCCTTCCTCCACAGCCATGTTGACAGCCAGCCAGACCAAAACTCTAGAAGAACAGCGATTGAAAGACTTGAAGGTTAAGAACTACCTTCTACAGTCCATCAACAAGTCCATTCTGAAGACCATTACTCAGAAAGAAACTGCCAAGCAACTGTGGGACTCAATGAAGATCAAATATCAAGGCAATGAAAGGGTTCAAAGGGCTCAACTCCAAATTCTTCGCAGAAATTTTGAATTACTGGAGATGAAGCTCGGAGAATCAGTAACCGACTACTTTGGCAGAGTGATGGTTGTAGCTAATGATATGAGAAACTGTGGAGACGACATGCCAGATGTAAAAATTGTTGAGAAGATTCTGCGTACACTCACAGAAAGATTCAACTACATCGTGTGCTCAATCGAAGAATCAAAGGATATTGATCGCCTCACTATTGATCAATTGCAAAGTTCCTTGCTTGTACATGAGCAAAAATTCAGAAAAGCTGGAGGAGATGAGCAAGCACTGAAGGTGTCATATGAAGACAGAACAGGAGGACGAGGGAGAGCACAAGGAGGCTTTAGAGACAGTGGAGTTATGAGAGGCAGAGGCTGAGGTAGAGGTCTGAACAGAGCAACCATTGAGTGTTTTAAGTGCCATCAGTTGGGGCACTTTCGATATGAGTGTCCAAAGTGGGAAAAGGCTGCCAATTATGCCGAAATAGATGAAGAGGAAGAACTGCTTCTAATGGCTTTTGTGAAAGAGAACAAATCAAGTAGAGAAGGGGTGTGGTTTCTTGATTCAGGCTGCAGCAATCATATGACAGGGAACAAACAGTGGTTCGCTGAATTCGATGAAGATTACAGGCACTCTGTGAAGCTTGGAAACAACATGAGAATGGCTGTGATGGGCAAGGGTTGTGTCAAGCTACAAGTTGGAGATGTCAAGCAGGTAGTGTCTGACGTCTATTATATTCCTGAACTGAAAAATAATCTGCTCAGCATAGGTCAATTTCAAGAGAAAGGTCTAGCTATTCTAATTCAAGATGGAGCTTGCAAAGTCTATCACAAGACAAGGGGTCTTATCATGCAGACAGAGATGACAACAAATCGTATGTTTGTGGTGCTTGCACATATAGCTGCCCAACAATCAAATTGTCTCAACACTACCACAGAGGACATCACTGAGCTATGGCATCAAAGGTACGGCCACTTGAGTCATAAGAATCTCTGTACCTTGCAACACAAGAATTTAGTGAAGGGACTGCCTCAACTTAAGCCTACAAACAAAGTCTGTACAAGCTGCATAGTTGGAAAACAACACAGAGATGCCATACCTAAGAAAAGCAAGTGGAGAGCTTCGAAAAGGCTTCAACTTATACATACTGATTTGTGTGGTCCCATAACTCCAGCTTCAAACAGTGGAAAAAGGTACATATTAAGCTTTATTGATGACTATAGTAGGAGGATATGGGTGTATTTTCTTGTTGAAAAGAATGAGGCCTTTGCGATGTTTAAAGTATTTAAAAACTCTGTTGAAAAGGAGAGAGGATTGTATATTTGTTGCTTGAGAACAGATAGAGGTGGTGAGTTCACCTCAAAGGATTTCAACGAGTTTTGGACTACTCAGGGCATCAAAAGACAACTTACAGCTGCTTACACACCCCAGCAAAATGGAGTAGCAGAGCGTAAGAATCGTACTATAATGAATATGGTACGATGCTTACTGACAGAGAAGAAGATACCAAAGTCTTTTTGGCCAGAAGCTGTGAGATGGACAGTCCATGTTCTTAACAGAAGTCCTACAGTAGCCGTAAAGAACAAGACACCGGAAGAGAGCTGGAGTGGTGTGAAGCCCAATGTTGATTATTTCAGAGTGTTCGGATGCATAGGCCATGTGCATGTTTCGGATGTCAATAGAACAAAACTTGAAGACAAAAGCTTCAAAGCCATTTTGCTCGGTGTCAGTGAAGAGTCCAAGGCTTATAGGCTCTTCGATCCTATTGCAAAGAAGGTAGTGACCAGTAGAGATGTCGTGTTTGATGAAGGCAACAGTTGGGATTGGAGTGAAAAAGAAACTGATCTAGAAGTGCTTACTTGGGGCGAGAATGAAGAGCAAGAAAGTGCAGCAGAAGATGAAGGTGACAGTGAAGCAGATGAAGAGCAAAATGATGCTGAAGCCGACAGTAATGAAGCAAGTTCTAATAGCAGCAATACTCGTGAAAGTTCACCAGAAGAAGCAGCTGAAGCTAGAAGAGTTACAAGGCTTCCAACATGGATGAGAGACTATGAAAGCGGGGAAGGTTTGTCTGAAGAAGAAAATTTACAGAACTTTGCTATGTTTATTTCTAATGAGGATCCTACAAGTTATGAAGAGGCTGCATTAAGTCTTAAATGGAGAAAAGCAATGGATGTTGAAATTGCAGCCATAGTGAAAAACAAGACGTGGGAGCTAGTGGACTTACCTATGGGAGCAAAAAGGATTGGTGTGAAATGGGTATATAAAACAAAACTTGATGAGAATGGGAAGTTTGAAAAGTGTAAAGCACGGTTGGTGGCAAAGGGCTATGCACAAGTGCACAGGATAGATTTCAGTGAGGTGTTTGCTCCAGTGGCTCGTTGGGACACAATCAGAATGGTGCTAGCATTGGCGGCTCAAAGAGGATGGATCGTGTTTCAACTTGATGTTAAAAGCGCTTTCTTGCATGGTGAGTTAAGTGAAGTTGTTTATGTGGATCAACCCCTTGGCTACATAAAAGAAGGTGAGGAAGACGAAGTTTATAAGCTAAAAAAGGCACTTTATGGCTTACGACAGGCACCAAGGGCATGGTATAGCAAGATTGAAGGATACTTTGCTGAGTCAGGCTTCGAAAAAAGCAGCTATGAGCACACACTATTTGTGAAAGTTGAAGGAAAAGGTAAAATTTTGATCATAAGTCTTTATGTTGACGATCTTATTTTTACTGGAAATGATTGTGTTATGATTGACAATTTTAAAAAGTCAATGATGCATAAGTTTGAAATGACGGATTTAGGAGAAATTAAATACTTTCTGGGAGTTGAGGTTAAACAAGGAGCAGGAGGGATACATTTGTGTCAGAGTAAATATGCTAAGGAAGTGCTAGACAGATTCGGAATGACAGAGAGTAATCCCGTGAGGAATCCAATTGTGCCTGGTTCAAAATTGTCAAAAGAAGGAGGTGGAGTTGAGGTAGATGAAACTCAGTACAAGCAACTTGTTGGCAGCCTCATGTATCTGACTGCTACTAGACCAGATCTTATGTATGTAGTTTGTCTCATCAGTCGATTATGGCTCATCCAAAAGAAGCACATTGGGCAGCAGCTAAAAGGATTCTACGTTATCTCAGAGGAACTGTTGATATGGGAGTATACTATAGAAGAGAAGTGCTTGATGATTTGATGGGATATTGTGATAGTGATTATGCTGGTAATGTTGATGATTCTCGAAGTACAACTGGTTTCGTGTTTATGTTGAGTGCTGGGGCAGTATCGTGGTCTTCACGAAAACAGCCTATTGTAACATTGTCGACTACGGAAGCGGAATATGTTGCTGCTGCAGCTTGCGCTTGTCAGTGTGTA
This sequence comes from Panax stipuleanatus, assembly GCA_020205555.1. Classification (NCBI taxonomy): domain Eukaryota; kingdom Viridiplantae; phylum Streptophyta; class Magnoliopsida; order Apiales; family Araliaceae; genus Panax; species Panax stipuleanatus. The sequence goes on from CM035122.1 coordinate 13,044,630, forward strand.
TGGATGCAAAGAATTCTTAATAGTCTTGGCTATGATCATTGTAGGTGTGTTACTTTATTTTGTGACAATACTTCTACAATTAAATTAACCAAGAATCCTGTGTTTCATGGTAGGAGCAAACACATCAATGTGAGATTTCATTTCATTCGAGATCTTACAAAGGATGGTGTTGTGAAACTTGAATTTTGTGGGAGTAGTGACCAGCTCGCGGACATATTCACAAAACCCCTAAAGTTAGAAGCATTTGAAAGGCTTCGGAAAATGCTTGGAGTCGTGGCCAAAAAGGAAGTAAACTGAACTGCTCTCAGCAGCTTCAGTTTAGGGGAAGGATTGTTGAGATATGTTTTAAGTATTTAGAAGTTCTTGTTAGTCAAGGTTTGTTTTGTTTAGTCAAATAAACTCCTATGTTTTAGGAGAGTTAGAGAGTCAGTCAATTTGTTGAGTTTGTTTTAGTTAGACCAAGTTCTCAGTTGGTTCACCACAATCTCAGGGTTGTTGAGATGTGGTTTTGCATTTTTAGTGGCTATTTAAAGCCAGTTCATTGATGCTAATAAAAGATGTCATTTTAGCTGAACTTGTAAGCTTGTGTTTTCTAACAGTTTCATCCATCGTTGCGATTGTCCGGTGACTCGAAAGCTTAAATGACTGGATTGGATGGAGTTTGAGTCGAGATTGTTAGAAGTCTCCAACTGTGCACGAACATGGTATTGGGCTACAGGTTTTGAGGATTTTTTTTTTTGCAACTCTTTGTCGGATATATCGTTGTTTGAGAATTACCAACAAGTTTATGATGATTTTGGTTGGATTTTTTGATTGGTTTTGATGAACAGCAACTCTAATTAATGTTCATTTAATCTTAGTTGTAAAATTGTTTATGTTATTCTTAACTTCAATGACTCTGTGATATATCCGTTCCACTCTTCTGTTTCTCTGTCTGCAAACTCTCTCTTCTTCTATTTCAATTGCAGTTGGGGGACCAGATCAACACACACAGGAATCAGGTAACTCAAGTCTTGGCGATTATAGTTTCTTTATTTTGAATTTGATGAAACATTTTATCAATACTGGGTGCTATAACTGTTATTTACTTTGGCTGACTTGGTGCACTGTAAGTGTTTGAAATAATGCCACATAAGTGTGAATCTGCACTATTATAATAGTGGCTCCCTAACTTTATGCTTACTCTTATTAATTTGTTAAGTGTTGTATTCTGTTTTGAAATTTAGAGATACATTTGTAAAATGACAATATTTAAAATAATTTTATTTTTTAAAATTATGTCCAACAAGGCAACAATAGTTAAAAAACTTAGAATAATAGTTGTGGTGGCATGATCAATTTAGATGTAATTGAATATAGCCTATATATATAAATGGAGGGTTGAGAATGGGCTACATGATGGATAGCTAGGATTTATAATTAGGGAAATCAATTGAAGCCTATAAAAGGCTAAGCTTTGTACTAGACATAATTATTGAATATCAAAATTATTTTTATGTTATATATATATATATATATATATATATATATATATATATATATATATATATATATATATATATATATATATATATATTTAAAATTCTACCGAAACAATTGTTACCCAATTTACATAGCAATTTTGTGCTACCATGGCCACGGTCATACACATGAGGTTATGCAACTCACTCGTCAAACTCCTTGTACAAAACTTAAGCCTTTAATTGGCTTCCATTGATTTTTTTAATTAATCCTAGTCATCCATTATATCCTGTAGCCCAATCTCAACCCTCCATTATATATATATATATATATATATATATATATATATATGGTAACCCAAAGGTATGTATGGGATTTTGGTAGGTATAATGTTGTAAGGAATGTTACTTTTAGTGGCCTAAAAAGGGGAAGCCAATTTTGAAACGTAACAAATTTTAATTTCTCTAAAAAATAATTCCATTTTCTTCCCCTCCTAGTACGAAAGGTTTTTTTGTCATTATCTAGTTATGTACTTTGTCACTTGTCTGCTACCCAAAAAACGGCTTTCTTTTTTAATAAAACAAAAGAGTATGAACCCCAAATAGTAGAATCTTTTGGGCTATAGTGAGACTTTGTAAATAGTAGAAGGGTCAAGATATCTTTTCCCCTTCAAGTTCTTATCTCTCACTCCTACATTCTGTCTATCTTTAAGTTTTGAACACACGTAGTAGAACTTATCGTAACAGAAATGTATTTTGCTCCTAAAATTAAAGAGTAACTTGGCCTTATTCATTTTTACTTGCCTTACAAGTTGTTTTGTTTTGTTTATTATGCTGAAAATAAAATTTCATGCACTCAAGGTCAACTCCTACCTGTGTTTTTACTTTTTGATATGAATGAATGGAATCTAATTATCATGAAATTACTTTCATGGTAAGTTGATCAATTGACCAACACAGTGTTAACACGCAGAAAAATCGCCTCCCACCTGCTTGTCAACACTTTATTAGTCAATTAATCAGAATTAACTTCATATTAACCACTCCCGAATGAATCCTATAAAAAGTTGAGCAAGCCATGACAAAACCATTTATTTGTAAACATAAATACATCTATATATTCATTAGTGAAAGCTACTATAATATATCTCGGAACAATTAAGACCGAGTTAAAACTTTTTTTCCACTAAAAATCCAACCATCAGTATAAAGATGATTTTTTTTTAATACTAGAAAGAGAAAATTACTTTTATAGTAGATCTGAAAACACAATGGCATTAAATTCAATGAGCAGTTTACTAGTTAGTTGCTCTCTTTTTCTTTTTTTTTTGGCCTTTTAAAACTTGTGCATTACGAAATTCGAATATATTACATCCGTTTCAAAATATAAAATCACTTGCCAGGTATAATCTATCTTAATCATGCATGGTGAAAATGTAACAGGAGAGCATTGTGAGCACGGCAGTTGCCGGAGCAATCATAGGGGCGGCAATTGGAGGGTGGCTCAACCATCGTTACGGAAGGAGAAGCGCCATTTTAGTTGCCGATTTTCTATTTTTCCTCGGAGCTCTCATCATGGCTGCAGCTCCCAACCCAGCTCTCCTCATCGTTGGCCGTGTTTTCGTCGGACTAGGTGTAGGAATGGCCTCGATGACCGCACCTTTGTACATCTCGGAAGCTTTTCCGGCGAAGGTCCGGGGTGCTATAGTTTCTAGTTAGTACTAACGGAATCTTAATCACCGGCGGCCAGTTCTTGTCTTACCTTGTAAACTTGGCTTTTACAAAGGTAAAAAGATGTACCCGAATATTTAGTTTTTAATGCTTGCTTTTATTAATAATGGACTCAACTGAACTCAGTGTAGATTAGACTGACAAAATCAATAAATTTATAGCCTTTAGTAGAAGCCAATTACTCATCATGCTAGATGTTACTCCAAATTGTGTATAACCTAAACACCCTATTTATAGGAAAAATTTAGGATGCCAAAGTAGACTAGATTAATAAAATAATATATGTTTTTTTCATCCGTCTCAGCCGCTTCATGAGTTTTGAAAATTCAGAATTTTTTCACAACAACCAAAAGTGGGGCCCATCATTTTATTTAAAAAATTATTTATTTTCCGAAATTTCAATAATTTATAATAAATAGTCCTTTTGTCAGAAAAATACAAATTCTATATCCTTTCTATAGAAAATTTAATTCTCTACAACTTTGTAGAAGGAACTTTTTTTAAATTCCAAACATAAATTATCCAAAATCTATAAACGGATAATTTTTCATACCAAAATACTGATAAAAACACATCAGCGCTAATTCCTTCCTTTATATCCATAAAATAAATATTTCTTTATCATATAAATCAATAATTAATTATTCATAAATAATATTACAGAACTACAATATTAACAACCAGGTCGTTTTCAGAAAAAGAGGGGGCCTTCCGATAAGGACTTCTTCTTACTGGCCTTACTGGCGCGCAATTAAATAACTCCTCCTAGACAGAACTTCCTTAGACATTTATCTAATAATATTATTCAAATAATATAAATTATTGAGTTGATAATGTGAAATACTGTGCAATGACAATTATTGAATCAATAATACAAAATATCAACGGTAGCAATTATTGAATCAATTATAGCAACGTAGTAATTATTGATATAAAACATCAACGTAGCAATTATTGAATCAATAAAATATCATGCAATTATTGAATCAATAATATAAAATATTGAACAGTAATTACTGTAACAATAATTGAGTAGTGACTTCTTACGTAAGAATTAATAATTCGAAATACTATGCAATACCGTGTGCTACTATGCAACACTGTATTTTAACCACCGGATATTTCAACAGTACTAACGGTAACAACTACGCAGTTATTTTATAAAAAGGTTATTTCTGTCGCTTTCTATATCCGATAGTTATTCCGTTGTGGGGCCCACAAATAGTTGCGCCGTCGTACGAATATTCCCCGACAACAAGAATATTCCACGATCAAACGAATATTCCCCGACAACAATGAATATTTTATAACCACTTGCTCATTTTAAAATATTTACACATTTTACCCATAACTTTTCACATTTATCCAATCAACACCTTACTATTTCGAAATAATATATAAAGAAAATTAAATCTTTATTCATAAAAATTGGGGTTTTATATTAAATGACTTTCTTAATCCATGTGCATGAAGCTAAAACGACAATTATTATGAGATGAAGGAAGCAGTTAGTACTAACGGAATCTTAATCACCGGCGGCTTCTTACCTTGTAAACTTGGCTTTTACAAAGGTAAAAAGATGTACCCGAATATTTAGTTTTTAATGCTTGCTTTTATTAATAAGGACTCAACTAGAGGTGTAAACGGATATATACGAATTCGGATACAGTAGTATCCGTATTCGTTTATTTGCGGATATCTTTAAACTGAGTACGGATAATATCCGTTTTTTTCGAATACGAATAATATCCGCTTTTTTTCGAATACGGATGCGGACGAATACGGATTTTTCGGTTATCATTTATAGTCCTAACTATAACTAGAATAAAAAAATAATGAGTTTTAAAATATAATTTATTAATGAATGAATATTAATTTATTTATTTTTAATAAATATTTAAATACAATAATCAATGTTCTTAATTACAATTCAAATAAGTTTTTATTATTTTTGAAATCCTAAATTTCAATACTACTTATTAATGTTTAGATGTCCAATAATGTAGTGTGTGTGAATATTTATAATTTATTATTAGATTCAAAAGTTTACATTAAATATTTAATTATTTTTTCTCAAATACTTGATTAAAATTTTAATAATATGTTTATGAGAACTTTTATTTATAATTTATCCTCAATACATAGATTACAATTTACATAGTTATAAAAGTTTATTTTATTTCATTATATTAATGGAGAGTACAAGTTATAATGTATATGTGACAACTGACAACTAGTTAATCCAACTTCATCTAAAATTTACTTTGGACTTGCTTTAAATATTTGGACTTCTAATTTTTAATTAATTGGGCAAATGAAAGTGATAAATACTCCCTCCACCCAAAAATTCATAAACGTGAATTAATTATTCAACCCCCTTCTAGATTAATTCTAAATTAATTCGGACTTAAAATATTTTAACAATAAAATTATATTGTTCATTGTTCCCGTCTCCTAACATTGCAAATAAGTTTTGAAAGTAAAAAATTTATAACAAGCTAATAACTATAGTTTTGTTTTTCTAGTATATAATTTTATTGGTAAATTATACATGTTAGATATTTTTACTTTATAATAGTAAAAATCTATTAACTATATTTAAATCAATTTATTTCAGTTTATTAATATTAAAATAAAAGTGTTATTTCCTACTTTTTAGAAGTGAACTGATATATTTTTAAAATAATTTTTGTATGATAGTGAAAATAAATTATTATATAAAGAATGTCATTTTAAAAAAATTAATTTGCTTATTATATAATATATAAGTTATTTGAATACGAATTTCGGATACGGATCCGAATCCGGATATTCGCTATCCGCCGGATATATTTACGGTCGGATGTTAAACGAATACGAATACACCTATATCCATATTCGTATCCGTTTATTTATGGATATCTTTAAACCGAATACGGATATATCCGTTTTTTTCGAATACGAATGCGGACGAATACGACTTTTTCGATTACCATTTACAGCTCTAGACTCAACTGAACTCAGTGTAGATTAGACAGACAAAATCAATAAATTTATAGCCTTTAGTAGAAGCCAATTACTCATCATGCTAGATGTTACTCCAAATTGTGTATCATCTCACTACTGTATTTATTGCAGCTATATCCGGGGGCCTGTTTGATATCCAATGACACACTGAAAGATGCATGTCATGGTGAGCACAGGTTATGGTACACAAGGGGGATGCCCAATCAAATACGGATGGCTTGCCCTTATCGGCCTAGCACTCTACATCATATTCTTCTCTCCGGTAATCAGGGCCGGCCCTGAGGGGATGCAGAAGGGATGACTGCACAGGACTTCCGAATTCGGAGGGCCCCTGATTTTTTTTTTTGTATATGTAGAAAATTGATTATAGAAATTTGATTGATGATTTTGCAGCAAAAAATGTAAGAAGAACCAATTTCAAGTGACAGTGTAGTTTATTGTCAATTTAAGTTCACGGATATGGAGCTTTTGTGAATGATGCTAGCGACCGTGTGAAGTTTATTGTCAATTTAAGTTTTAGCTACCTTTTCTTTTTAATTGATAATTTATTGAAGTTTTAGCTATATTTTCTTTCTATTTGATAATTTTGTTACTCGACGTTGACATTTATTATTTTAATTAATGATGAATTTAGATATAAATTGTGTTTTATATATTAGTGCTGATAAAAAAATTAGTATTAATTTTTATATGCGAGAGGGCCCCTATTTTTTTCTCGCACAGGGCCTCCAAAATTCTTAGGACCGGCCCTGCCGGGAATCGGTACTGTCCCATGGATTGTAAACTCTGAAATATATCCGTTGAGGTATCGAGGAATTTGTGGAGGTATAGCAGCCACGGCAAACTGGATTTCAAACCTCATTGTTGCACAATCCTTCCTAACCTTAACCCAGATGTCTGAAGACTAGTTGCCATAGGGACGACTCTAGATAAGTTGTTTTTGAATTGGAAGCCAAATTTAAGGTAATGCTGATAATGAATAAATAGCTCAAAACCATCTCTAGGGAACACCAATTGAACTAAGAATCTAAAATTGTAATGGAACTTTTGTTTACACCAAGAATTTTGGCTTACTCGTAAGTAGAAATTTTAAATAATGAGATTTTTTTTTACTTTATTAATTACTAATAATATATATTTTTATATATTAATGACGTCACTTGGTCAATAATGATTCGATTACTGGTTCAATCAGTGATCCATTCACTCGGTACTTTTTCCGATTCAATGAGCAGTCCAAGTTAGAAAACGTTGTTTATTGGGAATATATTAACTTAAAAAGATGAACTAGGTATTATGAATTTTTTGGGTTTTAAACCAGATATATTAGTTAAAATATTTTTTTTTTAAAAAAATTATTCTAGCTAAAGGAGTGGGACCTCATGATGCAACTAGTATTTAAGAAAACAAATAAGCTGACTGATTGGTTAACAAAGAATGCTCCTTTTCAAGAGAAGGTGTTTAAAATTTATGTTATTCCTTTTGTTTTTTGTTCACCAACTTCTGATTTTTTACTTGTGTGGTTGTAAACTTTTAAGTTTTAACTATTTTTGTGTTTCAGATTCTTACTTTGCAAAAAAAAAATTATTTTTTTTGTATTATGGTGGAACTGATAATCAGACGTTAAAAAACCAATTTAAGTCGATCATATAATATTATTCCATATTTATTTCTTTACATTTTATTTTATAATTCCTTTATGTATCCTCTTTTTTTATTATTATTTATTCTTTTTAGCCCTGACCCCCTCCTCCCCTAACCCACACCCTAACATCATCAAGACTATAGAACCAGACCAAAAGTAGAAAATCTTTAAAAAGCCCAAAGCAAAAACTTATAACATCATAACCGTTGAATTTTTCTTGAAATAACTTAACTCAGGTCATTTATATTAGATGAGTATCTATTAATATTTTCAGGTACACTTGCTATAAAGACAACATAATTTTTATTTGGAACTGATATTTTCACATGTATTTTTGATATTTTTTATATGAGCATACAGTGGGTCACACCTTCATGTGAAAAAAAATTATGTGAAAATATTAAAAACACATGTGAAAATAATACTCCTCAAATATTGAGATTGGTATGTAATAATTGTTTATTAACTCATAGTTATAATTAGAAGAGAGAGATGGGGGTGGGGGTGGGGGTGCGGGGTGGGATTTGAGGTTAGCATATTCAATTAAACATAGTTTCTTCTTAAAAACGAATATGTCAACTTTAGATAAGATCTTTAAAAATTCATCCGTCAATAAGAGGAGTTTTATTGTCAATTTTTTTTAATCTACTTTTAATGATAATAATATAAATAAGGCAATATCTTCAAGATAGTTATCAGAATTTCATATCATACGACACCTAAACTAATAATTTTGTTATTTTTAGGGGTATGTATGAAATAAAATTACAACTTTAAAACTTTTAACAGACTATTACAAAGTATAATCAATTTATACTTTGATTAATTACTTCTAACAAACCTAACAACTTGATTACTTGCTAACTGACAAAAGTAAATTTAGGGAATTGATATTTTCACAAGCAAAAATGATAATTTCACAAGTTCTCTCTCACATGAATAGTAAATGGATTCCACACTCACGTGAGTGGGAGCTTATGGACAGTGGCGGAACCAGGACAATATTTGAGGGGGGTCAACCGTTCTTGATCGCCTAATTAAGTATTTATCCATAATCTTGAATAAATAAAAACATAAATTGCTAATCAATTACTACCATTTACCAAATCATAAATATAACATCATTATACCATAAATATACAATATCAATTTCATGATAATAACACATAATCTCTAATTCATGACATAACAACCACAAATCCCTAATATTTAAACAATTTGTATTCTTTACTTTGAGCATTTACACAAGCAAATCAAGTATGAGTATTAATTTACTTTTTCAAAATATATAAAAGTTGTAAGAACTGCATTTTCTTTATATATCAATACAATATCTGCCGGTCATAATGTGACTTTCACTCCAAATCAATGCTCAAGCCTGCCAAACCAAAGGTGCCTAGTAACAAATATAATAGATTCGCAAGAGGCACATGTCTCATTGAAACTCCTAAGCAAGTTTAATAGTTAAAAATCCACACATCAAGTGCAAACTACACCGGACGACAAAACTAATTTAATGGCAGTATTAATAAAACATACAAGAGTCCTGTTCCCCAAAGAGCAGAGCAAATCCCTAATTTTTTAAAACCCTAAATCAAATATTTAAAACCCTAAATCCCCAAACATACAAGAGTCCTGTTCCACAAATTCCTAATTTTTTAAAATCTTAAATCAAATATTCAATTAAATATTTAAATTAACAATTACTTACCGTTACCGAAGCAAGGCAGTGAAGGAGGGGAGAGGAGATCGTCGGCGAGGAGCGGAGGAGCAGCAGGAGCGGCCGAGTTGCTGGTGGGTCGTGGGTGAGTCGACACTCGGTAGAGGCTGAGCAGAGGGCAGAGGCGGGGGGAAATAAAAAGGAACTTGAACTTTTGAAGTCTGAAAAAGTGTTCTGCTGGACTGGCCTGTTATGTGAAAACAAATTGGAATTTAATTTTTTTTTTAACTTACTAAATGAAACGACATCGTTTCATTTAGTAAGTTAAAAAAAATAAAAATTAAATGCTTATCTTCTTTGTTCCCCCAACGAGATCTGCGGACAGTCATGGAGATTGGAGATGGAGGTTGGAGTCTGGACCATTGGACTGCTGCCTGATGGAGCTCGGATCTTTGGAGGGTCATGGAGAGAATGCCGCCTACTAACATCGCCAGAGGACCGGAGCTACCAGGGTCAGATGACACCCCTCACGCCCCCCCCCCCCCCCCCCCCCCCCCCCTCTTGCGCCTCTTGCTTATGGAAATATCAAATTTTACTTGTGAAAATATCATTTCCCTAAATTTAACTAACTAATTAGAGCATTGTTTACCAAAATGCCTTTACAAAATTTAATTACAAAACAACCATTCCTAACACTATTTGACAGATTTGAGGAAGTATTCTTATCTTGAGAGGTCTTTACTTCCATATCCTTGACTCTTTAATATTTACAAATTATGAAATTATGATAATTGGACACTTTTGATGGAATAAGGACTAGGGACTAGGGAGGTACATGCTTTCTCAATTGAGATTCTAATCTGAATTAACTAAATAATAAGTACCTCTCAATAGCTCATATACACATTAAAACAGTAGTAGTACTAATTAACAAGCATGCATGCGCTGCCTAGAATACTCTATGTCCATATCATGGGGATTGTAAGTTAAATTAAGTCTTTTTGTCGCCACTAAAAATCTACAAGTTTGACACGGAATAAAAGGATATTTCCATTTTGCATTATTATTCATTTTAGTATATCTTTTGAACCTAATCTTTCTTCTTATAACTATATCATCATTAACAAAGACCTTGATGATGTTGACAATTCTCAGTCAATGTCTATCTTAATTGCTTAGTTTTGTTAAGGGCGCTTTTCATTAACTGACTGCTACACATTTTAATTAACTTCAACTTAAATAGGTTGTTTATGATTTTTTTCACGGAAAATGATATATATTGCACTGACTTTTTTATTGTCAGTTACGTGTATAAATATTAGTAATAATTATTTTTGCAGAATATGTAATAATTGAGGTTCTTTTATAATTCTATGCGATTCTATGTATTGATATATTTTATAACTGTAATTTCATATAAACTTATGACAATACATATCATTGCTCTTTTTTGACTTTTTCTAGTTTGTATTCATTGGATTATGTCAAATTTTGGATCCAACTATTATTAGAGCAATAGTCATCATGATATCATCAAAACTCTCACGTAGAATATTTAAGTGAAGGATATTGCATCATCTCAATATTATATTAAAATATATGGAGTTCTTCTAGGCAAACATTAAAATTAGACATGAATATATTTGAATTTTATCTATTTATATTTTTACTCACTTTTAAGGGTCAAAATATAAATAAGTGAAATTCAAATATACTCATTTTAAATTTTCATGTCCACATAGAATTTTTGAAATATGTGATATGGACTAAATTGTATAATTCACACTATTATCTTGAGGTCCAATAACATGCCATCATTTTGAATGAAACTATAATAACCAAAATTAGCCGATTAATAAATGATGAATTGAACCTTTTGAGCAGAGTTTTGGACCCATATCTCTAGACTTGGCAAAACTTGGCCCAGTCCGCGGGCCGGGTGTTGGGCTGCTCATTTTTAGCCCAGTAAAAGTCGAGCGTTTTTAGCCCGTCCGTTTGGGTCAAGTTCAAAAAAATATCAAAAATATAGGCATAAATTGGTCTGAGCCCGCGGGCTGGTCATTTTTAGCCCAGCAAAAGCCGGGCCTTTTTGGTCCGCCCATTTTTGGCCCGGCCTGCCTCTCGCCCGGCCCGTTTGGGCCTAGCCCGCCCGTTTTCCAGGTGTACATATCTCTCTATAAGTGAAGTTAGGGGCGGAACCAGAACGTTTTTAGAAGGGGTCAAAATATATTTCTAAAAAATTTATTTATTGACGCTTAGAGTGCTTTTTTGGACTGTACGACTGAGAGAAAATAACTGTATCATGCGACTCTGCATAGTTTGAAAATGTCTCAAAATTTTGGTCAATAGCAAAATTTATGTAGAAATATTATTTTTTTATTTTATGTCGAAATACGTGAGAGAGATTCATGTAGAAATATTATTTTTTTATGTGAAAATATTAATTTTCTATATAGAACAAAGAAAATTAATTCAAAAAGAAATCAACAAACGAGAGAGTCTCTGAAGTAAATTCATGATGTTTAAAAATATAAATTGTTCGTAGAAAATAATTTGGTAAATAAAGAACTTAGTTTTTGTGATCATTCTTCAACCTCAAGTAGCGAACTAGATTTAATTGTGTTTTAAATTCTTTCATTTGAATTTTATTATAAAATAAAATTTATTCTATTTTTTAATTTATGAAGCGTATGTAAAAAATTTTGAACTGCTATTATAAATTACTATTATTATACATATATATATATATATATATGACTATTAATATATGTATAAAATTGACTATTAATTAATATATAACTGTGCAGAATTTTGGTGGGCCCCCTTGATTCCGTGAAGCATGGGATTTAAGTATCCAACTGCAAACCCTATTGGTGTTAAAATCCAATCCACGCATAATTCAAATGTAAAAAGATGGTAAAAGAATTTGATTCGGCCTTAAATGTGTATTTAAGTAGGATACACTAGTTTTTTTAAAAAAAAATGAAGATATTCTTTAGAAAAGTTTAAAGTTATTGCATGCAAATTTTTAAGAGCTAAAATCATGTCGGCCTATATCGCCCGTAAGTGCATATTACTATTTAATTTCCACATAAAGACTATTAGGGTGGATAATTAATGAATTAAATCTCAAGTCCGAATCGAATTCATCCAAATAAGGTCTTAAACAATTAGCACAAGCATATACTCGACTCGAACTTTCGAAAACCTGACTCTGATACCATATGAAACGATCTGGATCAAATCTCGAGTTCGAATCGAATCCATCCAAATAACGCCCGTAAGTGCATATTACTATTTAATTTCCACATAAAGACTATTAGGGTGGGTTAAGTTTAGGATAATTAATGAAACAACACAGGTCAAATTTTAAGTCTGAATCGAATTCATCCAAATAAGGTTCTAAACCATTAGCACAAGCATATATCCGATCTGAATTTTCGAGAACCTGACTCTGATACCATATAAAACGACCCGGATCAAATCCCGAGTTCGAATCAAATTCATTCAAATAAGACCTTAAACTACTAGTACAATAGTATCTTCTCGGATCATTTTAACTCACCACATGCTCACTCAAAAAATCAAGACCACATGTATTATTGTTAATAACTTAATTTCTTATATAGAGATAATTTTTTTCTATATAGTAAAATGTGGAATTGAAGTTTACAATTAATCCATTTAATTAGTTGTGATAATGGTCAGGTCAAAATGAAGAGCATAGTGTAGGGCCACAAACTTAGTCTTAGTGGGTATAATACAGATTTGAAAAAAAAGAAGTAAACAAGACCGGTGTACTTACAATAGTAATGGATAAAAGTGAGAAGTGAAAACAACTGGTAGAAATAAGTTAGTAAGAATTCTCTTGACATGTGTTTTTAGGGTATATACTAAGCACATAATTTAAGAAAATATTTATTTGAATTGTGTACATATTTTATTGATTTTTACATTTGCACCAAGTTCAAAAAAATATACACACAATTCAAGAGAATATTCTTTTGAATTATGTGCTTAACATGTGCCATAAGGGCACATATTAAGAAATTCCATTTAGTAATAGTGTTCCAGGTAAAGGTGATGCTTTACGAAGACCACGACACGTGCTCTGTCTGGATTATCGATAAGTCAGCCCACTTGAAACGGGGTTTGATAGAAGAGCAATGCTATTATCACATAATTCTCACATACACACACATACATACTGCGAATCCTCGTCTGATATGCGGGATCCACAATATGTATATGTCTGTATGTGGTATGTGAGAGTAATGTGATAGAATTTGATAGTAGTATTATTTTTGATAGAGTGAGTATCACCACGCCCCCTGACCCTTCCTCTCATTTCGAGACACGTGACCCTGCCTCCCACTACTTTCATTATTATTTTTGTATCCATATGGTTGTACTTTTGTTTTTTTTTAAAACTTATTTAGTATTGATATTAATACTAACCTATCAATATTTGATTTATAGTTTTTTGATGAATGGTTTGACTTGTATCATAAATTTAGTTTTAAGAAATTATATTTTTTGTTTAGCTAAACTCAGATAATTATAAGGTTTCTCCAAATTTAATTTTATATATAGGATAAGTTAAGGATTGGGTTTTTAAATGATATTGTAAAAACTTTCAATTGATTTACAATTGCGACGTACGTACATATATGAAATATGTATGAATTAAGAATAATTTAATTTTAATTTATTTTATCTTATTGTATAAATTTTTACATTAATCGCAATCTAATTCCGTCACACATGTGTCGACATATATATATATATATAGTCCGCTATCTATGCGACGGATCACCTTTAACGACGGACAAAAAAATCGCTAAATCCGTCGTTATAGGGTCTGAACCAGGTTATAGTGACAGTTCTGGACTATGACGACGGTTCAGACTCTATAACGACGGGTTTAGCGACGATTTTGACCGTCGTTAAAAGTGACCCGCATGCGGACCACCCACATAAAAAATTATATATATACATACTATATATATATATATATCATTTTCCTTCTTAAATATAGGCATGAACTTTTTCAAATCAAATTCATAACTAATTATGTATTTATAAAAGTTGTCACGGTTTAAAAGGAATACTTATTTACAAATTTAGTCCTTAATAAATTTGTGTGAATGAAAATCTCGAGCACATCACTATATGACTGTCCCTTGACCCAAAACCCAACTTGGTACCACCACAAAAGTTCCTTTGCATCGATGGCCACAACATTAACGTTGTTATTATTATTTAACCTGTTGGCTTCTTTTTACCCGGCAATTTGATTGAGAAAACACGCCTAAACTAATTGCAGTACTTCCCTCGGTTCTATTTTATTATGTTGCTATTACATAAAACACATATATTAAGGATATCATTAATACAGGTTTCGATTTTCATATTTGCCCCTTATATATCGGTAGTCTCTCCCATCAAATTAAGCTGCAACCGTGTATCTGTCCCTCTTTTTATTTCACTTTCTCTCTCTTCTCTATCATTAAGTCATTAATTAAAATTACTCTATATTTTATTTTCTCTCTCTTCAAAAGTAAGTGGAGTAGTATTTTTATGGGAATAAATTTCCTTAGAAAGTGGAAAGGAATTAGAGAACGACTATTAAATTGGAATGAGAAAAAATTCCTATAACGACTAATAAAATGGAACCGAGGGAGTATTATTTTTGGTAATTGGGGTGGGTGACAATTACATGATTTAAATAAGAATCATAGTAACATTCAAAAAGAAAGAAAGAATCATAAGTGTAGTGAAATTGTACAATCCATCCCATATCAATTCATTATTGATGTAATGTATACTAATAAGTATGTTGGATTACCTACTTATCTAAAAGGTTAATCGATTAGGTTGGTACTTCATCGTATTTATTAACCCATCTACATTCTTAAATTTATCCGATGTGAGATTTATATGAAATATCTCAAAAACTCAAATATGGGAATATAACATTGCTCCTTATGAACCCTTCACCCTGAGCAACTTTCTTAGAGCCATCCTGAGCCCGCTCCACCCGGCTTAAATCATATTTCATTGCGTGGTGCCAAACGCGTAAGTGATCCTCTTGTGCTCCCATTGTGCTCCACCTGACTTAACTCTATTTGCTCCACCGCGTGAATTGGGTAACATGTGACCTGTGAATGCTCCATCTTGGAGTGTCAACCTGATACTTAGGTCCATCGAACCATAAGCTTTGATACCACTTGTAATGAAATTGTACGATTCATTCCACATCAATTCATCATCAATGCAGTGCACACCTGTGTAGACTGACTCAATAAGCATGTTGGACCACCTCCTTACCTAAAATGTTAACTTATTATATTAAAGCTCCACCGTACTTATTAATCTATCTACATTCTTGAATTTATCCGATGTAAAATTCATGTAAAATATCCCAACATATAATACATCCACTATTTTCCTTAACATACTCACCATTTGCATCACTTTATAATAACCCCACAACTAAATCATAAGTATTTCATTTT
Organism: Panax stipuleanatus; assembly: GCA_020205555.1. Taxonomy (NCBI): domain Eukaryota; kingdom Viridiplantae; phylum Streptophyta; class Magnoliopsida; order Apiales; family Araliaceae; genus Panax; species Panax stipuleanatus. Next base: position 13,060,650 of record CM035122.1, read on the forward strand.
CAATTTTCAAGTAGTTGATATTGTAAATTTTAAGTCAAAACAAATATTATGAATGAGAATTACATTTATTATATATTTCACTCAATTTTTTTAAACATACATTTAGTATAAAAAAAATACATTTGGCAATTCAATAATATTTATTAAAAATAATTGTGTTGCTAGTGTCATTGCTAATTACAATTTGTGTATCATGCTATGCTTATTGAACAATTTTTGGGCAAAAAGTGCAACGCAAGAGATCTATTAATGAGAGATCTTGATCCACAAAGTATGTCACTAGAGTAAATTTATATTTAAAGACACTTTTTACTGCTGTTATAATGACGCTTAATATTTTAAATGATATTTATTATTATAACAATATTATCAATTGTAATTTATTAAATCCTAATTTATTTTGACATATTACTTTTCACGTTGGCAGTCACATGGACACATTTATGGGACTCATGTATTATTTGGTATGTCAACGTGGATAAATAATAGTAATAAAATCAGTTTAATGATGTAAATGAAAATAAAAAATGGTTAAAATTTATTAAAAAATTAAGATAAAATTATTTTATGAAATTAATGTATACAAGTCAGAGGACATAGGGTATTTCCTGCTAGCCTTTATTTTTTTTAAATATTTATAAATTTATAGATCCAGTTAACATGAAGTGATTTCATGGTAAATTCAATTCATGTTCAGTACAGTGCTGACACGCAGGTGAGATGATGATCTCTCTGTACGCAAGATCCGGTTAGCATGAAGTGAATTTAATGGTCAGTTCATTTCATGCTTAATACAGTGCTAACACACAGGCGTGAAGATAATTTCTCTGTCTGTGTGTCAATACTATATTGAATATAATATAAAATTATCATAATGTTGAATTCATGCTAACCACTCTCTAAAAAATTGATGTTGTAAAATAATGTTGAATCTAGTGGTGGTCTCCAAAGAGCTGGAAATCCTCTGTTGCTGTTTTGTTTGGGAGCAGAGGGGATCATAGACTCATTGTGGGGTGCGCTGCTGCTTCAACTGGCCCATCAAGTCTTACCTAAACCCCATTAATTAATTTATTATATCAACTGAAAATGGAGGGAGGCAATGATGCACATCATTACTTGTACGGACCAAACTAAATTTTACCCAGGATTTTTTTTTTGTTTAATCGAAGTTGCCATCAAATCCTTGCTCTTAAAAAGAAAGTTAATTAAATACTAACCCCCAACATAAACTTTTTCCAAGAACTTAAGATTATAGAGGAGGGGGGGGGGGGGGGGGGGGGGGGGGGGGGGGGGGGGGGGGGGGAGAGGGGGCACTTTATGGTGCGTTTATGAATTTGGAAAGATAAGATGGTGTTTTTTTGTCACATTTGTTAGTTTTAGAAAGAAATGAAAGACATGAGATTTTAATTATTTTTTTTTGAGTTTAGAAGCATAGAAGGTAAGAAAAAATATTTTTATTTTTAAACTACACTATTACTATATTACCTATACATATTAATGTAACAAATAAAACTGTAAAATGAGAAAACAGTTCGGACTCGATTTGCACTCACTTCAATTAAAAGTTCGATTCTAGCTCGATTCGAAATATAAATGATTCAAATATAAGTAAATTTTAAAATTTGATAAATTACTCGAACCTACTCAAATTGTAATTTTATATTGATACTCGGATCATATTTGTTCTAAAAATTCAAACGGTTCGGATTTGATTCGAGATCGTGCTTGACTCGGTAGCTAAATGAGACTCAATCAAATATTATTTTATACTCGATAAATCTTATGAATCAAATCTGAGCAAATCAATATTCAACTGGATACGATTCATTTATATCGTTAAAAGATCGATCACTATAGTAAAAAAAAGTAAATAGTTTAATGTAAAAATTTATATTTAAATATAATTTTTAATTACACATAGATATTGATTAGCATAGTCAACGGGGCCACATTATTAATTTATAACATAATAGGTTCAATTAAATAAAATTTTTTTAATAATTTAATAATCTGATTGAAAAAATTAAAAAGATGATAGATAAAAAAATTAATAATTTAAGATAATTATTTAGATTTAAGTCTTAATAAAAGTCTCAGGCATAAAAGATAGAGAAAAGAGAGTATAAATAAAAGGAACGGCGCTGTGTCTGGCTAACCTTTCCCGATAAGGTCGCTGATTTGCTCGAATGGCCAAATGGCTTCTTAACTTAGGGCATTGATTTACGAGCTCTCTTTCTCTGTCCTCTTGATTTTCTGCGACAAAAAAACCCTAACATTCACCTCCCATCACTTTCTCTCTCTACAACTATATACTTTAGAGAGAGAATAACAAGCAGTTTCTCTTTAAAATTGAGCCAAGTCAAGCTCGACTATGGCGGTTTAGTATCACTCTTTTTAGCACAATAATGCTTGTGCGGGAAGACGAAAAGGTACAATTGTACGTACATTTTGTGGAATTAGAGTGAGAAAAAGAGAAAAAAATTTACTTTGAAGTTACAAAAGTTGAGAAATATATATAGGAAGCAAGCGCACATGAAATTTGGGAAACAAAATTCAAAGTCCAGTTTCTCTCTCCTCTCTCCCAACTTCATGAGTTTCGTTATTGTGTTTCTTCAATTCGTTACTTTACATCTCAAAATTGTCCTGAAAGCCTAGAGCTCCATACATAAGTTTGGAAAGAGCTGAAATCTCAAGTAAAAATGTTCAATTTTCTTTTTTGGTTTTTCAATTTTTTAAGAGGAACTGGCGAACTGCTACTAGCTAGGAATGTACTAATGTTGTTGATATATTCTAAGTTTGAAAACCTATTTTAAAAATTTGTTGATTTTCGAATTTAGAAGCTGATCTGCCATGTTTATGTTCTCCAAACAGCTGAACCACTCAGATCCAGCAGCTATGGATGTGTATTTTGTCGTCTAATTGCGTCGTCAGAAAAGAGGTAAAAAAATACTCTTCATCATAATAATCTCTCTCCCTCTTATATTTATATTGAGAAATAGTGTTTTTATTTTCTTTGTTTTTTTTGTGTGGTTGATGATCAATTTTTCAGCTTAGTGATACGGATCACTGTTTGCAAATTGTAGGTTCAGCGTAGCTGGCAGATAGATAGATCCGCGATTGAGTCAGTAAGCAATTATTGCTTCGATGCTGTTCTCGTCAAGCCCAAGCTTTAATCTGAACCAGAATTAAAGGTTAAGAGAGAGATTTTGTAGTTCAGGTTTAAGGTCTTAACAATATGCAACAGTTCTAGCTATATAGTTGATTTCAGTGGTAATAAATAATAATGCTAGTTGGAGTGTAAAAGCAGTGCAAGTCTCTCAGAATCTGATGCCTACTTTCTTTGAAATTTTTGGCTTTTTACTCGTTTCACAGGAAGAGAGAGAAAGAAAGTCTAAGCAAAATCACAGGCTTTGCTTTTGAAATCACTGCAAAAAGATTAAGAGGGAGCTTCCCTCTGACATTATCGTCCTGCCATTGAACGTGATATATCGAAGCTTAAAAATAAGCAGACTGTATATATATACCTATATATATATGAATTCAAAAGCCAAAAGTAGTTCCGAATAACGGTTATCAATGCAAAAGGACATCCACTGTATAGTCTCCCGTGTCTGTACACCCACAGTTTCTCTCTCTAAATCCTAATTCACATTCCAGTTAAGTCCTTCCCTTGTCACTCTTTTCTTTCTCTCTCTAAGATTTAGGAGGATAAGAAAGCTAAAAAGGCGTTTGTTTACAGTTCTGTGAAAAAGGTATGAAAGTGTTATGGAGGTGGATGATATTCAAACGCAAGGCTGTAAATTTCCTAGAATTAGAGGTGATGCTACCAAGATAGGGCAAAAAGGGGATGATGAAGATGAGGTAGAAGCCAAAAGGATCGCTTCTGGGGCCAGTGTAAATGATTTTGGCCAGCTTTGTGGGTGGCCATCGTCTCGGATTGTAAGAGTTTCTAGGGCATCTGGGGGAAAAGATAGACACAGTAAAGTTTGGACCTCAAAAGGGCTTAGGGACCGCCGTGTTCGCCTCTCTGTCACGACGGCGATTCAGTTTTACGATCTCCAAGATCGGCTCCAGTATGATCAGCCCAGCAAGGCCGTGGAATGGTTACTGAAAGCTGCGGCCAGTTCCATTGCGGAGCTCCCTTCCCTCAATACCTCATTTCCAGACACTCCTAAGCAACTCAGTGATGAAAAGAGGTCCAGTGGAGGTACTACTGAACATGGGTTTGATTCTAATGAGTTGGAATTGGATATTGACCAGAATTACCAGCAGCAACAACAACAAAATGTTTCTTTGTCAAAATCTGCTTGCAGTAGTACTTCTGAGACCAGTAAGGGCTCGGGTGGGTTGTCACTTTCACGGTCCGAGAGCCGAATCAAAGCTCGAGAGCGAGCTAGGGGAAGGGCGGCCGAGAAAGAAAAGGAAAAGGAAACTGAATCTCTTTTTGTCAGCCACCACCAGAATGTGACCCCGATTTTCCACAGTTCCCTCTTTCACTGAGCTACTCACTGGTAACATAAGCAGTGCTAATAACAACAATAGCAATAGTCCTAATGGGTCAGCTCAACAAATCCATAAGTCGTCTCGGCAGTGGCCTTCAGCTCTAATGGATTATTTTGCCTCTGGACTTGATCATTCATCAGCTGGGTTTTCAGAACAAATTCACTTGGGGAATTCTCTCTCCCAATCTATGATGGTTTCTCCATTCAGTATTACAACAGGGGATCACCATCGGGAGCTTCAACAATTCTCCTTTGTGCCGGATAATCTTGTCCCAGTTGCAACTACGGCTGGCGGGAGCAATTACAATCTTAACTTCTCCATCTCTTCCGGCCTTGCTGGTTTCAATAGGGGGACCCTTCAGTCCAATTCACCGTCTCTGTTGCCTCAACTTCAGAGGTTTTCTCCCACTGACGGATCAAATTTACCTTTCTTCCTCAGTTCTACGGCTCCAAATGCTGCACCAGCGGAGAATCAACACCACCACCACCAGTTTCCAGCTGGATTCGACGGTCGCTTACAACTCTACTATGGAGATGCTGGCAGGTTAGATCAAAAAGGGAAAGGAAAGAACTGAGTTCATTGCCCGTCTACTTCTCTGGTAATTCTGTCATTCACAGTTTGACTAAAATATTTGCTCGCATTTCCTGCTAATTCGAATGTTTGACTACTGTGGGATTTATTTGGTTAGTGTTGTTGCAAAAGTTTTTTGGATTTATTTGCTTTAGTACCACGAATGGTTTGATTTCTTGGTTTCATAAAAAGATCATAGCTATTTGGCATATTTAATTTGAGGTGTTATCTATTTTGTTGTCTTTTATAATACGTGCATGGGTTGCTGTGAATGGGGATTCCGCTGGTTGTCTCTTTGTTTGTTCTCATTCTGGTTCCCTTCTTTTTAGCATGTGTATGCCAAGCCAGGTGTTAGTCAGTGAGTGAAGGGGTGCACTTTCAAACATGGTTAGACTCTACCAGGAGCCTTTTGTTTAAACCTCAAAATCTCTGCACCCAATGCTTGTGCCCCAGGGCTGCTATATTTATTTGAAGGAGGTGGGTCACATGAAAGACTAGTTAAACAACATTAAGACAAGACCCATGCACGTAAAGACTGCCCTACTTTTGTAGACCAAACAATGGGTGTTAATTAAATACTGCCAAGTAATAGCTTTCCTAATTCACCGGTATAAGTTATAGTAAATGTTATATGAAGATAAATTTCCTAAATACATGTTAGTCTTATCAAGGTGGAGGGTCATTTTAAAAGAAATACTACTAGGAAAGCAATTTATATAATTTCCTTAAAACCCAACAAAAAGGAAAACCCAAGGAAAAGGAAATTTTAGTTATATTGTTGATTTGTAGAAGTGTTTTGCAGTGATACAGTTGACCTGTTAATAGTGTTGCATTTTAATAGTAAAAACTATAAAACATATAATCAGTTGTTTGAAATTAACCAATTGCATTCTTGATGAATAATTATGTAGTGATTCTATTCCATTATAGAGGATAAATTTCAAGGAATTATATAATTATTGATCAGTTATAGAAATAAAAATACATGTGTCCTATAAAATACGGAAAATGACACTAAAAACCAATGAATTTTCACTTATTTTTAGTTTTAACTAACCAAGTATATACAAAATTTTCACATTAAACTTTAAAATCAAGAGAGAATCTATTTTTTCATTAAAAATTAATAGCAGTAAGTTGACCAACATTGACCGTTAAAAATATCCTATGTGCCATTAATAATTAATTTCTAACAACCAATTCAATGACATGGCTCCAAGAAAAATAAAAAGTAAGATCAATAAATAAATATTTAACTAAATAAAAATAATAATTAAAAATAATTAATACAAATAAGAGATAACTCACATCTAACAAGTGCTCATCTTCATTTCCCCAAAATTCCCAAAATCGTATTACATAGAGAAAGAAATATTCAAGTTTGAATATGCCATAAGAACAAATCATATATATCAAAAGATAAGATGCAGATTTCTTTTCTATTCAATAAACACAAATGTTTTGATTTTTGTAATTATCTCTGTTTGGATATGAGATGTGAGATGCAAAATTAGGGCTGTTATGGAGTGGCCAGATAGGGACTATTGGAACAACCTTGTCGATGCCATCCACAACCCTGAGGCAACAATCAACGACTATCCCATCTGTTCTTATTTATTTATGTTTTCTTTCTTTTGTTTACAATGAAAATAGTGGTAGATTGGTTGACGTCGAATTTCGTGTCTGGGCCAATTAATGACTGTTGAGAACACTGGTTGGTTGTGTTTGATCGACGGTAATGATGCATTAACTGTGACGAGGGCGGCGACTGATTAAGTTTAGAGTCCTTCTACACGGACAGGAAAATTAGACAGATAGAACAAAATGAATTTGTTCTTACGTATAATCAATTTGTTCGCGGAAACAAATCCATTTTGTTCTACTTGTCCAATTTTCCTGTCCGTGTATACTTATTCTTAAGTTTAATATGAGTTGTTTAGATTTTTGTGTAGTTAACATGGGTTTGATGCCTTATTACTCCGACTACTTTTCTATTACTTACGGTCTAAATTAAGATGAGAGGAGAGAGATGGGTAAAAAGAAGATGCAATTTTTTATTAACATATTATCTATGTCAGTTTACAAAAAATAAATTAAATGGCTACATAGGATATTTTTAACGGTCAATATTGGTCAACTCACAGCTGTTAGTTTTTAATGAAAAAATAGATTATCTCTCTCGACTTTACTTTAAGAATAATACTAACAAATTATTCTACAAACATTTTATAAACTGTTGATGTGGCTTACTCCATCTCAGCTTTTTATGTGGGGCCGAAGCCTACATTGAAGCAATTTGTTGAACAATATGTTGAGGTGGAGTATGTCACATATGTGAAATGTTTGTAGAATAGTATGTGTCTGTAGCATTACTCTTACTTTAAAGTTTAATGTGAAAAATTTGTACTTAGTTGATTAAAACATAAAATAAATAAAAGTTTGATTTTTAGGGTTATTTACCCTATAAAATGTGTACTTGTAGGTGATATGTCTATTTTTGTGAACTAATGTACTGCTAAAAGATTTCTCAGGACACAGATATATTTGTATAAACTAAATTCGTTTTTATGTTCTCTATAATGATATTTATTAAGGTCAAGTGTTTTGTATTATCTTCTTGACATGGATGAACATGGATGATTCATCCATGTTAGATAAATGGTTCTTGTTAGTGATAGTCGAAGAGCATTCCACAGTTCAATTAATAAAAAAGCTAACAAGTGAATTTCAAGAAGGTATACGAAGGGAAAAGATATGCCTACTTGACTTCTCAAAAAAAAGAGAAAAAGAAAAAAAGAACAAGAGAAGATGTCCCTTTCTTAGTTTTTTTACCTTGCCAAGTTATTTTGCGAAGAGAATTAACCCCAACTAGAGATTTACTTGAAGGGATGTAGAGTCTATGTAGGATTAAGAATTAACCCCAACTAGGGTTAGGCCTTAAATAGTTAAATTAGGATTTAGAATTGGGAAGATATGCCCTACTTCTCAAAAAAAGAGATTTACTTGAAGGGATTTAGAGTCTATGTAGGATTAAGAATTAACACCCCAACTAGGGTTAGGCCTTAAATTAGGGTTACAGCTGAGTAATGATGGCCATTGTCCTTGGATGTTTGTCTGGGTAAAGACTGATAATGTAGACCTGTTTTGTTGATACTTGTTGCATCACAGTTGGCTCAAGAATTTGGCTACTTCAGGAAAAATATAAAGTTCTAAAAAAATAAGTAAAAATATAGAGTTCATCTGAGAAATTTCAATATTTTCACTTTTGACTGCATGAATGTTTTTCTATATAATGATTTTCTACATATAAAAATTTTATACTTTCACATGAAAATGATAAACGACACAATAATTCCTTGCCTTTTTTCCTGTACTCCTGAAAAAGAAGAGAGTCACTTCTCAAACTAACTTCTATTCTCTTATCATAAAACTCCATTTGTTGAAATAAATTCTTCTAATTGTTTTTAGGAAAGACAAACATACGTTAGGTGGTTACACTAGTATTTCTTATAGAATTAATTTTGAAAACTCCTTTTTTTTACAATTATAAAACTTTCCACCAACACTCCTAAGTTGTCTTGGCATTATTGCTAGCTAAAACATGTTTTGAGAAGTGACATGATGCCTTTTGCCAAAATACCCTTGTAAGAAGTGAAAAAATAGGATAATTCGAATATCAAAATTCGAAAGAAAAAGAAATTAAACATTTTTACGAAATAATATATGGAATCTTCTTTGATCTAATCTCTTCCTACACTATCATAAGAACCGGAGAGTAACTATCAAAATGAAAGTTCTCTAGATATATATTACTACATACCTACAGAACATATCAATAATTATATATATAGTCCTAAAAGTAAATTAATTTTTAAATAACAAACTACTTTTGGCAAATTTGAAATGTGTATGACTGAACCCCATTGATATTGGTAAAGAAACATATATACAATATATAATAATTATTAAAATGAGATATTTTAGTATAAAAAGAGTAAATTTGCATGCCAATAAGGTCCTAAACCAGTTAAGACTAAGACTTGGGTAGTGTTTGTTTGTGTCTGAATGTCTCTTAATTCGCCTGCCTCTGATTCGGCCAGAGGTAAATCTTGTTTGATAATTTATTTTTTTTACATCTTAATGCTTCTTAATCATTAAGACAGTTACTTAAATCTTAACTATTAAGATCTGTCTCTTAATAGTTTATTTAAAATTTATAGACAAAAATAGCCTCAATAAACATTGTACTCTTTCAATTTCAAATTTTAAGATTATTCAAATAAAATTTTTAAATAACTCAGAGGGTTAAAATGATAAAATAGTGTCATTCAGATGTTACACTTTTTAGTTATCAAGCAGTTTTTTAGATTGAGACGCTATTTCATTCAAATAATCTAATTTATTAAAATGTATTAACCATTCAAATCGTAATTATTTAATTTTATCAAACGCCACCTTGGTCCCTAAAACCTAGAGCTCCCAGATCCAATACTGATCCTTCTCAAATGAGCCTTCTTTATTGTGAAGTTTTTTAATTGCCTTTATTATGTGGCTTTTCTTTCTCCTTATTATGAGCCTAGTAATTCTTGTTATTGATACTAATTAAAAACTTATTTGTATTTGTAAATTGTAATGATATTCTTCTTAAAGTAGTGGCATACAAACAAACAAGAATAGCCTCACATCATTAAGTATTTAATTTTCACCTTCTAACTGCATCCACATAATAATCAAACTATACTATTTAATTGTATATTTATAACGAACTAGGCTGTGCTATAGCATAGTCCAACTTGAATAAGTAATTTGAGCTTGAAATGTTTCATATTGAGCTCAGTGGCGGAATCACAACATTCTTAGAGGGAGTCAAAATATATCAATGAAAAAAATTATTTATTGATGTTTGACGTGTTTCTTTCAAATTTATTTTGTTCAATTATTATATTTCACATCTTATTTCAACCCTTGTCAACCTTTGAGTTGTGAGTCTAATGACTTTAAATACATATACATATATATATATATATATTTTTAATTTTCTTCCGAACTATAAGACTATTAATCAGACTTTGAAGTTTTTAGTCAATTGATTAGTTACTTTTATAGATAAATTACAAGTTATAATATTATATATTCAAAACCTTATATTGTGGTTCTAGTCATCTTCCTTGGAGACAACTGAGACGAGCCACTCAAAACAAGAAAATGAATTAAGTTATTCTCATTTACAAAAAAATGATACCAAGGTATAATTAAGTCAGTAAGATAAATGAGTGTAATATTAATTAATTAATCATCAAACTTATTTAATATTATTTTATCTTATAGTAATATTGTTAATTTTTTACAGGTAGAAGAATATGAGGAAGCAAATGAATTAATACCATCACATAACAAAGATCAAATTTAATTAATATTAGCATACTTCAAGGTTGGGGAGTCATATGATCCCCTAGACCCTCCTTAGTTCCGCCAGTGAATTTGAGCTTAAGCATTATTTGTGTAAGCAAGATTCAAGATCGTCTTGAGATTTATCCAAGTCTGATTTGTTTATTATTTAAATAATTAAATAAATAACTTTACTTGCACATATAAATATGATTCATGGGGGTGAGAGATTAAATATATGCTCAATCGTTTTTTTTTTCTTTCTAGTGCATTAAGGAGAGTTTAGTAATTTTACTAGGTGCAAGGGGAAAAAGAAAGGATTGCGCACATGGGTAGTTCCTCATCTCTTGTTTTCTCTATAAAAAATATAACGATATAATAGGCAGTATAATTATAAATAGTTAATTCTAATTGTACATTAATATAATTACAAATAAAAATCAAGTTGATCATAAGCTCGACTCTGCTTGTTTAAGTTTTTTACTCAAACTCAAGGTTAGGAAGCTAAAGTCAAAATCTTTCCCTTTGTTTGGTAGATGATGGAGGAGGGGGAGAAGGTGAAGTCTATCTAAATTATCTAATTCAGTAGCAATATTTCTAAAAATCTTTAGGTAGACTTGCGCTATAAAAGGGGGATGCTGAGTGTCTCTGCAACGTTTATATTAGACTTAAGTGGAGTACATATGTCACATTTATAAAGCAATTAATTAATTAATTGTATGGTACGCAATTAATATTATCCACTCTTACAATGATATATTATATTATCGTAATTGGCTATATTAAATAAATCATATGATAGATATAGCGATTCTAAATGTTACATGAAAAATTACAAATCCAGTATGCATTTGATACACACTAAGTGCATTTTCCTCGAACTTCCCCTCGTCTTTAATTCAAAGTTTTACGAAGATGGAGAGTTTGTTTCTAAACATGTCCCTAGAATATAGTCTTTGCCTGATTATATTTCAAATTTATATCTTTCACTTTTGATCTGTGTTATGTTTGACTCAGTTGTCCTCAGTTTTGATATTTGGTTCAACTCATTTGTCAATTATAAGTGTTATATTTGTCAGCAACTCGCATCCTGTACTGGATGCATCAAATGAATTGGACTTAAATTTATATAGCTTGTTGCAGATTGCATTACTATGTTGGTTGTGATGTTTTCAGCAATAATCTTAGAAGTATTAGGTCGTAAACTAAATGGAGATATCCTTTTTAAGCTTGTCATAAAATATATGTTCCTCCAGGTAATGGAGGTTCTAGTTTTACTTATTAAATAAAATAGGAATGGGAGAAAGCACTGAAGATGTGAGCTACACTTGACAGTTAATAGTGTTCTGCAATGTTATTGTGTGGAGTTTTGAATTGAACACTAAAATAGTTTGTATAGCATTTTGTATATAAAGTGAAAGGCAATTGTTTACAAATAAACAGTTCATTGTGGTTATGTGGTGTTAAATTAGTTATAAGCCTACTGCACAGGGTTAATTTTTGGCTAACCAGGACATCCCTTCTTATTTTGAAGTTTACTTTTAAAAAAATTTCTGCCTTTTAAACTTCCCTAAGCTGTTTTCATTAGCAACATCTTTTTTACCAGAATCATTACCTTTCCTATTAACATCCATCCTTTTTATCTTTGCTGCAGGTGGTGCAGGTAAAGGAAAGGTGGAGAAGTAGTAGGTGGAACTCTAAAGAGAGAGCCTCTGCATTCTCTTTGTGGGGCAACATATTATGACAATGCTTCCGAAAATTGTATGTCTTGCTTTATTATATTTGAAGTGATTTATCTGGCGTTCGCGTGTTGTGTTTGGACATAATTTATCGCCTAGAATGCATTTGTTGTTTGTTTTGATTGGATATACCATCTGTTCTCGATTGATGTTGATTCTTTCTCATATATCCTGGCTTTGTTGTGGAAGTGTGGATAGTTCAGAAACTAGTCTTTGAGAAGGCGAACCCTTTTTTTTGGCTCAGTCCTGGTTATAGTCCTCCTCCTGAAATTCAGAATATATTTTGATTTTAGCCACATAAAAAAAAGTAGTGTTGTATCGTTTTTACTTGTTTGTCCCTAGTCTTTGCTGATTTTTGACTCTCTTTTTAGAGAAAAATGTTGAACCAGATGACCACCCTATTGAGTTTTGCCACATGCAATTTACTAGAGAGAATGAAAGTGGAAAAGAAACCATGAATCTTTCTGCTTATTTCTCTGAAGACTTGGCTGGGATTTTGGAGAAATATCTTGAACCAGAAGGCCGAGAGTTTCTGGTATCTTGTTTGTATGCCCATATATATTTGTAATCTACATAGTTGATGCCGAATGGACTCTATACCCAGAACGCCACTCGAAATTGTCCAACAATGACCAAACAAAGTATCCCTCCCTCCATCTTTAATACACCAGCCCTAACACACAAATTATTTAACAATGCATGTCAATTCATCTGCTGCCTCCTAATTTAGAAGAGTATCTAAAACACACCCACCGGATTAACTCACTTTATTGCTTGTTGAAGAGCATAAAGTTGCTTATAAGCACATAATCAACCAAATACATTTTTTTTCATTCCATGAGAATGAGTCATTTCATTTACACCTTGATTCCTACGATCCAAACGTAGCATTAATGTTACATTTGGATTGAAAAAATAGAATTGGTGAAGTAATGAAATAGAGAAAGAAATGAAATGAAGAGGAATGACTCATTTCACTTCTAAGTGGAATGAGTCATTCTATACCCTCATTCAAGGAATAAATTCACAAATTTAGTAAGAATAAGATTGGTTCATTCTATTTTAATGGAAACACCAAACACAATTTTGAGCCATTCTAAACCCTCGCTCGTGGAATAAATTTACAAATTTAGCAAGAATGAGAATGATTTACTCCATTTCAGTGGAATAACCAAACACAGTTTTTTTTCATTTCATAAAAATGAGTAATTCCACTCACTTTCGTTCTTACAATCTAGCCGGAACATTAAACTTAATAATTAAACTTTTCTAGTAACTGTTTATACTAGCGCTTTGATACTTGGTTTGCTTCATTCACCAAAGTTGGGCCGGTATGTAGTCCAAATGATACTAGGGACACATTGCGTATGTAATTCAGACCAAAGAGATTAAGGAGATGTTTGATAAAAACTGAATGAATCTGAATTTGAATCTAAATGAGTTAAATTTGAATCTGAATGAAAAAAGTTGTTTGATAATTGACATGTCTGAAATATCTGAATAACAAATTTTTATTATTTTACTCCTCTAAAAAAATTCAAAAATATGTTGTCAATTTATTTAATATTACTTAATATTGTAAAAAAAAATAAAAAATTATTTAGCCGCTCATTCAAGCCTATTCAACCAAAAAAATGGGATTAAATCATTCAGCTCAAATTGTCTGAATTGCTGACCGGTTCAACCATTCAAATGATTTTTTCAAAAAACAAACGCACTGAATGGCTGAATCGATCAACCATTCAGCAAAAAATAAACAACCCCTAAAGCAGGATATTTGTAGTTAACAAGACTTATAAATCCATTTTATATAGGATAGTCACATAAATATATAGCCATTTTTTTTAATATTTTCACATGAAAAATATCGTTATAAATCCTATAGCGATCTATAGCGACGGTTTTTATTTGAAAATATCATTTTTTTTTATTTTGGATTTATCAGTTTCCTTAATTTATCATTAAGCCTTGTATTCTGAGATTTTTAGTTTTTGATCATTTTTCTTATTCTGTAATTAAGATCACAGCATAAGTCTTTTGCCGTAGGCTCTTAGGATTGGAAATAGATCCCTAAAATTATGAAATTGTAATAACCCTGGTGTCATACGTAATCTCTCTCTTGTGCTACATTTTAATCTTAGAAATAATTCAAGAATAACTTGTTTTCATCATATGGTCATGGTTTTTTATGAAGTATAGAATCCAACATATTATCATGCAGAATAAAAATAAAAATAAAAAGACCTTAATTATATTTATTTCCTAATACACTGATCTTTCATTTCCTAATACGCACGTCTATTCCACAAAACGAGTTAATCCTAGGTTAATTTCAAATTGTGACGAAATTAACCTAGGATTACATATGACACCAGGGTTATTCAGGGTACAAGGGCTAACTCAATTTTCACAAGGGATGAACACATTTTTAGGGCACCCCACGTGCAACATAATCAGAAACAACATAATATTATTAAAATCCACAAAGTATAATTAGCAATACTAGTAAATAAAACATGGTCTGTCTGATTTAGAGATCACGATTTCCTATCTGTCATCAAGAAAAATTGAACACCAAGGCCATGTTTGTTTGCAAATATTATAATCCCGGGATTATAATTCATGGGATTATAATCCAAAACTATTAATCTTAGAATTAAATAATCCTAGTCACATGTTTGTTTTTTATGGGATTATTAATGAGATAACATAAAATAATCTCATGTTATGTTTGTTTTTTACAAGATTAATTAAAGGATTGAATTAAAAAAATATCGTTTGAACTATTATACCCTTACCAATAATAACATATTTTAAACTTATTTATACATCAAAAAATAATAAAAAATTAATTAAAAACTTCTAAATAAGTAATTATATTATTAAGTAAATATTATTATTTTTGAGAGGGGGTGGGTGCGGGGCGGGCGGGGCGGGGCGGGGCGGGGTGGGGGGTGGGGCAGGGTGGGATGTGGCGGGGTGGGGAAGGGTGAAAATGTATACATAATCAGTAAATATTATTTTTTAATTTTTGTGGGGTTGCGGGGTGAGGGTGGGGGTGGGATGGAGTGACGTGGGGGTGGGATGGAGTAGGGTGGATAGCGTGGCGTGGGGGTGGGGTTAGCGTGGGGTGGGGGTGTGTTCCCATATAGAGAGGAACACAAAGCCACATCAGACAAAAAAATAATAGTAATAAATAAATATTATATAGTCCCATTGTATTTAATACTTAATTTATATTGGCAGTCAGAATCGTTTTTTCTTTAAATAATGCTAATATGGCATAAATATTTTCACATAACCTTCACATACACACACATATATACTGCGGGTCCCGCACGTCAGGCAGAGGCCCACAGTATGTATGTATGTGTATTTGAAGATTATGTGATAGTAGCATTGCTCTTTTTCTTTTGATGCGCCAAATTAAAGACATGAACTTACATTCCCTTTGCAACTCATCAAAAATAATCCATTGAGAATATATATACAGGCGACGCTCATTTATATATACATATATATGTGTGTGTGTGGGATGGGAGTGTATATATAATTAGTAAATATTATTTTTTTAATTTTTGTGAGGTGGGGTTGGGGTGGGGTTGGGGTGGGGCGGCGTGAGGTGGGGGTGGGCAGGGGTAGGGTGTATACATAATCAGTAAATATTTTTTTTGAGGGGGTGACGGTGCGCGGGGTGAGGGTGTATACATAATCAATAAATATTATTTTGAAAAAATAGATCGACTGATATACGAAAAAGATAAAATAGAATATTAAGAAAAAAGGTCTAGGGGTAATTTTGTCTAGCAATTTTTAATCCCAAATAGTAGAGATTATAATACTAGGTAGGAGATGGTATTAAATAATCCCACATCCTAAGCTATTTTATAATCCCAGAACTAATAGTCCCAAGCTAAGTTTAAAAAAAAAAAAAGTCACTTGGGATTAATAGTCCTATTCCAAGTGTAATACTTGCAAACAAACATAGCCCAAATGAGACAGGATCGGAGGCACGAATAAGAATCCTTGATTGAAAACATGCAAGAAGATGATACCTGACCACCATCATACAGAGCCAATCAACAACATAAATATACACAAATATTGTACCACTCCAAGCTTTCTTGATCGCAGATGTTGTATTCTAAATTTGAATACCATAAACATATCTTTGAATGTAAACTAATTTATATCATGGGAACCACCACTATCAAAAAGTAAATTAAACAGAATGAAAGACAAAGGCAATTCTGTAAACAATAGACAAACAAAAAGGGGCTATGCCGCTATGACATGTGAAAAGATCGCTCATGGCTAAACCCGAATGGAAACTACTCAACAAATACTGCAGACAATATCTTTGCAAGAACCAGTGAATTAACCAAATAAGACAACATCTAATGCAAAGTACACTGCTCATTGAACCTCAAGGTACATCATATAAGCATAATGTATGCATACCTACAATATTCACAGAAATATAGATGTCTAAACAAATGTAAATGACTACAAACTGGCACAAAAGCTAGTACAATGTCAATCTAGAAGCATTTCGTGCATTCATAAAAGCACATGCCTGAAATAAAAACAGAAGCAGATGCATATCATCCCACCAGTAGGAAGCGGAAGGCATACAGAAATTATCAGCTGAGGACTGGCATTTAGCACGAGGACAGGACTTGGCTCCATGGATGGAACACCGCACTCGAATCAAGTTACATATAGAACAAAATTGTGTTTCCCCCCTACATCCAAGATATGTATCCCCTTTCTTCAAAAACTGTGTTTTCCCTGAAAGTCCATTAAAACAAAGTATTTTCGGATTGTCCAAATGAACCAAACGAGATAGAAATGCATCGATTAGGGAACATATGACATATCCACTAACAGAAATTAGGAGATATGGCATATCCATCGCACAGCAAGACTAACATAAATTAAAAGATAAATACAGTGCATGCTGCAATACACGAGACAAGTCTAGTAGCAAAACTACATACTCAAACTCTCGACACACCATAGATATCACATTCTCAACAAATGCTAAAGACAGTTGAGGAAATGCACAAGCCATGACTTCCAGCTACAAATGATTTCTGTTATTCTAAAATATATTATACGCAAAAGGGCTCTCAGATTTGCTTGTGCTGATCTTCGAGGTGTTTCCTAGTCCAGACTAATGCAATAATGTTTGCTAGTTATATATTTTAGTTTAACCGAAATGAAGGATCTTCGAGGGGGTAAAGGTGCTTTTTGCCCTTTTCTTCTTGACCCGGCATAAAGAAAGGCGGCGTATCCGTATGCTTGTTTCCAGGGTAAATGTCAGCGAGAAAAGATGCATACTTTTCTCTAGAGAATATCTTATCCAAACACCATCATGTTCAACTTTCAAATAATATAATTTATTTTAATTGCCAAGCTGACTCCAGGTCTCATGAAAGGAAGGGTTATAGCAGTTCGAAGGGCAGAGTTTTGTAGCACATATCCTGAATTGGCTCTGATATAAACAGTTCTATTATATCAAACACCATCAAGCATGTTCATTTCAATTCAGTAAATTCATTAGGAAAAAAATTGAAAACAGGAGCTTTTTTTGTCCAACTAAGAAATGCGAACAAATTAGTAGGGGTTCCACACCTCATGCAATATGCTCTGCAAGACTAAGAATCTTGATATGCTTTTTCTTCCTTAGCTCATGTGGGACAGGTCCATGAACTCTCTTTCCAATTGGCTCACCTTGCTTATTGACAAGAACAACAGCATTATCATCAAATTTGACCTCACTGCCATCACAACGACCTTTCTGCATTGCGGCACGCACTACAACACCGTAAACTACAGCTCCTTTCTTCACTGTTCCACCTGGGGCAGCTTCCTTCACTGATGCAATTATTGTGTCCCCCAGTCTTGCCCCTTTCTTTCCCTTCAAAGCTTGTATACACTTAACTAGCTTTGCTCCAGAATTATCAGCCACTTTAAGTTTGGTCCCCATCTGTATAAATGTCCTTCGTTGCTGTTCAAATAATGCAAAAGAAAATAGGAAAGTGAATAATGAATACTAGTTAAAACAGGCCATGTTATTGAACACCTGTGCTGCTATCTCAAAAGTGTCAAGTTCGCTTTTCATTATGATGAAAAAGTAGGCTTAACGACTCGGTCTTTACCATTTGCAGAAAGAATAACAGAAGATTTCCTAAAACAATGACAGAGATCATGTGGATCCTTACCTGTGAGCAGCTTCACTTTATTCGCATGATAAAAGCAGACACATCAAGAGAACAGGATATCGTGGGATAATTGACTAAGAAAACAAATAATTTGTGGCAAAGGCTCAGTGTCGCTAAGCAAGAGCTTAGGAGTCAGATTTAGTATGGATTATAAAGAAGAGCATAATTTTGGGCTACATTTGTTTTAAGAAAAAAAAAATTTCTGGAAATTACTTTCAGGGAAAATGATTTGCCGTGGCAACTCATTCCCAGGAAAATAAGAAAAAATTTGCTTGCACCATAGAATGATTTCTGTTGACCATTTATTCATTGTTATACCAAACATCCAAAATTGCTGAAAAGGCTTTCCTAGAAAATGTTTTGCTTGAAATGAACAGAGCCCTAGCCAGAAATATGTACACAGTGACAGGCCCATTTTGAAACCAAGACCAGCATGCTGTCAATCAGACCTTTTGGAAACACACTAAAAGAAGACTATCCTCATCCTGATTACTGATATCAAATTCACTTTACTGATTACTTGGTAATTTTTTTGCCAGATGCTACCCAAGATAGTAGTTGGCATGGAGCATAACTCCATATATTTCCAACTTACTCTTCCAGTCATCAGGATTTGCATATGGCGAAAGCTTTTCAAGCTCAACTTTCATAAGCTATTTGCAGTTTATACATGAGTTCTTAAATCTCTCGACTTTTATCTACTTGGTCTTTCCAAAGATTATTTTTTAAGATATATGGAAAATTACCTTCAAAACTTTCTACTAGTTTCATTGTTAGTCTTCTTTCCTATAACTTCCAGGACTATAAAATAGTAAAATAGTTCAAAATAGAAAGTCCTAATTTTTTGTTGCAAATTTTTTCCTTTTTCAAATACGAAAGTTTTTATATAACACATTTAGACATTTTTTGCAATATTTTTTTCCAAATAGTATATTTTAAGTGAAAAAAGTCGCTAAAAAGTTATATGCTAGTGTACAACTATGCAAACCTTAACTACACATAAAAAGAGTCAACAAAAAGGTAAGACAACTCTTTTCCCAGAGGGAGAATTTTAGTGATTAAAAATATTCAGATTTTTTTTTTTAGCTAGCATGAGCGTTCATATCAGCTAATTATAAAATCAGCCCTTGACAACGAGCATAGTTGTATGAATCATAGGATACGTATCGCAGGGTGAATCGAAAATAACACTCCTCTACTCCTCGCTCTACTAGTTTTTATTATGGTATTGAACAAGCACATAAGCAATGGTCAAGTAGGTAGAAAAGCAATCAATCATAACAGTAGGTCTTGCAAAGCTTTCGTTTAGCAGCATCTCATGACTTCATCAATCAAGCTCAACGCCCTTACTGAAAGAGTAGTGCCACTCGATCCCAAGTTCTTTTGCACCATTTAGAAAGTCTTTCTGCCGGACGACTTGTAGGAGGTGAGAAGGGCCAGTGCGTGGAGCCCCAACGCGTAAGGTTTTAGTGATTTATCATTGGGTCCATAATGTTAATCCCTCTTTTTTTGCTACTCCTAGGACGGGAAGAAGATAGTATCATACAATTCAGTTACGATATGATCTATATCATACGAAACGATACAATGCACGATACTTTTTAAAGTTAAAACCATACTTGAAAAAGTTTTAATACAAATCCAAAATAGTAAAAACAGAATTTTTAAGCATGCTACCATTTCATATTTAGAGGTTTTTGTCGTTAACATATTCTATATCGTTTGATGAGCTTTTAAACGCTTTATTTTTCATTTGTTCTTTTACATAATATCGCTTTATTTTTCTCATGTCACTTTCCACAAGCAGAACATAAATCTTCACTTGTTAATTTGATTTATTCTATTTTATTTTATAGTTCAAAGGTGAAATTGAATTTTTGTTTTCTCTTAGTACTCTATAAACATTGCTAAATTAATATCTAATAATTCAATTTAGAGTATTTTTGCTACACTTTTAACTTTAAAATTTATTTTTAGGTTATAATGTATTTACTTTTTATAGACACAAGCTAATATGACTGATTGTATAATAATTTGTGTGTTTATATGTTTAAATATATATTACCATATTTTTCATTTCATTTTTGTATTGTACGAATAAATTCACTATACGATACATGAAACACAATATAAGATTTTTCAATACATGATACGATTCACGATTTAACAACTATGACAACGAGTAAGTAGCAAAAGTACACACTTTAGTGGCTCGCATCAACATAGTTGCGTAAATCCCAAATGCAGAGGAAGTTCATATATAAAGACTTCAAAGGTACATTACATAAAGAAAAAGACTTACCTGATTGCATGTTATCTCATATGACATTCTCAGCAAACCAGAAGAATTGTTGCTGAGGCCTCCCAACAATGAACGACCTGCTATAAAGTTTTTCCATATATCCGATGAGACAGTCAGACGATGAACAAAGCAAGAAGACAGAAAAAGGAGCAATAAAAAGAATTATAAATTTTGAGGTCCCCTGGAGTCGGGAATAAACATAAAATGAAGCATTGAAACCAAAAAAATAAAAAATAAAAATCCCCTAACCTTGAAACACAATTAAATTATGTCTAGATTGAATAACATTGATACTTATCAACAAAAATTGTACAAGAATTATATTTTTCCCATCTCCATTCACCCAAATCAGCTATTAAGCAATGCTACAGCATAAGTCATGGAAGTCAATATATCTCAACAAATTAAGAACTCACATACCACGAAACCAAGAAGCCATCTTTGCAATGCAAATTTGTTGAAAAATTAAATTCCCTGTCAATTGAGCTGCAAAAAAAGGAAGAATTTCACAAATTAAGATCAAATCATTAAACCAATTTCTAACCCCTACCCAATAAAATAGCATAGAGCTCTTATTCAGAACTTACAATTATATGTAAAAGCATGTGTTGTGTACTGTGAATCCTTGAATCAAGCATTTCAGACAAGTGAAGGAATCGAGAGAGAGAGGAGGAGAGAGTTACCTGAAAGGATGTCGTCGTTTTCAGTGGAGGAGCTACAGGTTGATAATTGATTGAAGGGTTTAGGGCTTAAGTGAAAATGCAAAAAAAAAGAAAAAGAAAAAAGGAAAGGAAGATTTTTCAGTTTCATTTGTTTTTACTTTATTTTATTTTAGGAAATGTTAATTGAAGTAGAAAAGGAAAGTAAATTTTAGATTACATTCTATTTTTTTGCTTATTTGAATTAATATTAAATTTACTGTGATTGTTGAAATAACTTGAAAATTTATGTAATCTCAAAGAAAACTAAAATGCTTTGAATTCACTTAAACTTATATCGGATCGTCAATTCAACGTATAAAAATCAGAATCGGTCAGTACTCCAATCCAGTTTGACCCAATTTTATTGATTTGATCAAAAATCGATTAACCCGATTGACCACTGGTCGAACCCGGTAGTTTAACCGGTAAAATCGGTTAATTAACCAGTAAACCGATTTTAAACTATTTTTTAATATTTTTTTGTACCAATTTTTTTAAATATTTAAATTAACCACTTTTGATAATATTATAACTCAACTTTATTACATTTTAGTTCATGAAAAAAAGAGAGATTTTTTTAAACTTTATTAATTACTACTAATATATATTTATATATTAATGACGTCACTTAGCCAATAACGATTCGACCACTGGTTGAACCAGTGATCTATCCGCTCGGTACTTTTTCCGATTCAATAACCAGTCCAAGTTAGAAAACCTTGTTTATTGGGAATATATTAACTTAAAAAGATGAACTAGGTATTATGAATTTTTTGGGTTTTAAACCACATATATTAGTTAAAATATTTTAAATATTTTTTATTTTTAATTCTAGCTAAAGGAGTGGGACCTCATGATGCAACTAGTATTTAAGAAAACAAATAAGCTGACTGATTGGTTAAAAAAGAATGCTCCTTTTCAAGAAAAAGTTTTTAAAATTTATGTTATTCCTTTTTTTTTTGTTCACCAACTTCTGATTTTTTACTTGTGTGATTGTAAACTTTTAAGTTTTAACTATTTTTGTGCTTCATATTCTTACTTTGCAAAAAAAATAATTTATTTTTTTGTATTATGGTGGAACTGATTAACATTAAAAAACCAATTTAAGCCGATCATATAATATTATTCAATATTTATTTCTTTACATTTTATTTTATAATTCCTTTATGTATCCTCTTTTTTTATTATTATTTATTCTTTTTTAACCCTGAACCCCTCCTCCCCTAACCCACACCCTAACATCATCATGACTATAGAACCAGCCCAAAAGTAGAAAAACCACATCTTTAAAAAGCCCAAAGCAAAAACTTATAACATCATAACCATTGAATTTTTCTTGTAATCGAAGCCCAAGTAGCCCAATTCTGAACCTAGAATCTTTTAGTTTTGGTAACTCAACTCAGGTCATTTATATTAGATGAGTATCTATTAATATTTTCAAGTACACTTACTATAAAGACAACATAATTTTTATTTGGGAACTGATATTTTCAGCATACAATGGGTCACACCTACATGTGAGAAGAAATTATGTGAAAATATCAAAAATACATGTGAAAATAGTATTCCTCAAATATTGAGATTGGTATGTAATAATGGTTTATTAACTCATAGTTATAATTATTAGTGAGAGAAGGGTAGGGAAGGGAAGGGAAGGGAAGGGAAGGGTGGGGTGGGGTGGGGTGGGGTGGGGTGGGGTGGGGGGGTTTGTGTGTGTGGGGTGGGGGGGTGGGATTTGAGGTTAGCATATTCAATTAAACATAGTTTCTTCTTAAAATCGAATATGCCAACTTTAGAGAAGATCTTTAAAAATCCATCTGTCAATAAGAGGAGTTTTATTGTCAATTTTTTTAATCTACTTTTAATGATAATAATATAAATGAGGCAATATCTTCAAGATAGTTATCAGAATTGCATATCATACGACACTATTAAACTAATAATTTTGTTATTTTTAGGGGTATATATGAAATAAAATTACAACTTCAAAACTTCTAACAAACTATAATCAATTTATACTTGATTTATTACTTCTAACAAACCTAACAACTTGATTACCTGCTAACCGACAACAGTAAATTTAGGGAATTGATATTTTCATAAAAAAAAATGATAGTTTCACAAGTTCTCTCTCACATGAATAGTAAATAGGATTCCACTCACGTGAGTAGGAGCTTATGAAAATATCAAATTTTACTTGTGAAAATATCAATTTCCTAAATTTAACTAACTAATTCAGTGTTCTAAAAATCCCCGCCTAGGTCCGCCTAGGCGCTAGGCCCCCCCATGGCGCTCCGCCTAGGCGCTAGGCCCCCTTCTGACACCTCGCCTAGGCACTAGGCTCTCCTGGCGCCTCGCCTAGGCCTAAGGCAGCAAAAAAATTCCTCCAGAAAATTAGGCGGGGCCTAAGCGGAGAGATTTTTTTATTTTAATAATTACCCAAACCAAATCTTGATATATTTATTTTTCTAATGATTTACCATATTCATAATGCAGTTTGTAGCATATCAAATCACAACAAGAAGTGAACAAGATCAAGTTAAAATGGATAATTTTATTATAGTTATATTTTTTTGAACTTGTATCAACTTCAAATTATATAAATGATGATACATTTGTAATATTTAGTTTAATTCAATATAATTCTTAAATTTATATTTAGTTTCTTAAGTTTTAATATTGAAATGAATTCTTGAAATTTTAAATTTTATTATTTAATAGCAATCTTGTTTATGAATAAATTAATACGTTAAATATATGTTTGAACTTTGAACAATAGCATGTTTGTGTTTGAACTTTGACATTGACAATATGGATGTGTTTGAACTTTAAGTAAAGGCCTTTATCATCTTCATTATAGATTGTTTTGCTTTATATTATTGTTTTGTTTGGATAAATGTAAGATAAAATATTAAAATTGGCTTAAAATAAAAAATCCCGCCTAGGTCCCGCCTAAGCCCCCTAGGTGCTGCCTAGGCCCCCTAGGCGCTAGGCCCCCCCAGGCCGCCCCGCCTTTTAGAACATTGAACTAATTAGAGCATTGTTTACCAAAATGCCCTGGCAAAATTTAATTACAAACCAAACATTCATAACACTATTTGACACTTGAGATTTGAGAAATTCTTCTTATTTTGGGGGAGTCTTTACTCTCATATCCTTAACTCTTTAATATTCACAAATTATGAAATTATGACAATTGAACACTTTTGATGAAATAGGGATTAGGGAGTATGGATGTACATGTTTTCTCAGGAATTGATTAGAATCAATATTATTTTGGGATAAGTTGGTCAACTGACTAATAGAATACTGACACGCAGACGAGGCTGTATGTGTGTCAATATTCTATTGGTCAATTGGCCAACTTATCAAAAAAATAACTTCATGCTAACCGAATCCGTTTTCTCAATTGAGATTCTAATCTGAATTAACTAAATAATAAGTACCTCTCAATATCTCAAATACACATTAAAACAGTAGTACTAATTAACAAGCATGCATGCGCAGCCTAGAATACTCTTATGTCCATATCATGGGGATTGTAAGTTAAATTAAATCTTTTTGTCGCCCCTAAAAATCTACAAGTTTGACACGAAATAAAAGGATATTTCCATTTTGCATTATTATTCATTTTAGTATATCTTTTGAACCTAATCTTTCTTCTTATAACTATATCAACATTAACAAAGACCTTGATGATGCTGACAATTCTCAGTCAATGTCTATCTTAATTGCTTAGTTTTGTTAACACTCATTCTATCGTGCGCTTTTCATTAACTGGTTGCTACACATTTTAATTAACTTCAACTTAAATAGGCTGTTTATGAATTTTTTCACGGAAAATGATATATATTGTGCTGACTTTTTTATTGTCAGTTACGTAAATAAACGGATTGAATCTCCCACAGAGCAATCGCGTTGCCATGATTCTGTTCCGGACTGCTTTTAACCTCGACACCAGCTTTAATCTTAATTGCGAGGACTCCATCCACTCAGCACCGGCCCTGGGCTAAAGCCCAAGGTGCCCGGGCTTTAGGCCCACTAAAATTGACAAATTTTTAAGGCCCGCGAGAGGTATTTGTGTTATGTATATATATATATATATATACCCAAACAAAAGAGCCCAGCCCACGTCAGTTTAGATATTCAAGTGATGTCTTTGAACTGATTACTTTTTTGACTTAGTGATAATGTGATATCTAAATAATGCTTTGAAAATATTGAAATAGTCGGTTATTATATTTGGTATTCTTTCGTATTGATGCTCTTTTGTTCAGGGAAAGTTCTTAGTTTTTTTTATACCTATCTTAATAGCAATTCGCAAAAGGCCTATTTTTTTTGTCGTCGCTTTAAGCCATTCAAAACTCAGGGTCTGCCCTGCATCCACTAGGATTCTAATCCAATGAAAGAATGATATATATATATATTGCTTAGTATTAGTGATAATTATTTTAGTGCGATGTGTAATAATTAGGGTTCTCTTATAATTCTATTTAATTATATATACTCATGTTTCGTAACTGTAATTCCATATAAACTTATGGCAATACACATCATTGCTCTTTTTTCACTGGTCTTGTTTGTATTCATTGGATTATGTCAAATTTTAGATCCGACTATTATTAGAGCAATAGTCATCATGAAATCATCGAAACTCTCACGTAGAATATTTAAGTGAAGGATATTGTATCACCCCAATATTATATTAAAATATGTGGAACTCTTCTAGGCGGACATGAAAATTGAACATGGGTGTATTTGAATTTCACCTATTTGTATTTTTACTCATCATTGGGGTCAAAATATAAATAAGCAAAATTTAAATACACTTATTTTCAATTTTCATGTCCACGTATAGTTTTTGAAATATGTGATGGACTAAATTGTATAATTCACACTATTATCTTGAGGTCCAATAACATGCCAACACTTTGAATGAAACTATAATAACCAAAACTACCCGATTAATAAATGATGAATTGAACCTTTTGCGCAGAGTTTTGGACCCATATCTCTATAGGTGAAGTATGGGATTTAAGTATCCAACTGCAAACCCTATTGGTGTTAAAATCAGGGACGAAGCCAGGACTTAATATTGGGGGGCCAAGAATTTTTTTAACAACATAACGTAACACATTTAATAACAAGAATGTGCTTCCAAAACAACCAAACAACTAACCCACATATCCTCTTACTCAAAATGGGTTAGCCCAGTTGACCATATAGTTTCACCAAAAAGCAAAATACCAACCAAAAACATGCAAAAATTAATTTAAAACTTGAGTAACTACACACAAGTTTATATAACACATTTAATAAACACCAAACCAAACAAAACAATCTAGTTCACCAAAAAACTAGAATCAGAGAATCACATAATTTATCTCAACAACCGACTCAAAAGAGCAAAAAATTATACTAAAAATTGTACTCATTTAAGAAAAAACAACTTGTTGGAATCCATTTCATTTTCCTCCAAACA
This sequence comes from Panax stipuleanatus, assembly GCA_020205555.1. Lineage (NCBI taxonomy): Eukaryota > Viridiplantae > Streptophyta > Magnoliopsida > Apiales > Araliaceae > Panax > Panax stipuleanatus. The sequence goes on from CM035122.1 coordinate 13,087,562, forward strand.
ATAAACTAACAAGAAATACATAAATTCAAAGTAAATTGACCCTACGGTTACACTAGGACTAAAATCCAATCAATACATATGGTGCACCAATTCTTTTCTTTTTCAAAAAAAGCTAATCACCAAAAAGGGAAAAACTAAAGAATCTGCCTTAACAAACACTACAGAAAAATAAATAGAGAGAGAGAGAAAGAGTAAAATTCTAGTGAAATTTCAATATTTCATCAAGGGGGGAAAATCACAACAAATTTCCCAGTAAAAATCAGTAAAAATTAATGAGGTTTAGGACTAAAGTCTAAAAAGTAATCAATCAAAAATTTGTGACCAGTTGTCGAATAAATACATACTCCACAAGACTTACTAATTAAAAAATTAAAATTATAGAGATAGTTTATACTAAGAACTGAAATAATCACTAGTAACTTCATACTAATTTTCTCCACAGACCACAAACATAGAATCAAAGATTGAATGTTTATAAACAAAAAAAAAAGTAAAATATAGATTTGCTTACTTTCTTGTCGATTGTCGAAGGAATCAAAGATTGAAGCGATTGGAAAAGGCAGTCAGGCCGAGGATCTGGTCATCTGATGAAGAAATATAGTGATGGTCAAATGGAATTGCCAAATTGGGAACATGAGGTGAGACCGTGAGAGAGCTTGAGTACAGGAGATTAGGAGAAGATGGGGCGGATGTTATGGAATAGGGACTTAGGGCAACCAAATTGCAAAATAAGACATCAGACAAGTGGGTTGTGGGCCATAGTACTAAAAAAATTTAAAACCTTGGGGGGGTGGGCCGTGGCCCCCTCTGGTCTACACATAGCTTTGTCCCTTAAAATCCAATCCACATATAATTCAAATGTAAAAATATGGTAAAAGAATTTGATTCGGCCTTAAATGTGTATTTAAGTAGGATACACTAGTTTTTTTTAAAAAAAATGAAGATATTCTTTAGAAAAGTTAAAGTTGTTGCATGCAAATTTTTAGGAGCTAAAATGATGTCAGCCTTTATTGCCCGTAATAAAAAAGATTAACGAACTATAATAACAATATAATGTGCATATTACTATTTAATTTTCAAATAAAGACTATTAGGGTGGGTTAAGTTTAGGATAATTAATGAAACAACTCGGGTCAAATCCCAAGTCTGAATTAAATTCGCCCAAACAATATCTTAAACCACTAGCACAAACGTAACTTTCAAGAACCTGACTATGATACCATATGAAACGACCCGGGTCAAATCTCGAGTTCGAATCGAATTCATCCAAATAAGACCTTAAACTACTAGCACAATAGTATCTTCTTGGATCATTTTAACTCACCACATGCTCACTCAAAAGATCATGACTGAAGATATTATTGTTAATAATTTAATTTTTTACATACAGATAATTTTTTCCATATAGTACAATGTGGAACTGAAGTTTACAATTAATCTATTTAATTAGTTGTGATAATGATAAGGTCAAAAGGAAGAACAGAGTGTAGGGTACAACTTGCGGTGAAGTAAAGGGCCACCAACTTAGGGCCTGTTCGGGAGTGACTTATTTTAAAATGACTTATAAGTTAAAATATAAGTCGACTTATAAGTTCTTTTAAGTTATGACTTATAAGTAAAAATGTTCGACTGATAATGACTTATAAGTCAGAAATTAAGTTAAAATAAGTTATGAATGTGATCGGCTAATAACGACTTATAAGTTAAAATAAAATGCAAAGATTACTAAAAAGGACATTATAAAAAGATACATTGATTCAATATCATATCGAAGGTCATTAGTGGTAAACAGCTTATTTCAACAGCTTATTGGTAAATAGCTTATTATTGGTAAACAACTTATTGGTAAACAACTTATTTAAACACCTTATTAGTAAACAGCTTATTGGTAAACAACTTATTGTTTAAACAACTTATTGGTAACCAACTTATTATTGCTAAACAACTTATTATTTAAACAGTTTATTGGTAAACAACTTATTTAAACTTATTGGTAAACAACTTATTATCTAATCAGCTTATTGGTAAACAACTTATTATTTAACCAGCTTATTGGTAAACAACTTATTATTTAAACAGCTTATTGGTAAATAACTTATTATTAATAAATAACTTATTATTGGTAAAGAACTTATTATTTAAACAACTTAATATTGGTAAATAACTTATTAGTATCAACAACATGATGTCACTTTAATGATCATTTGAAAGTATGAAAAATTGATTTATAGGTGCATCTATTAACCCTGAAGAAGAAGTTTAATAACATGGAGCCATATGGAGAGCGGAAGAACATCAATTCATCATATTGTACAATACTACAACTTGCATGCTCAAATAAGTGTGATTAAAATTTTTATACTGTTATTGATGCTGATCAAAAATCGTAAAACATTTCCTTTGATACATGAACAAAAAAGAAGCCCTCAACTTCCATATACATTCAATTATCTTGCAACTGATAAGATTAGAAAATAAACTATTTTTTAAGTGAGCCTTTTCCTATAACCTTAAATTGTTAAGATGAGATTTCATGTGGCAATTAAGAATTCAACAACTAATCACTCTATACTTCCCTTGGAACTGCAATAATTTGTGATAGTTTATCAACTCAAGGAAAATCAATGAAAGCAAAGTGCACTCCATATATATAACATCCCAATTGATAACTATTGTGGAAATACAAGTCTCAAAACATACACTCAATAAGTGTAATTATGAATATCAATGCTTGAGATCAGTAGATATGAACCACAAGGTCCACAAATAGCAATTCCTTAAAGAATAAATCTAACAAATATAAACTCTTTTTTGTGAATTTATCAAATTTTGAAAACTAAAATGTGTAAAAGTTTAGTTAATTGCTTTTAGAGTTTAGAAGATGTTTTCAAGAAGTAGAATAATTTAAGATGTTTTTAGTATGAAGTAGAATAATGAAACACTTTCCACAAACTGAAGATTGATGTCACGAAAAATTAATATGACCGTCAAAAAAATCAGTAGTTAAGCATTGGCTACTGAATTGCTTACAGTTTAGAACCTAAAAAGATGGAAGAAGACTGAAGATGAAGAGGAAAAAAAATCAACAAAATTAGCCCATTCACAAATTAGGAACACAATAATAAGAGTAGAGTGTCACAATAGTTAGTAGTGGCAGGGGCGTAATTTCCTTCAATTGTGAGGTTTATGTTCAACTAGGAAATGTGGGTTGTTAAAATGTTAGTTATCCTATATATATCTTTGTAATCTGGAGAGGGAGATTATCAAGGAAATGAACTTTGCTTTTATCTTCTTACTTTTCCTGCTTTTTCTTATCTTTAGTACTTGTTTTCCTAATATTTTAACATATGTCAAGTCCAGATATACAAAGTTATCTCCCTTTAGCAGCATACCACATGGGTGTATCAACTCTAGCTATTGACTGTGACGATGCTATGAGCTTTTGGTGTCAAGATCGTGACAAAGTGGTATCAAAGCAGTCGTTCCTCGACAACTTCCGACCATGGAAAAGGGAATATAATTCATCGATGATAATTTCTGCAACTAACTTTTCAATTCAGCACTCCCATATCCAAAATATTAGTTCTCTGTCCACTTATTTGCCATCAACTTTTATTCCGATGACTACATCACCAATTCCAATCTTCAATCGGCTTGCACTTAATTACTTCATGTTACCAGGTAATCAACTAACTACTTCACCTTACATCTTCAATTCATCTCACCAAGTTGTTCCTACCTCAGTTACGAAAACATCTGAAAATCACTTGGTTTCTTCTCCGTCACTTCAACAGTTAATTTCAGCATCTCAAATTGCTCAAATTCAAACAACTACTAGACCAACAATTCTTGAGTCCACCCACTAATCCTTCGTGCGACCAATTGAATGGAGTACCAGTAATACAGGATTATGGTGTTCCTTTCTCCGGCAGTGCTCCTTATGGATTTATCCAGGATTATGAAGAATTTTTCAAAGTAAATCCTATGATTGAAGTAGATATGATATGTAATGCAGGATTTCGAAGGAGAAGCACTGGAATGGTACTATCAATACGTTGAAGGAAAGTTTTTAGATACATGGACTTCGGACTGTTGGGAGGACTTTGTTATCGAGCTATATGGAAGGTTTGCAGGTGAGCATCAGGTAATTGTTGAAAGGACTGAAACAGAAAGGGTAAAAGTTAGTGAATCAAAGTTTGTGGGGAATGAACCTTTAGAAGTTGTGCACAACTTGTTTGCTAGAATGCCTGAACCAGTCAAAAATATAGAACAAAAAAACCTTCAAGAGAAATTTGTGGAGGATAAGGGGGTCCTTTCAAAATTCAACTGCGAATTCAACTTTTTACAAACAATGGTGGAGTATGTTAATCTTCAACAAGCTTTGAGGTGTGATTTTGATCTTTGGAATTATAGGCCAAGTAATGGTTTAAACTTTGGATTTGACCCTAGAGATCTGCCTAAATGGGTTAAATTTTTATGGTCCAATCCTCATATTCTAATCAATATTTTTCAATATGGCTTTGACAATAGCTTGCAAGTTCAAGGCCATGTGAACGAGTATGTATTGGGGTATAAAGTATACATTCATAATACTCTAGTTCATTTCCATATTCACTGTGGTATCTATGAAAATGCGCCTAAATTGCTTGATAAAGTATCCAGAAGAAATGTTAGTTTAGCGAATGTGAAATGGCCCCTATGTATGGAAATGAGTTTAATGGAATTAATGAGACGGCCTTGGTTGACTGTGGAATCTACTATAAAGGATACGAGGGATGTTCTACGACAACTCATATGTTTAGTTGTTCATTTACTCATACATATCCTCATCATAATGAGTGTTGAAGATAATGGAGATAATAAAAGACTGGATTTCCAAGACGGGGTTCTTGTTGTTTTCTCAGAAGTTCGAGGAACGACAAAACTTAATGATGGAAAGCCGCGAAAGGTCATTAATGCAAGGCCATATTCTTGCAGCCTTGAAGAGGATACTTCAAATTTGACTCGACTCCTATGTGCATCAGTCAAAAAGCCAGTGGGAGAACTGATAGTTCCTACTACGGATAGCCGAAAACAATACTACAATAAAGCCCAAAGAGAAATGATTGAAAACAATAGGAGAGATATAACAGTCTCCATAATGAAGAACTACCCGCTGCTCTTGCGCAAATACGTGGTTGACAATGCAAAAATACCTTCACTAGTTGAGATCATAGTTCATATGAATATTGAGCTTTATTCTTTGAAGAGACATGAGCAGAACTTCAAAACTGTTTTGAAGCTCATGAAAGAGGCATTTTTTAAACATGGTGAGAAGGATGCTCTCAGATCTTGTGTAAAGGCTACCAACTTCTGTTTTGCTCAAAGTCGGGGAGAGCTAAAAGATTTTGCCCAAAATAAATTGAAGGAACTTGAGGATGAGCTGATTGCTAAGCTTAAATCTGCAATAAAAGAAGTTTCAGACGGTGATGATGAGTACTCGCTTTTTGTTAATCTGAAAATATTGTACGAGCTTCAGTTGTCGAAGCCTATACCAATTGAAAGTGTATATGAAGACATTGTAAATATTCTTCAAAATTTCAGAAACATGGACGATGAGGTTGTCAGTTTTTTGCTTCTCAATATGCATTTGCATGTTGCGTGGTGTCTGCACTCAATTATAAACAACGAGACCGTCCCTGAGGCATCTATCTCTTCCCTTTTGGATAAACGAAATACCTTGTTTGTGCAACTCGAGCACTATCTGCAACCCTCATCTGGCGTTCAGGAAGAGGGTAATTGTGGAAATCTTCTAGCATGTCGAGTATGTACTATACTTGCAGAATCATGTTGTTTGTTCAGGAAGACAAACCTTAATTCAACAAAGTTGGAGAGTCTAGTATATTGTCCTGATGTTTCTGTTCTTCAAAGATTTTGGAGACTATACAAGAAACATCTTAATATTTCAGATGAGACTGAAGACGAATATGCTAACAAAGAGTATGTTGAGGAGACAAATCGGGATGCGGTCATTATTGTTGCTGCTAAGTTGGTTGCTATTGATGCTGTTCCTGAGTATCTTGGTCTAGAAATTATTTCTCACTTTATGATGCATGGAACAAGGGTGGCCGAGATTGTTAAGTATCTAATAGTTATTCTAAAGAAAAAGGATGACGATGTCTCTTATATATATATTTATAGAAGCATTGAAAAGGGCCTATCGGCGACATTTGGTGGTACTCTGCAATAGTAATTATGAAGAATACTTGTCAGTCAAATCATTTCAGGAGTGCAAAGATCTGGCTGCTCAGCTTTCTGGAACTTTTGTTGGTGCTGCTCGAAGCAAACATAAAGCAGACATTTTGAAAATTGTGAAGGATGGTATTGAGTTTGCCTTTTTGGATTTTCCAAAACAGTTGTCGTTCTTGGATGCTGTTGTTCTTCACTTTGTATCCAAACTTCCTACACTTGATATACTAGACATTCTGATGGATGTCCAAAAACGAACAGGAAATGTGGACACATGAAGATCCCAGTGGCTGGTGCCCCTACTACAGATTTGTAGATAGCCTGAATGAGAAGTATTTCAAAAATGAAGGTGTACAAAATGAAAAACCAGTGACCTCTGTTAAACGTTGTGATCGTCCTCGCAAGAAGAACAATATACAGGGAAAGAAACTTTTTGATGAGCACGGTTCAAGTGAAGAAGAGGATTCTATCAGCACGTCTAACCATGATGCTCAAGATGAAGATGACCATCAAGCAGAGGAGGAGGAGGAGGAGGAGGAGGAGGCTCCTTTAATACATTCAATTAGAGCGTTATCGAAGCTCAAGTCACTGAGAGTTTCAAGAGAGGAAAACAAAGGACAGACAAGAATGGGACATTCTAGGCAAGCTACAGAGAACTAGGCTGCTTCTAGAACAAATGGGTATCGAGCTAGAGATGGCAAATCTTCAAATTTTTGCCGGTATGGGGATGGTTGTATTGTCACTGAGGTGAAGCAGCCTAAGGTCTTGAACTTTAACCCATTGAACATCCGCTATGATGCTCACATTTCAGTTTTTAAGGCTTTCTCAAGAAGAAACTGGAAGATGTTCAGGTGCTGGTTGTATATATCCTACATTGCTGGAATCTTACATGCTAGCAAGCTAGGTGATGGTTCTGAAGATCAGCCTTGAGGACAAGGCTCTCTTTAAGGGATGGGGAATGTCACAATAGTTAGTAGTGGCAGGGGCGTAATTTCCTTCAATTGTGAGGTTTATGTTCAACTAGGAAATGTGGGTTGTTAGAATGTTATCCTATATATATCTTTGTAATCTGGAGAGGGAGATTATCAAGGAAATGAACTTTGCTTTTATCTTCTTACTTTTCCTGCTTTTTCTTATCTTTAGTACTCTTGTTTTCCTAATATTTTAAAATATGTCAAGTCCAGATATACAAAGTTATCTCCCTTCAGCAGCATACCACATGGGTGTATCAACTCTAGCTATTGACTGTGACGATGCTATGAGCTTTTGGTGTCAAGATCGTGACATAGAGAAAAGCCATGTTTTCAAAATTCATAAAGATCAATTGAAACTATAACAGAAACATAACACAAAATGACAAAATAGGTCCAATTACACATGTAAACAGCTAAATCCATAACCCCACAACAACTAAAATAAATCATACATGTGAAAGCTTCTCATTAATTTGGGTAGTAGATGGAAGATTTTGAATTACCTGCTTGCTGCTTGCTGCTTGCTGCTTGCTGCTTGTGCAGTTGTGTTAACAAAAGAGAAGTCGTGAGACGGTCCGATGGAAGTCAAAGATTGGAAATTTGGAACCGGTGAGAGATGAGACTTGAGAGGCAGAAGGGCGGGGCCGCGAGGTAGCGGAGGCGGAGACGCGGAGAGAGGCCGGAGACGGAGTCGGGGAGAGGGCGAGGGCGGAGGCTTTTGTTAAGGCAGAGAGGCAGAGACTGAATAGAAATTGTTACGTTAGAAGATGGAAGAGATCAGGCTTGCTAGGATAAAAGGTGGTAGAGATGTAATTTATCAAGATAGAGGGGGTAAAATAGTCATTATATTTGATCAAAATAACTTATGAAGAATCATTTTATTTTAAGTTATAAATTATTAGTATTTTTTTTGACTTATAAGTCAAAAAATAAATCATTCCCAAACACTTAAACAGTAGAAAGCAATTTATAAGTTAGTTTGACTTATAAATAGCTCCCGAACAACCCTCGAGTGATTCCCAACCCTCAGTATAATAAAAAGCCCCTTATAAGTTGGTTTCCCGAACAGGTTATTATAATTGTAATGAAAGGTAAAGATGCTATTTATAATTTTTAATTCCCAAATAGATCATTGTCCAAATATATATATATATAATATACCGGCTCTGCATTTATGTGAAGAAAGAGGGAGGAAGATGAATTCGAAGGCATGGAGTAGCATAGTGAAGGAAGCATTTGACGCTGGCTTGTTGGTCGGCAAATTTTTCTGTGCCCTTCATGTCACAAACACCTACCTTTTAACCACTGCTCTTGTAATTTTCTCAAATCTTTCAGAATTTTCTTTTGAATTTTTTTTGTGTGATGTAATCCTTCCTCTTCAAAAGAAAATAAATCAGTAATTGGGGCTTTGCAGGTTCATGGTCCTAGTATGCTCCCGACCTTCGATATCACTGGCGATCTTGTCTTGGCCGAGAGAATCTCGACCCGGTTCGAGAAATTGAGTCGAGGCGATGTCGTTTTGATTCGTTCACCTGAAAATCCCAGAAAGGTTGTCACCAAACGACTTACAGGCATCGAAGGTGATAGTATTACATACACTGTGGATCCCAAGAGTGATAAACACGAGACTGTTGTTGTATGATCATTTTCAACTAAGATTTTTGCTTCATTTTTAACCCATTTGTTGGTTTTTTTGGGTTTTCTGTATAGAGTCATAATTCATTTAATTTTTGTAGGTTCCTAAAGGGCATGTTTGGATTGAGGGAGATAACAAGTATGTTTCCAATGATTCGAGGAAGTTTGGCCCTGTTCCTTATGGACTTATACAAGGCAAAATATTTTGGAAAGTGAGTGTTTTTAACTTCGTATATTTGTCTTCTAAATAATGACATTTTATCTCTCTGTCTAAATAATAGTACTAGTTCATTTTTCGATATATGTTTGTATAAAAATTAAGCAGTAATTGGATAACACTTGCCAGATTTTTTGGCTATATTCATTAAATGTTAAAAGAAATGATTTTTTTCCCAAAATTTTATTATTTCATGTGTTGGCTTGTTGCTTGTTTTTCAATTAGTTGGGCTTCAATGAAATCTTGTCATTAGGATATTTGTGAGTTAGTTATTATGTTAATATACTAATGTATATGAAATTTGGAAAATATTTCTGATTAAGCTTGTCAACATATTCGTATCTTCTTGTCTCTGTGTTAATGCCTCTACTACATTGTTGGGGAGAGTCATTCACAAGTAACTCGAATATAGTTCTTCAATTTTAGTTCCCCCATCCCTAACCTTACTAAGATGAGATATACTTTGTGATTCCAAAGTGCAGAGTTTGTTTTGCTGGTAATTGGTTCCTGCTAAATAGACTTTATCTTTATTTTGGTCATAAAAGATAATAGTTTTACAATGATGAGCACTAACTATTTGATCATATTTTTTTAAACAAACATTGTGGCAATCAAACCAAGAATTTCGTAGCTGAACTCAAAACAATTAATATGATAAAGTTGAGTGCATGTTTGAAAATGTTTTGGCTGTAGGACTTCACTCGACGCTCATGGATGATTACCGGACATTATACTTATTGTAACTTTAAAGTTTGAATTTTATGAGCTTACCTAGCTGTATTTTTAGAGATTCAGCAATTTTGTTTATATTTGCGTATGTTTTGCAATATCGCTGAAAACACCTTCATTTTTTTCAATTAACTTTGATTCTAAACTCAGTATTCATTGTATAGATATGGCCTTTTGAAGCTTTTGGATCAGTGGCAAAAAGAACATAGTAGAGTGATGCTTTCTTTCATGGTACACACTTGGCATTTCATAGGGTTATGTTTCTACTTTGAGTACTTATCAGTTTCTTTACTTTTGAACTTTTAATTTCCATTCTATGCAGGTATTGTCTTAAGACTATGTTCATATAGTAGACCATTTGGGGGGTGGGGAAGAAGAAAATATGATTAGGATGCGTGATCCATAAATTGTTTTTTTTCTCATAACCATATTAATCAGGGATAGGAGACAGGATATCAGTTGGGGGTGACCTGGGGGTCAAAGTGAACATTTTAATGTTGAGGCCTTAATATATGTCAAAAAATTCCAGGGTTTTGAAAGGTAATCTAAATTGAGGGAGATCATGCTCCAGTTACACGAAGAAATATTTAGGTCCTACTACGCCCCTTGGGATCGGCGAATCAAATAATATTTCTGTTCCAATTTTATAAAGGGAGAAGAATTTCCACTGAAAATTCAAGGGCTAGTCACGAAACCATTGAAATAATCCTAATTAAGTATCGTAGCAGATGTGCAAATCGACCAAGATTCCCCATTGCAATGTAATTGAAGATATTTTGTCAATTAGCTTTAAGTAATAGTATGTTTCCTATATTACTGGTGAATGACAAGTTGACAACTTACAATGAGCATACTTTTTTCAGTTATGTTCACATGCTACACTATTAACTTTGCTCCAAAATGATCAAATAAATGTTGTTTGATTTGAATTAGATTTTCAAGTCATTTGTAATTCTTTGGTCAAAACAAGTGTAGTTGTCATACCAAAGTAATCTCTCCGGCTTGATCTAACCACCTGGATAGTGGATACCACCATTATATGCTTGAGAAATTCCTGGCTCACCTGATTTAACATTGGTTTTTGTGGTTTAGTTGTACATTTTATTGTCTCTATGCACCTTGAGATTTTCTTCTGGTGGAACAGAAATCCAGCATATGGGCACAAACAAATGGATTTAGATGAAAACAGTGAAAGGAATTGCTAATTCAAAGAAGTCTGGAAGAACAGATAAAGCAGGCATGAAATCAATTCCAGTTCCGTCGTGTCTGTTTTTTTGTCGTAGGCATAGTCAACTGAACATTCAGTCTCACCCTTTTTTCCGTTTTTTTTAAAAATGCTTATAATTTATTTTTTTTGACATTTAACTTCACTGTGTTACATTCTCCTAAAGGTGCTAAATGTAGCGCGAGGTATTGATAGGCGTTTCCATATTCTTGGGAAATTGTTATGACTTGCATATTTTTATTAAATGGTTACTCTTTCTTGTTCTTGTATTTGATATAATGGAAGTACTTTTGTAAGCTTTTGCCTGGATTTGCCGTACTCACTGAATTATGGTAACTCTAAAATTGATGCACTCACGGATTGATTAGCAAAACGCTTAGTATGGAATTGACTAGTCTTGGGAGGTTTAACCTAACATGGTAAACATTAGGAACAACCTATATGGATCAACTAGCGGCAATTTTATTTTTATTTTTTCTTTTGTACGTTTTTATCTTTAGTTTTGTTTTTTTTAATTCATAAAGTTGTAAAATAAGCAAACAATTCGGACTAGATTCGTACTCGCTCGACTTGAAATGTATATGATTCAAATGTGAACAAATTTTAAAATTCGATAAATTACTCAAATTACAATTTTTTATTGATATTTGAATAATATTCATTCGAAAAGTTCAAACTGTTTGAGCTCAATTTAGTAACTATACGGTAACTAAACGACTAACGAGTCTCAATCAAATCTTATTTTATACTTGATAAATTTTGTAAACCAAACAACTCAATAGTCGGCTTCGACTAAGTTTATCTACACCCTTACCATTAGGTTTGGTTTTTAATATAATTGTTTCATGAATATGGCTCATATGAGTCCATGTTTTTAGCAATTAACAAAAAAAGGAGAAGAGATGGAAGGTATTTTGAGTGCCTGAGTACTGAAAAAACAGTTAATATGGGAATTCATCAGAACAAACCATAATATGGCAATGTATTAATTAGCCAGCACAAAGGTAAATCATGTTGTTTTTTTCTATATACAAGAGCCTAAATTGTCAAACCAAAGCAACGGCAGTCTTACGGCTGTACTCCGAATGCCTTGATTGTTCAAGATGGTTTCATCAGCCTTTGGTTCATCTCATAAACCTAGCAGACTCTTCTCCCCCAATTCTTTTTTTCCAAAATTACAGACCATCAATACATGATTTTCGCAGCCATCGACAATATGCAATCATATAGGGCTTGCTCTTGACACCTTCATTCATAAACCTCAGTTAATAATCTGAATGACAATCCGTAGAGTAAAAAAAGGACAGTAAGTTAGAAGCCAAATAAAAGAACTTGGTATACACAAGAAAGAAAACAGACTGAAGAATCCAAACAGCTCCATTGAATCCACTAGGTCACAAATTTTTGTTTTCCATATCCTCACACATTGACATGCTTCATGTATATACATATGAACAAGTACACATATTTACATATACAGAAAAGGTTTGTGCTACCTGCAAATCATATTATAAAAGAAATCATCTATGATACATACAAGAACTTCCGAAGACCATATTATACAAACAAGCATATTTTTTTTCATCAACGTATCCCACTACATTTTAAGACGTATAATTACAGGGTGCTCGTCAAGCAAATTGAAATAAAATAGAGAACTGCGGGAGATGCAGAACTATGTTCGAGAATCGAGAGAATGGAACTGTTGGAACAATATTAAAGAACATTTTGTATATGAAATCCCACAAATGTTTCAAATTACCTACTGCTCTATGCTTTCAGTAAAACTTCCGTCCTGGAAAAGAGAAAAAGAACCTACGAGACCTTTAAATTTGTCGAACTAGCTAATAATGCAACTACTTGACAATATAATTTCTTCGAGTTCTGGTTAAAATATTTCTTCCTGTTTGATAGGGGATAGAGATGGAGATGTGTTCCACAATGATTAAATGGCAGACCTCTAATAGACTTTGAATCCAAGTAGAGAGCCAAAGAAATCTAAGAGACAGAGAGAGAGGGAGATGAAAAGATGAAGGCAGACATTAGATATTGTGAGCTCAGGTAACTGCACAAACAGAAAGAAAGAATTGTTCTTCAAGGTGGGTAATTAATGAAGTGATACTAGAATGTATGGAGATGAACATATATTTTTATAGCGAGGGAATGTGGCTGGCACGTGTCAAGCACAAGGTGATATGAATCCTGTTGAATCCATTTTTTGACTTTCAATTTTTCCTAGGGCTGAGAATGTAGTCCTCCTTTGTGCTTTCTGCAGGCATGACACGGTATGCTAAGTACTGCACATGTTTCCAGGTTATACAGGTTTTATGAGATACCTAAACTTATCACAAATCGTTTAGTGACTCGTTAATAAAGATCAGAAATTTTATTTAAAGATAATGAAAGGTTCATATAGTTTTATGCATCTCCTGTCCTACATACTTTTACCTCTATTCAGGTCTTCTACTTCTATTTCTTTTATATAGATGTATATCCAGAACCATTCTGCAGTTTGTTATCCTGAATAGTAATCCAAAGTATATCAACTTTAGAAAGTGCATCATGTTTCGGCGTAATTAAGTAATCAAACGATAGTTCCCATGTAAGACATTCCAGATCAAGATATGTTAACGACTAGAAATTCTAGGTCAAGGTAAAAGAATTTGAATAATAAAAGGATATATTTAAGCATTGGAACCTGATTCTGCAAGCTTGTGGCAGCAGTCCGACGCTGAGGATTTACTGTTCCTGAATTATCACTGATAAAAGCTATGATTCTTGGTTCTTCTTGTATACTCACCACAGATGCCGGTGGCAATTCTCTCATTACCCATAATACAAATGCCGAGGGTACTGAGGAACCTGGAAAAAACAAATCTACCATCAAAAGGTTTACAGTTTTATAGATTCATCACTTGCCTCATTAATACAGCGGTGACACCGCAATAAGAAGAAGCAGCTCATGTTCGATTACATTATAAAAATAGATAATATGTCCCCCTTTCCCTTGTTGGCCGGGTCGATTACATGGGAAGGAATTCTTAAGCCCACTATGCCACATGGAGTGGTGGTTTACTAGCAAACTATTTTCTTCCAAGCAACTTGTAAGAGATTAAGCTATTCAGCCATAGGAAAATCCAAGAAAATTCCTTCCTGGGTGCAAGCTCGTCTGGTCAAAAAATTATATACCACAAAATTTTATTCCTGGCAACATCATCTATGTGCTCCCTTCGTCCCACTTTCCTTGTCCTAATTGACTTTTTAAGGTCAAATTGACCAATTTTAAGATTAACAGCTAAACAAATGTATTAGAAATTTTGAAGTCAAATAAGCTGACTTTGTTCGTATATTCGATGTACTTTCTTATGATAATAATTCTGTGTCTATATCTAATAAATTTAAGGATAACAATTTGGAAAACGTCAATTAGGACAAATAAAGCTGAACGGAGGGAGTAAATATATATATATATATATATATATATATATATATATATATCTTGATTAAGTTTTATGTAGGTCTTACTAGTTTTGATTCTTCAAAGCTTAAGGCAGCTTATACAGAGAGGATCGGATTCCAAATATAAGACTTAATAAATTAGTCTTCAAATTTTACTATCGATGACATGACCATTTAGAACTGCTCATCAACAATGATGGGAAGTAGCTAACACTATTTTCAGCTGTTTTATCAGAATTTGAAATTTTGAAAGGGATAAATAGAATCAAATACCTATAAAATTAGCAGAAGAGAGGTATAAACACCATTAATGCTGTGTCCATGCCAGTGATAAAATAACTGCAATAACAATAGTAGTGTAGTTTTAGACATAAATACAGCCATTGAATTATGGAAACAAAAAACAACAAAATTTAGGACCTGATGGGTACATACAGGTATATCTGTAAAAAGTGCCAGAAAAGCGCTCGACATAAAACATAGTACAAACCCGCAACCTGCACATAGCACACTACATAGTTAAATTTGATGACTCTACGGACAATGAGGCTGTAAAATTACTGAAAGTTAGAGCACAGCAGCCTTATCCCAGGATCAGATAAGAGAAAATGACCAAAAACATCTAAAGTGAAACCATGTATTGACTGACTTTCAAAATGAATCGTACTAAACTGCAGAAAGCGAAAGATCCAAAAACGTGCTTGTAAAAGAAGACATGCAAATGTCACAAACTATACTAGTTTTTCATGAAAACTATGAAATAGCATAACTAATGACATAAAAAAACAATTGAAGGAAACTTTATGACATACCTTCCAAATCTCAGAAGAAGCCCTCTCTGATCTTACTTTCCTCATTTTCAAGGATAATACAAGTCCTGAATGAAAGTTTTCAGTAAATAAGAACAAATATAAAAACTCGTTCAATGAAATCAGACTTATTTGATGCACTAATATTTAACAAATGAATAACAGTGTAATTATATCCAGCTACAATGACCGCAATTCCTTTCGCACAATGACCCTCACCATCTACGCCATGCAAAACTTCTATCTCCAGTTAACAATTATCAACTGATAACTGTCAACGGCTGGTCATAACAATTATCACAAATATATCCTTCATCTTCAAGCAATCTTAGCAATGATCCAAAGAGTTCTCATATATTTCAAAATCCAAATATTTGATTCCCCTAGTATAAAAATATTGGACCATGAGCACTTCTGCAAACAATCCCTAGTTTGTCTGGTTAACAACGCGAAATTAATTAAAAAATCACAATTTTTATTTTGTTTCCAATTAGTTAAGAAATAATATAATTGTCATGCCTCGAGATTCATATAGCAAGACTTTCTGGGGTTTTCATCAAAGTTTAATTGGAAAAAGAAAATTTATTGATAGAAGAGAGTACATACAAAAACAAAACCAAGAAGAGGGAGAGGTGAACAAAAGGTCCACCTAACAGGAAATGGGTGGAATCAAAAAAACAAAGCGCTTAAGAAAATTATAGCCCTCCAATCTCTACATAAATCTGAAACAAGGATGCCTCAAAAAAGCACAGTTATAGAGTCCCAAACTGACCTACAGAAGCTTGTATTTTTCGTGCATCCCAAATATTCCTTAGAACTGAGAAACCACTTCTTATCCTTTAGTGCCCTTGCTTCCTCCCAAACCATGGGAACCTAAAATCTAGTATCTTATTCTGTTCATCTTGAACAAGGATATTTATTGGAAAATCACCGGCCTTGTACAAATAAAATCCAGATAAAGTGAGGAAGAATGCTATCAAATTTAAAATGGATTCCAACATCAAACATGCTAATTTACTGAGATTGAAAGAAAAAAACAACTTTTGAGATGATAGGTGTTCACCATAGCATGCTAATGCTCCTTCAAGAAAAAGAACCTTCATGATGATCATAGTTAATTCCACCTTCATCACAACCTTGATATTCGATAATTAATTAGAAAAATGAGAAGATAAAATTGAATTACAGAGACTTCCAAATTATTTAGAATGTTTATAATATTAGGAAAGGCAAGTAACAGGTTTTTCTGTTCAGAAAAAAAAAATCCTGCCGATAAACAAATTATGTGATTATAACCAAACATTGATTAGATATTACTTTAAAGTTGAAGATGACCTCTTTCTATCAAAATTGAAGTGGCTGTGCCTGCTTCAGTGCACAATACTATTAATTCTTTTTAGAGGGTTTGGAAGTAATCGAGATGCAAACATACTGCGTGTTGGGCTGTGGACATTTGGGCCGGTCAAATCTTATTTATTTTGGGACTTTTCGGGTCAAACCCATTTTGCTCTTGGTGCATTGGGCTATTTTCTAAATGATTGTTTGGCCTGGGTCAGAGCTGGTAGTGGGTGACAGATGGCAGCTTATGAACTAACTAAAAATTATCCCTAATCTATGGGATTAGCAGGCGGCTGATTGAGGTGATGGGCCCAGCCGTCTTTAGCCTCCTTCATTAATGTGGAGTTGACATAATATTGACTGGGTGGAAAGCAAGTATGAAAAAGCCTGCATGCAGCCAGTTGACGTAAGCATCGGGGGAAAACGTGCAAGTTGATGAGATGATATATGGGTACAAGGCACTACACAAGGGGGTAAGGTAACGGAACCTTTTTTCTCTCTAGACACTAGAGCACACTAACCTCCATTGTTGAGTCTTTTCTCCGACCTATACTCATTCTCACACCGGAGCGATCCCCGGCGGCCCAAAGCCGTCGAGATCCGGTGCTGACGTGTTTATTGTGCAGGATTAGGTGCGCTTTTCGTGATTGAGGCGCGTGGCGAGATCTTGGCGTTAACATTGGCGCTAGAAGGAGGGGTCTAGTGTTTCTGGTTTTCAATCACAACTCATTGAACATTTTACATCGGAAGCTATGGTGAACACTAAGACAGTTACAGCCGAAGGACAGCCGACAATTGCTAGTTCTTCTTTGCAAAGAATCTCGGTGAAAGATAGGTTGGGCCCTTCGGTAAGTACCCATGATAGACTTGGATCACCAGAAGTTCTGGGAGGGCCTCATGCTAGAGGTCATGGTGATACCAAGAGGAAGTTATTTCCTACTACCGGCAAAAGTCGTGACAAGGGTCGGAAAAGGGTGGTAGATACACCGCCTAGGACCCAACACCGAGAGGGTCAGGCAGACAAAATTTCTACCTTGGCAAAGATGGCACAAGTAACCAACACGGCTTTGAAAGCACTTCTGCAACAGAGGGAGGAGATTTCTAAACAAATGGTTCTTGTGGCTGAGAAAGAAGACGAAGCTTCCAGTTACACTCGACCGGAAAGACGGGATAGGTCACATGGTCGAAGAGCAAGGAGGGACGAATATTCCAGGCGGGCTGATAGTGGGTCTTGTAGCCATTCTCCTGACAGGAAACGAAGTGGGCCATAAGAATATTCTCCCGAGACTTCGAAAAGAATGCCTCGTATTGAGTATCGTAGAGACAGTAGAAGAGACGCGCGACAAAGCCGTTCAAGAAGTCATTCTCCAGAGAGTCCGAAGAGGGTACACCACACAAGGAGTTTTTGCTTCGGCCGAAGTAATAGACGAAGTCCTTCGGCATCGTTTAGTCCGGATGGAAAAGATCGGATTAAACACAATAAGACTAATTCTCCAGGGAAAGAAGTTGCTTCTTCACCCGGGGCGGTGGAGGACCTAGCGAAAGAGATAAAAGAGTTTCGGAAGTAGCTGACAGAGGTTCAACAAGAGAAGAAGACTTCGGACAAAAAGGCGTCTCCCTTCTCATCGGAAATTCTTAAGGAGAAAGCGGATCCCAGCAAAAAGCTACCTCATATGGAAAGTTATGACGGTTCTGGAGATCCATTCGACCACAGCCAAGCATTTGACAGATTGATGGACTATTACGACTATTCAGATGCAGCTAAATGTCAGACATTTGGATTGACGTTAAGAAAGGACGCAAGGCAATGGATGGGGACTCTGGCTTCGGATTCGATCGTGTCATGAGCGGATTTGTGTGACAAGTTCCATGCTCGCTTCGGGAGCAATAAGAGAAGGGGAAGGCCCACGGGATCGTTGGCCCAAGTAAGGCAGTATTCGAGCGAGACTCTGGGGCAATATGTGAAGAGGTTCCGAGAAGCTGTGGGGCAAGTTTCAGATCTTAACAATCTTCAGGCAGTAAGGTTATTCCAGAATGGTTTAGATATGGTGAAATCAGAAAAACTGGTAAAGAGGCTGATGTTCAAGCATCCGAAGAGTCTGGCCGAAGCGTTTGAAAAGGCCGAAGGTTTTATCGTGGTGGAAGAGGCGATGGCTAGCCTGAAGCAGAGCTCTTCAGAAAAAGCAAAAGAGAAAGACAAGGAGAAGCCAGACAGTAATCAGAGAAAGAGTAGTGTCCGTAATGATCGGTTCGAAGGGAATCAAAAGAGGTATAACAATAACTGGATACCCAGGGGAGATCGTCCGCCCATTCCGACTCAGAAGGTGAATAAGGTATATACGCAACTCAACACGGATCGGGCTACTATTTTGGAACAAATAAAGAACCAACCATACTTCGAACCGCCTAAAAACAATCCCCGACCAGGATCTGGAGATCCTGCTTTATACTGCAATTACCACCGGGCGGTCGGGCATGATACGAATTCCTGCTGGGGTTTGAAGGAGCTCATTGAAAGGAAAGTTCAAAGTGGTACTCTGATGCAGTATGTAGCAGGACGGGAACAACAAAGGGACCAGCCGAGGAATAGGGAGTTAGCTCAAGTTGCCCAGCCTGTTCAACCAGTGCCGAACCAGGCGGTGCGGTATATTGTAGATGTGATATCTGGGGGAAACATGGGTAAGGTTGCAGGTAAGAAGAGACGAGGGTATCTGGACTCGGTGATGACTCTGGCAGATCAGCCTATAAAGGCCGAAAGGGCATATCCGGGTTCCATAATCTCCTTCACAGATGAAGATTTCCCTTCGGAACCTATCGAACCACACGAAGGAGCCTTGGTGATCACTGCACAGGTTGGTTCGGTGGATATGAAGAGGATGATGATCGACAATGGCCCTTCGGTGGATATACTATATGCTCATGCTTATCACCGAATGCCTCTGGATGGTCAGAAGATGGAAATTGGGCAGGAGGCCCCTTTATATGGTTTCAGCAACGATCCAGTCAAAGTGGCAGGAACTATTGAGCTGCCGGTTGTCTTCGGGATAATTCCCCAACAGGTTCAAATCATCTGTAAATTTTACGTTGTACATATTGATTCAGCTTACAATGCTATTTTGAGGAGACCTACTTTGACAGCTCTACAGGCAGTTACTTCAATTCCCCACTTCAAAATTAAGTTTCCTACGCCCCATGGAGTTGGCGAAGTCACAAGAGATTTGGACTTGGCGAGGAGGTGTTATCGGAATGCTCTAATCACCTCGGGAGTAGGAGTCAGCAAACAAAAACATACCATGGCCATTGAAATGGAGTCATTCACAGAAAGTGGAACAGAACCCTTAGTCATGCCCGTGGACGAGACCGAAGAGATCGAGTTGATTCCGGGAAAGAAAGAAAAAACAGTGAAAATCGGTTCGAGGCTTCCAGAGCCTTTTCGGACAAGTCTGATGGAGTTGCTTCGGTGTTATGCCGATGTCTTTGCTTGGGTTCCCAGTGATATGCCGGGGTGAGTCGAAAAGTGGCTGAACACAGATTGCAAGTGGATCCAGCTAAGAAACCAGTTTGGCAGAAGAGAAGGATTTTCGCACCGGAGAGACAGAGAATAATTGATGAGGAGATCACCAAGTTGTTGGATGCAGACTTCATCTTCGAGATTGATTATCCTTAGTGGATGGCAAACGTGGTTCTGGTACAAAAGCATAATGGCAAATGGCGAGTTTGTATAGACTATACCGATCTAAATAAGGCGTGCCCGAAGGATTTCTATCATCTGCCTCATATTGACCAACTTATTGATGCAACTTCGGGATACGCTTTGCTTAGCTTCATGGACGCTTTTTCGGGATATCATCAAATTTCTATGTGCAAGGAAGATATACCAAAGACAGCTTTCATTACTCATCGGTCGGTATATGCCTACAAAAAAATGACGTTCGGTTTGATCAATGTGGGAGCTACGTATCAGAGAATGATGAAGCACGTCTTCACAAAGCAACTCGGGAAAAATATGGAGGTTTACGTTGACGATGTGATTGTTAAGAGCATGTCAGTTCATGGTCATCTGGACGATCTGGAGGAGTGCTTCCAGAAAGTTCGTCATTATGATTTGAAGCTGAATCCGACTAAATGTACTTTCGGGTTCGGAGCGGGCAAGTTTCTGGGATATTTGGTCAGCAAGAGAGGCATCGAAGCTAATCCAGAGAAAATCCAGGCTATCTTGGATATGAAATCCCCACAGTCATACAAGGATGTACAGCGTTTAACTGGTAGAATAGCATCGTTGCGGAGGTTCATGTCTAAATCGGCGGAAAGGTACTTGCCGTTCTTTAACACATTGAAAGGGCCGAAGAATGCGAAGACATTCCAATGGACTTCGGAGTGCGAGGAAGCTTTCCAAGGAATCAAGAAGTATTTATCTTCGGCGCCTCTGTTGGTGAAGCCAGTTCCTACCAAACCTTTGTATTTGTATCTGGCTGCAAGTTCGTTGGCAGTAGGAGCAGTTTTGATGCGGGAAGTTGGGGGTAAGCAGCATCCGGTTTACTATGTGAACCATGCCCTTAGAGACGCAGAAACAATGTATCCAAACCTTGAGAAGTTTGCTTTTGCTTTGATCATTGCCAGTAGAAAGCTTCGACAGTACTTCCAAGGTCGGATAATAGTGGTATACACAGATCAGCCACTGAAGAAGGTGTTGGGAAAGCCAGAGGTTTCGGGGAGACTTGCTGCATGGACAATGGAATTATCTCAATTTTTCATAGAGTACTACCCACGAACAGCCATTAAAGGCCAAACCCTGGCCGATTTCGTGGTAGAATACTCATTTTCCGAAACTGATAGGAGCCTAAATGAAATGGAAGGATCTACGGAAACGGTGGCTACACTTCAGCAGGTGCACGATTATTGAACCTTATATGTCGATGGATCTTCTACTTCGGACCTTGGTGGTACAGGGGTAATTCTGACGAGTCCGGAGGGATTCAAAGTACAGCAAGCCATCATATTTGAATTTAGGGCCACGAATAATGAGGCTGAATACGAGGCGGTGTTAGCAGGATTGCATCTGGCCCAGAGTCTGGAAGTCCAAAAGTTGATTATTTACAGTGATTCTCAACTGGTCATCAAGCAAGTTTCGGGGGAATATGAGGCTCGAGGCTCTAAAATGGTTAAGTATCTTGCAGAATTGAAAGATCAACTTCAACACTTCGGCTCGTGTGAATTTCAAGGTGTTGGTCGAACTGATAATTCAAACGCTGATGCATTGTCAAAGCTGGCTACTATTGAATCAAACGCCTTTGACGGAACAGTTTACTTGGAAATCCTGAAACAAGCTAGCATCCAGCATGGGGAAGTAATGTGCGTAGAACGGTCTAATTGTTGGATGACTCCATACATAAACTATCTAGCAGATGGCGTACTACCTTCAGATCAGATGTTGGCTAAAAAGGTGAGATACAAAAGTGCAAACTTCATACTTATTGATGGAGATATGTATCGAAGAGCTTATTCCTCTCCATTACTGAAGTGTCTGGTCCCATCTGAAGCTGAATATGCCCTTCGCGAGGTTCATGAAGGTATCTGCGGTGATCACATGGCCGCGAAGTCGTTAGCATATAAAGTGCTTCGTCAAGGTTTTTATTGGCCAACAATTTTCAAAGAAGCTACTGATTATGTGAAGAAATGCCCGAAATGCCAGTTGAATAGTTCAATCCCACATCAGCCACCAGAAGAGCTATACTCGGTTTTATCTCCTATACCCTTTGCTGTCTGGGGGGTAGATATACTGGGTCCACTCGCGAAAGCAAAAGGTCAAGTCAGTTTTGTTATAGTGGCAATTGATTATATGACTAAGTGGGTAGAGGCGAAGCCTCTTCGGCTGATAACGGAACAAGAATGCTTGAAGTTTCTAAAGGAGTCAGTAGTATTCCGATTTGGAATTCCTATGGTGGTAATTTCAGACAATGGACGCCAGTTCGTAGGATCAAAATTTGAGGCGTTCTTGAAGGAGTTAGGGATTCAGCATCGAAAGACTTCGGTTGCCCATCCACAATCTAATGGGCAAGTTGAGGTGACTAACAGAATACTTCTGAATGAGATCAAGAGAAGGCTGGATGACGCCAAAGGAAGATGGCTTGAAGAATTACTTAGCGTACCGAACTACACCAAGGACTACAACGGGAGATTCCCCATTTAGACTGGCATACGGTTCTGATGCTCTAGTTCCGGTGGAAATTGGATCTACAAGTCTTCGGGTCAGTCAATTTAAAGAATTATACAATGATGAGGGACTCAAAGCTAACTTAGATCTGCTCGAAGAAGTCCGAGAGGCAGCCTTGTTAAAATTGGCCACATATCAACGTCGTGTGGCTAAATACTACAACAAAGGGGTAAAGCTTCAGAGATTCGAAGTTGGGGATTTTGTTCTTCGGGAGGTGGAGGCTTCTACGCCTCAAAATATGGGTAAACTCATGCCAAATTGGGAGGGCCCTTATGAAGTCATTAGCGTATCAAAGCCCGAAACTTATCGGTTGCAAGCCTTAGATGGGTCTGAAATTAAGAATACTTGGCATGCTGGAAGGCTCCGCAAATATTTTCAGTAGATCTAGTGTCAAAGTCCAGAAGTCTGTAACTACTACGACAATTATCAATAAAAGTGGCTTTTTTCTCCAATAATGGCTTTTCTTCATGACAGTTATAAGGTTGGATTCATTCGACTCCTCGTAGCGAAGCGAACTATTGATGGTCCAACCCGTTCGACTCTCGGAGAGAACGTGGTCACCAGTTATAAGGTTGGATTCCTTCGACTCCTTGTAGCGAAGCGAACTATTGATGGTCCAACCCGTTCGGCTCTCGGAGAGAACGTGGTCACCAGTTATAAGGTTGGATTCCTTCGACTCCTCGTAGCGAAGCGAACTATTCTTGGGTTGAACCTGTTCGGCTCTCGGAGAGAACGAGGTTGCCAGCTTGGTATAAGGTTGGATTCCTTCGACTTCTCGTAGCGAAGCGAACTATTGATGGTCCAACCCGTTCGGCTCTCGGAGAGAACGTGGTCACCAGTTATAAGGTTGGATTCCTTCGACTCGTTGTAGCGAAGCGAACTATTGATGGTCCAACCCGTTCGGCTCTCGGAGAGAACGTGGTCACCAGTTATAAGGTTGGATTCCTTCGACTCCTCGTAGCGAAGCGAACTATTCTTGGGTTGAACCTGTTCGGCTCTCAAAGAGAACGAGGTTGCCAGCTTGGTATAAGGTTGGATTCATTCGACTCCTCGTAGCGAAGCGAACTATTATTGGTTGAACCCGTTCGACTCCCGGAGAAAATGAGTTCGCCAAATTATGAGGCTGGATACCTTCGTCTCCTCGTAGCGAAATAAAAAATATATTTTTGGCTGAATAAGACGACGAAGTGGATATTTGTTATCTAACCCCCTCGGCTCTTGAGGAGAACGGGACTGCCAAATTGTTATGAAGCTGAATAACATTATAAGTTCTTCGGAACTAATATTCTTATTGAAAGATTGGTGAATTATTCATTCTAACAATGGTATATGGCATTCTTCGGTAATAAGTAAGTCTCGTCTTGTATTATTACTTGACTTTGTTTGAAGTGTTGAAGTTAAATCACATGTTGATTGGATAACAGTATAACTCAGACTGGAAAGAAATAAAAAGGGATAAGATATATTTTATTAACCATAATAAAGAAATTACATTATCAGTAAAATTTATACAAGTTTAGGAAGAATAGATTGTCTCCGGCATTACTCCTCGTCTTCATCTTCAGAAGAATCAAGCAGCAACGGATTTACGGCAACAGCGGCCAATTTAGCTTTACCTTTGCTCCGGGCTGCCTCGTAACCCTCCGCATACATTTGTACTATTTCATTAGTTAAGGCAGGAGACTTCCGGTATTCATTCTGAATCTCCTTGCGAAGCTCTTCGGTAAGAAGAGGCATCAACTTTAGGTCACGAAGCTCTCTTTCAACTTTCCCTCGAAGATCCAGATGACGTTCTTCGGATCTCTTAGCGTCTGACACGGCTAAGGACAGGTTCCGGTTATTGTCAGCTAACTGTTCATTGGCACGCTGAAGTTCTTCATTCTGTTGCATAATTGCGTTTTGTGAAGCTTCAGATGCGACCAGCTGCTCTTTCATCCTGGCAAGGTCATTTTGAAGACCCTTACAGTTGAAGCGGATATTTTCGTGTTCACTCCTTTCTTTCGCCAGTGCCGACTTTAAGATAGCATTTTCCCTCCGGGCAGCCTCCTCGTCAGCTTCAACTTCTTTATACTTCTGATAAAGACGCCCGAAGACTCCATTCGCCTACAGTTATTCATGGTTAGAAGAAATTTCAAGAAAATATCCGTGAGCTAAGGCAAACGAGATAATTTACTTACCCTAGCTTGATTAACCATGCCCTCTTCGAGCAGGTCAGAAACAGAACTGTTTCCAAATCGATGGTTATCTGTATCCAGAACGAAAGAGTTATAGAGGTGCAGAGGGAAGTCTTCGTTCTGGTCAGGCCATAGGCTAGGCGATCGAGAAGCTCTAGGCTTCGATCCGAAATAGGGAGAAGATGGTCGGGGTGGTGAAGTTATTGTTTCTTCAAAAAGAGGAGGGTCAACTGGTGGGGGTGAGCGGCCATCAGAAGTGTGTTTTGTCTTCCGAATAAGAGGAGAACTGGGTTCGACCTCAAATTCATCAGCCTCGGCAGGTTTGGGAGAAGATTGGGTAGTTTCAGTATGTAGTACTCTTAAATCTTCAGCGGTGAGGGGGATAATTTTTGCCTTGGCCTTCCGTTTTTTGGTATGAAGGATCTTGGTTCTTTTTTCGATAGACATGTCTAAGAGACTTTCGGTAAGGGCTGGGGCTAGGGCATGTTGGGATTTTTTAACAGCCCTTTTCTTCCGGCGAAGCTGGCTGGCCCCTTCGACAGGGTTTGAATCAGTAACTGGGGGGTCAGCAGCTTGGTCTTCGGCGGTTTGTTCTTCAATGTCTTGAGCTTCAGGAGGGTCTTGGGTTGGTTTGGCAGCAAGATATTCCTCCAAATCTCTTATCTCGGAGGAGGTGGGCTTGATAAGAGATACTGCAAAATTGAAAGATATATTTCAGATTAGATATTAAAATAAGATTGAAAAAGCTACGCAAACGTTGACTTCGAACTTACATCTGTGATTGTACAGCCATGCCTGCTTGCTTAGAAGGACGAAGCTCCACTCTTTCATGGGAAGCTTTTCCATGATCTTCGCTATCACCCGTACACGCTCCTCTGGGATATCACCGAGATCTGAAGTAACATGAGCGGCAGTGGTCCAGTCTGGGATGGAGGATATTTCAGGCCCCTTGACGAAAAACCACTTCTCGTACCATTTCTTATTACTTGACGGAGTATCCATCAGAGGGCGTTTATCAAATCTAGAGTTAGGCTTTGGAGCTTGTTTGCCTAGAACCTTGAATCCCTTTTCGCGAGACTTGCCAGAAGTAAAAAGAGTGAAGAACAAATCAATAGAAGGAGAAATCCCTAATTCGCTGCAAAAGGCGATGAAAGCAAGGATATGAATGTAGGAGTTGGGAGCTAATTGGGCGAATCCAACACCCATGAACCCTAAAAGGGTAATGACGAAGGCATGAAGAGGGAAACAAATCCCCTTCTCGAAAAAAATGACGGGTATGGCAGTCCAGCCCTCTGGACGTTGATACATTCGCTCGGCTGGAGTGGGCACTCTCAGAGGGTGAGTGTCAGGGATTTGGTATCGTTTTCGGATGACGTCGAGATCATCCTTTGAGAAATTGGAGGGAGTATTGGCGATGGGGTGTTGCAGCTCGTCTGAAAAATTGAAAGGAGGGATCTCTGGAATGGGGAGGGGAAGACTTTTACCAGACGAGGGCTTTGGTTTGGGATTCATCTCCGGAATGGTGTTATCGGAGTTTTGAGCAGCCATTGATGACGATTTGACTAAGAAGAAGAAAACCAGAGAAGGGAAGAAAGCTAGAGAGTCTTTAAAATTCAAATGGGCTGATAAAGCTATCTAAGTAGGAGATTCGGGGGTTTTATAGGAGAGTCTTTTCAATAAGTCACGAAACCCAAAGGCCGCACATTCAATAAATGTAATCATAGAGTTAACAGCTGGCGGTTCCTTTTTGAAATTGAAGAGTTGGCGTCTGACAGTGGATTTGGGGAGTTGGGGGTCCGTATTCATTTCCGGGTTCTCTAAGTGGACTTGGCAGAGTCTATTAAAATTCTTTTTAAGGACCCCGGCCGAACTTTGGTATACTCTTTTGTCAAACATTTTGTTTGACAAAAGACTAGGGGGCAATGTTGGGCTGTGGACATTTGGGCCGGTCAAATCTTATTTATTTTGGGCTTTTCGGGTCAAACCCATTTTGCCCTTGGTGCATTGGGCTATTTTCTAAATGATTATTTGGCATGGGCAGAAGCTGGTAGTGGGTGACAGATGGCAGCTTATGAACTAACTAAAAATTATCCCTAATCTATGGGATTAGCAGGCGGCTGATTGAGGTGATGGGCCCAGCCGTCTTTAGCCTCCTTCATTAATGTGGAGTTGACATAATATTGACTGAGTGAAAAGCAAGTATGGAAAAGCCTGCATGCAGCCAGCTGACGTAAGCATTGGGGGAAAACGTGCAAGTTGATGAGATGATATATGGGTACAAGGCACTACACAAGAGGGTAAGATAATGGTACCTTTTTTCTCTCCAGACACTAGAGCACACTAACCTCCATTGTTGAGCCTTTTCTCCGACCTATACTCATTCTCACACCGGAGCAATCCCCGGCGGCCCAAAGCCGTCGAGATCCGATGCTGACGTGTTTATTGTGCAGGATTAGGTGCGTTTTTTGTGATTGGGGCGCGTGGCGAGATCTTGGCGTTAACACTGCGCAAATATGTTTTCTTCACAGTTCTTCGTGATGAGCATAATACTAGACTGTTTTAAGAAAGTTATCTTTTAATCTGCTCAGAGATAAGATTCTTCTAGTGGGCTTCTGTTATGGGGGCATCTGTGACTGATTTATCTAGAGATTGATGGGCTGCATTTTTAAGTGCTCTCTGTCTTGTTTTTCACAGGTCCAGTGAAGGTGGCTTATTGTCTCTTGTATCCCCTACATTCTGTTAATAAAACTTCTTTGTTATAAATAAAAATGCACAACCAGTTATAATGCTTTCTAGAAGCCTATACTTAGGATATTTGAATTATAAAGAATATTAGTTCCCAGTACACCTTTGCACCTGTTGGTGTTGAGATGTATAAAAAAAATTAGAAATTGAACTTTTTATCGAAAAAAGAAATATCATTGCTCTTTATTTTATTTTTATTTTCATGATAAGCAAAAAATATTGCTCTTTCCCTTCATCACTTCAACCCACTATTAAAGGAGCCATATTTGTATGTTGACAAATACAATTGAAAAGTAGTATCAATGCAAAAGCTAACAACATAAGTCAAAGAGAAATTAAAAACTAAACACTATTAAGTCCATACCCGTGCCACAACCAATGAATCAATAGGATTCTTTCCCATTCCAATCCAGATTAGGACAGCTGATGCCATCATTAACGCAAAAGCGAACACTGTAACCTGGTAAAAAGTCCCGAGTTAACATTTTTAGCGTCATTTCTTTGTGCAACATCTGCAGAATAAGATCTCTAACGAGATAAAGGCAAGACAGAAAAGGAAATATACATTAGATTACAAAAGGTAAGTTTGTACTGCCTCCGTACCAAGATTACAACTTTTTGGCGGCTCCCAACATGATTAAGTCGGAAGGAGCAACAACTTCTGCGTCTATCGCCACTGGATTTCGGTTTTTTCATCTTTTCCAGCAAAGCTTCCTGAGGACTAGATCCTTCTTCATCATCATCGTCATTATTTGTCTGATGGCAAAGGTCCACCCTATAAAAGCATCCTCAGAAGACGTATATTTTGTATCTCAGAAAAGATTAAACATAAATTTGAATGTGCAAGTTAATCAATTTATGAAAAACAACAGTAAGTTAACTTGTTAGCTGTTCTAGAATCTAGATGATAATATCAACTTACAAATACGAGATTTTTCCCTTTAAAATACAGTTAAGACAGCCCAAACCATGATTGTGTGTCAGTCTGCACACTTGGCGCGCTTATACATTTATCAGTTTATTGTCAGTATAAATCCTCTAAGTTTCTATAAATAGAGAGGGCACATACCAGAAAGACAGAAGCAAGAGAAATGCTGCAAGAAACAGAATTTTGGGGCAAGCTGCAAAACAAGATCTTCGCCATTTAACTTCCTATCAATTGAACGATTATCAGAGAATCTTGCAATCAATTACAGAGAAAGGGGCATACCCATGACGAGAAAGCCACAAGATTGTGACCAGCATAGCCAACCCTTACAAGCAGCAATAAGAGTTAACACAAAATAAAGAAAGTAACCTGTCATTAAAAAAGTAATTAAATGAGCTACTTCTAAGCAAAGAAGAAAAAAACAGCTAATAGGGGACAATTTAAAGGAAAAGTACCGCAGGCAACCACCAGAAACAAGACTATTTGAGAACAATCATGAATACAAGTTTATGTCTGAACTTAGCATCAGAGACTAATTTGTTTAGACTCACTGCTCATTCTATGCATGCAGAAAAGTATCATCCAAATTAAGAATGTTGTAATTCTTAGAAGAAGAAAAAATAGCATCTTGTACAAGGGCAAAAATTGCTATCATGAGAGTAAGGACCCAAATAGCAAATTTTATTTTATTTTTAATTTGATAAGTAAAGACCTACTTGAAAATATGGAAGGACAAATAATACACTTTTAACATACCAACACATGAAGGCACAGGTCTTTATGTTGCATTTTACACGCCTTCATTGCACACTTCCATAAACGATGCTCCTATTTCAAACTATGTCCCCAAAGAAATCTTCTATCCTCCAAACTTTAACGGATTTTAGGAATTTGAATAAGAGAGAAGCAATACTTTCGGGATATTAAAAAAAAAGAAGGTAGATAGGAGTTCAAATTTGAAAAAGAGTACAAGGACCTCCTTGCAAGTTGGGGTACACGTCATTCATTTAAGACTTAGTACTCAGTTAAGCAGGTGGAAGTGAGTCATGTCCATAACAGATTTCCTATTGGAGGTGTGTGTGTGCGAGGAAGGGTGCGGGGGGGGGGGGGGGGGGCACTGAAATGTGGGCTCTGCTAATATTGAATTTATTGAAGAAATTGAATACACTATCTTTTGCAGCTATTCAGCTTCCAAGCACAAGAAATAAATGTTTTATTGCGCTACAGTTATTTTCCTTTTCTCAAAAATTTACACTTTGCAGTTAGCAGAGAATTTGATACACAGTATTATACTGTGTCCTACCTACTATTTTGTCATTCATATGTCCTATTAGCTTTGAGCCTAAAGGGAAATCGCTCATCAAGAAGGCACATCTTGTTGCCAGGTGCAACAGATTTCAATGCAACGACAAGAGTAGGTTCAAAGCAATAAAAGCTGGCACAAAATAAGAATTGTTTAGCAAGTTGAAAATCTTCCTACCCACATTGGAAGACCCAATTAATAGATGAAACACCTGCAATTTCACAATCAATGTATCAAGAGCAAATTAGAATGATCTAAATAGGGAACACAC
The DNA here is from genome assembly GCA_020205555.1 of Panax stipuleanatus. Classification (NCBI taxonomy): domain Eukaryota; kingdom Viridiplantae; phylum Streptophyta; class Magnoliopsida; order Apiales; family Araliaceae; genus Panax; species Panax stipuleanatus. The sequence continues at coordinate 13,117,811 of CM035122.1, forward strand.
AAAATCTAAAATAAAAAAAATTAACAATATTATAAGCCAGATGTATCATAAACAAATAATTTACCTATACTTGCTATCAACAATGTAGCATTTTGAAACTAAATAAAGAAGATGACCACATAAAGACTTCATATTATTAGTAAAAGTTCAGGGATTATCGCTTCAGAGAAGTTAAATTTTGAAAAAACCTTAAGTTTCAAATCTACCCTATCAAAATGTATGCCCATATACTGCAGCTCATGTCTTGTACACTTTAAATCTGAATATAACTTGTTTAAAATTACATCTAGAAATTAACAAGCACAAAAGAAAATATAAAATGCAGCATTCTTTTACATGAGAAACTTGAAGGTCAAATATATTTTATCCAGGCATAACATTGAAGATTTTCTTTCAATGTCAGATATTTCAAACAATGGCAATTGATTGCACATGATCAAATTCCAGTGTACTAGTCAAACATAGAGCAATATCTGAATGAACATAGCATACAAAGTGAAAAGTGTCAGTCATCATTAAGGCAGCAAACTGCAACTCAAAATATGAAGTTGTGTGGTTGGATTTTTCATGGCAAACCTCAATGAGCGTCTTGATTTTAGAAAAACACAAAATCTAAATAATTATACTATAGTACATATTAGATAGCATCTAATCTAAGTATAAGTAAACAGAAAATGATTTTGCCTGGAATTTAATAGGGAATCTTTGTATAGAGTAAATAACCTTGATTCCATATAATTTTAGTGGAATGTCAGAGAGCAAATAACCTTGATTCCATATAATTATAGTGGAATGTCTATGATATGATTGTCCTTTAAATTTACTGAACTGGCCCGTTTCTAACCGGTTCACAGGCGAACCAACCCAGAACCAAACCAATTTTCATCCCTAGGATAGACTCAAATCCCAAAGCTTGCAGGGTAAAGGGAGAGGTCTTACTACTACTAGGCTATCACCTTTGATCTTAAGAAAAGAGAAAGTTAACATTTCCTTTTCAAACAAAACAAGAAATGCAATGATATTGTGCCCATATCAAAATGCCATATATATGTAACTATAATCTTACACTACACACACACACACACACACACACACACATATATATATATATATATATATATGTGTATGTATATCAGAAAAGATAGCAAGAGAGAAATAAAAACTAAAGTGTTGATACAAGTATTAGATTCTCAACCAAAGAACTTGATGACATAAAAAAAATACATTTTCATTGAGTTTTATATTTGAACATTGTATTCGTTCTAAGATTCTTCTCCTAACTATTAAGTAAAATAACAATGAAATCAACGGTTGAGGAGAAAAATAATAAAGCATCTCTTACTTTCTGGCGAGTCAAGCCGATTTGTGAATTCCTTGAATGAATCCTCATCAACTAGTACAACAATGGCATTAGAAATCAAAATTAGAATAATATAATAAATTCACATGTTCAAATAATTTTGTATCAAAATTACACTTCTTGAGAGCAGACATTTTGGCAACCATAATTAAGCACCAGATATATAAAACAATAAGCACAAATTATGTGCTTTGTGCAACCATTCAATTCCTAGACTAGCTAGGTCACAGGAAAGGCCTTCAGGTACACACCTGGAGGCATCTCAACAATTATGCTACTAGTTGATTCAGATACAGTAAAATCATACAACGATACAATGATACGAAATGTTCAAATTTCCCGAAAACCTCTCAATCAGTTCATACGACAAAGGAATCAGAGAAACCATAATCAATGTACAAAGATAATTGCTTTAGGGGAGTTTCCTGGGGTGCAATTTCAGATCTTCATGGCGGCCTACCTTTCAATGAGGACCTTGCTTTATTCTGTCTCTTGGTTTCTTTATATTTCGGACTCCTTGTCCTCTGCTATTGTACTCTCCCTTCTTTCTAATAATCTTTTTATGTAATTAAGCAATCAATGTACAATGGAAAATTCCCTTTCCTATTCCAAGTATTTCTAATATCCAATGCTTGTTTTAACTACGACCTGGTTTTTTTCAGATAACAACACTTCATCTTGATTTTATTCGAACCAGTTCTGATTTTATAGTAAAGTGCCTCACTGAAATTGATAAATTCTCTTCAACACGTGCATAAAAATCATCTTGAAAATTATCACAATAAAATCACAAGCAGCAACTAATTTGAAAATAACAGCGCAGCAGAGTGGGCATCACAAGTTACAACCATTTTGTTTACTGGACTAGCTGTAGAAAAAAATAACATAAGCTTCTAAACAAATAATTATTCAAATAAAGATTCAAGCTTCCCTATAAGACCAGATTCTAAAGTATATTCTTTTCTCCAAATAACAAAAAAAAAATTATAATTCAAGTAAAGATTCAGACTTTCTCTCAGAAGGCAAGATTCTACAGCAAATACAGTGCCTCAAATACCCCTTTTAGCTAAAATTTCAATTACATTGCTATCGAACAGAAAGTAACTAAAAATTACAAAATTGAAGTAAATAAAATTATCCCTTCTATCCACTCCATTACCCTAAAATAACAAAAACTTAATCCAAATACCAGTCTAGAAAATGAGATGGGCTACTCCCTTCAAAACCCACAAACAATTTTCAAAATTAAAAACACAACCATGTATGGCTATATTTGTATATATATATAAGGGGGTGAAAGGAAAAAATAAAAATAAAAATAAAACAGACCTGGTAGAATGCAAGAACAGCAATAACCCCATCAACACAACCAAAGCCTTTGGATAATAACTTCCATCTCTCAATTCCAACATTATTCTCTCTCTAAAACATGCGGCTTTCCTATATGTGGATAAATTTACATATACAGATATATAAACTATATATATAAATGTTGTCTCTCTATCTCTCTCTCAAAGAAGTGAGAGAGAAAACAAACAAGGCAGCTGGGTGTGGAATTAGAATTACAAGAATGAAGTGTACGGAATCGAAAATGATATCTTTTTAGAAGGTTTCTCTCAATGACTGATCTGCTTGTCGATTCAATTGATACACTTTCTCTCACTAGACATATATACACTCATATATGTATATATATGTGTGTATATGGCTGTGGTTATATGTGTAGATATTTGACAGATGCAATATAAAGAGTATGACATTTAAGCATAATTTGGCCACTTTAACTGATCAGTTGATCCTGCTCAACTCTTTGATAGACCATGCAAAGTAGGTTGTGAGTTTTTCATTCTTTCCTGTCAGTTTCTTGCTAGAATATTCAGATATAATATTATGCCTGTGAGAGAAAACAAATTATTCCATCCTTTTGACTTGGAATTGATAAAATGTGTTATGAATCAACATATGCCCTACAATTTGTCAAATTTTCTGATGAGTTCATTTGAGTATTGCTAGCAGCAAAATTATTTGGGTTTTGGTCTGCTCCTTACCCCTATATTTCAACATCTTGGCATTAATGTGCTTAGCCACCAGACCCAATATGTTAAGAGTACCAATATTGTGTCTCACTTGAATCTGCCACCCAGACCTCTTATGATATTTGACCCTGAAGTGACTGAGTCTCCTGAACCCCACCAAAATCTGTTGTCCCAAATTGATGCCTTGAATAGCTTAACTCAGCTAACTTTGAAAAACCAATCCAATATATTGAGTCTCTTTAATTTTCTATGCATCACATTAGAGACATGCTATACATGTTAATGGAACTTCAGAAGGTGTCTGTACCATCCTTCAGTTTCCCTGCTGGGACCAGTTCTGCTCAGGCAGTTCAGCCTGAACCAAACCAGACTGAAGACTCTCTTCCGTCTCTTGGCCTGCACTTCTCTCATCTACCAGAGTTCTAACTATTTGAAAGCTTTGTAATATATATATACTAACTAGCTATTCAGGATGACTGTACGATAATACTAACGAAAACTAACTATGCATGCAATAGTCTACTGCAGACTACTTATGATAAAATACTAACTTTTTCTGCAGGTTTAAAATTTAGTTACTAACTTTTTGCAGGTTTTAAATATTATTACTGACGTTTTTCTGCAGGTTCTAAACTTAAAATTTTGTTCCCCACTTTTTGTAATGACAAAGGGGGAGATGAAAAATATATACGGTGTAATAACTGCCATATAACTGCTATGTATTAATTGCTATGTCACTGCTCTGCACACTACACTGAAATTTTGATGAGTTAAAATTTTTTTCTGAAAAATCTGAAATTTTCAAAGCTCGTGTATACAGTAAGGGGAAGCAGTTACTAAGGGGAAGCAGTTGTAAGATCAAAAATATTTTTGGTTTGTTGTCATCATCAAAAAGGGGGAGATTGATAGATCTCTAAACAAATCAATTTATTTTGATGATGTTGATGATAACAAACTTAGTAAATAGGATTAAATCTAAAATAGGTAGAATCCTCTCTATAGGATTATTATAAATATTGATTTTAATTATTCTATTTTATTCCTATCAAAAATTATTTTTCATCCTAAAATTGAATTCATTTTTCTTGACCTTGATAAATTAATTATCAAGTGTTAATTAAATTTATTCAAATATTAATATTTTCTAAGGCAAGAAGATTCCTATTATTTTCTAAACAAATCTTTCTGAACTCTTATTGGACAAAAAGTATTTTAAAATCATTTTATAATATATATACATATATTACGGTATATATCGGTGGGGATCAGGAGCCATACGCTTAAGGAGCACTACTCCCTTAAAGAGCACTATTATTTATAAACCTCCGTGTTTTTCTTTTTTTAATTTTCTCTCTCCTCAAACATTCCCTTCAGACTCTCTCTCTCCAAAATCACGACACTTCCTTCTCCAAAATCAGTTACTTCCTTCTCGGAAATCTTCGCAAAATTGCAGAAAGGAGAAGAAATCTTGCACAATACTTTCAAACGAAGCCCTAGAAACAACACAAATCGAGAATTTCATAGGTCCAGATCTCGTGAGGGGAAGAAATCGTGCCCTAGAATCGGAACGGGGAAGAAATTGGACTTCGAACTCTTCACAAATCGGTAATTAATTCATCCATTTCTTTCTCTTGTATCTATTATCATTTGATTCTTGATTATTATTCAACTTGTGTTTTACAACTTGTGCATTTTTGGACTCTGTTTTACAGAAGCTTATAAGCAAACATGTCCCTGTTCTTTCTCCCCAAATTCTTGCTTCATTGCAGTTGTTGTCGATTATCCTCTTGTGATTCGTGATCTGTTGTCGCTCAAGGTACTCAGACCAACTCTTCTTTTATTTACTTGTCTGGTGTTTATAATCTCAATTTGATCACAGAAATATTTTTACTGTTGGAATCTGAGTCACTTTATGACATATCTTTGCTATTGGTGATATTCAAGTAATGGGTGATGGGATATTTGACACTTAATATCTAAGAGTAGAAACAAATTGATGCAGCTATAATTATTTAATTAAGCATGTCTCAAGTCCAAATTAGTAAGTGTTTTTTTTAATTTTTTGGTCTTAAAAAGATTACCTCCTTATGTTCATATTGACATAACCTGTTGTAGAATTAGGGGTACCTTATTGTTCTGTCAACCTATTCCTTCATTTTCAGAATTGCCTCTTTTTGTCTTAGTTCCTTCACTGCATTTTCAGATTTTCATTGTGTCCTCAAATTATTTTTTGCATTCAGAATTGTGTGCTGAAATTTTTTCCTTCAATATAGTTGTTGTCTCAATAATTCTTCTAATTGTCCAGGTGTAAATATAATGGATGACATGGACCATTATCTTTGTTTGGTTTGTTGCAGTACACCAATTGAAGTAACCGAGATGATCTTGAAGGGGAGGATGAATTGACCTTTTGGATGACATATTATTCTCATATTCTCAGTGTGGTTGACTTGATTGTCCACATGGCATCCATCTAAATAAATCTAAGCCTGATGCTGCTGTTCCAATGATGATACAAGCCACATTTTGGTTTCGAGCTAGGGTCTTTTAAGTTGATTTTTTTTTTGCTTGTTAGTTTGAAATAACTTCAGTCCTTGTATGTCATAACAAGGTTGAGTCTTTGTGGTTGTCTAGTTGTATGAATGATTAAGCCAAGCCTTTAGGCTGGTGCTCATTGTTCCCCATTTTTGTGAAAGTTGATTTTGTTTCTTTCATAGCAATTTTTGCACTGTTTACATATGATGGTTGCATGCTTGAAATCAGGTTTAGGGAAGTTGTTGTATCAGGGACGGTGTGTGTAAAATATGTTTGCTTTTACTTCTTTCTTATTTCTTCATTTCGTTGAAGAGTTGTAAGAGTATCCTCGGCGTTTGCAATTTATGATATCTGGCTAAACAAACCATTTAAGATATCTGATTCATCATAATAATCAGTGGGTGGTTCTACACTTCTATGTATAATATTTTTCAACCACTATTTCCAATATCAAATTTTAATACTCTTCTCTCAAAACAAGTCTCAATTGGCAAATATTTTTATTTTCTGGTCATCATAATTTCATTATTATGACACTAAAATAACCAAAATAAATATTTTTTTGTGGAATGGAAGGAGTATTAAAATATGTTGTGGATGTGTGGCATAATTTTTAAATTATATATTTCAAAAACATTCAGGCAAAGAAACTCTAGATTTATAGAAATACAATTACTGCTATTTTTAAAAGAGAACAAAAATTTAGAGAGATGAACAAAAAATTTTCTTTATGGCAGCAGTCTGAGTATCTTTAGCTATTTTTGACAGGGATATGATCCACCCGAACTTCTCTTTGCTCTAATTCCCTTGGTGACTACATGACTTACATTCAGAACAAGAAGAAGAATGAAAGAAAGAATAACAAATTGTTAAATAAAAGCTTACAAACCAAAAGGGAAAGAAAAAAGAAACTAGAAAACATCCCACTGCAACTAAACAAGATAAATCCTAAATACAATAAGCATTGTCCAAAAAGATGTTATAATCAATCTTCTTCCAGCAACTAAAAGTTTTTGCATCTCACAACTTGAATGAAAGGGATATGATTAACACCCTGAATACATAGTACAGAACTTTACACATAATTTAAGTTATAAAACTTCTCTCTCTCCCCTAACTGTTCCATCTCCCAACTTCCCACAACCTAACTGTTCCATCTCCCAACTTCCAAGTTACAATTTTTTCCTATGTAGGCATCTTCTTGCACAGAGATGGTTCCAAAGAAATTCCATAGTAGCAAAATCACAGAAACCCATAGGATTATCAAGTACGTCCTCTGTTTGTGTCTAACATTTTGAGCTTCATTCTCAAGAGCCCTCAACTTTCTCAACAAACCAGGAATCACTTGAATGGCTACTCGGCTGCATTGGAGGATCATACCACATGAAATACCCGTAACCATGAGGCTGTCAAAAAAGAAAATTTTTTCATAACAAACTTAATATCAAAGGAAATTGAATAAAGATCTTACAAGGCATATACTTATGGAGTACAAATACAGGATTGAACCAATTGTGATTTGAAAGAGGCAAAAATATCAATCTTTGAGGGGACTTGGCTTAAAGTTTAAAAAGCCAAAAAAAAACTGGAAGTAACTTAATATAATTTCAGTTATCGTTGTTGCTCCCTCTCTCCCAAAATAAGTGATGGGTTTGATTGACAAAGTTTAAGGAACATAATATTTGTCCAAAAAGTATAGATTTACTTCTCATTATGCCTTATGAAACAAACAAAATATCAAACATAAAAACTAATGGTGGGATCACTTAATTTTAAACAGCAAGGTAAAAATAGTCAAATGTACATGGAATGTAAAACTTATTCACTTATTTTGGGCATCCCGAAAATGGAAGTCCATTAACTTAGTTTGTAAAGGAGGGAGTATCACTCTTATATAACTTAAGACTTAAGAAGAAACTCTAGCTTTGAGGGGACATTGGCCTTCAACATATAGGAAGCCAACTGAAAAATAGGATGATAATGGACTGGAATAAAAACACAACCAGGAAGTAAGGAATATTTTCTGTACTGCAAATGCTGCTTACTAATATTGAGTTCCTTAAAGTTACATTTAATTTAAAATTTGATGATAAGGATGCATGAAACAGGGGGAACTCTAGCTTTTCATGTGTTGTCAACAACCTCATGCAATTAAATAAGGATGCATGAAACAAGGGAAAATAATCCACAAGGCTGATGATGCCAAGTAATTTTAAAATACAAATTGAATAATATAATGAATGAAACTCAAGTGGTGGACCAATGAATAACCGGAAAATTAACAAAGGACTAACAGTATACAAGGACTAGGTTATGTTCTACATTATAAAAGCTACTCAGTATGTTACACATATATGCTAATGGTCTAAAAGGGGTTGGGCCTTCATGTGCATCCTTTGCTATGGTTCACCGTGAACGCCGCATTCACTTGTTTTCCGAAAAGTAACAGATCAAAAGGAAAGGATGGGAGGGAAAGAACGGACTAACAGTATAGAAACTCAAATTGTACATATAAAACAGAGTACAATGGCAAAAAAAAGGCAAAAATAAGTATTGTTACTGATTTGTGAAGAGTTCGAAGTCCAATTTCTTTCCCGTTCCGATTCTAGGGCACGATTTCTTCCCCTCACGAGATCTGGACCTATGAAAAGCTCGATTTGTGTTGTTTCTAGGGCTTCGTTCGAAAGTATTGTGCAGATTTCTTCTCTGTTCTTCAATTTTGTGAAGATTTCGGAGAAGGAAGTAACTGATTTTGGAGAAGGAAGTGCCGTGATTTATTTTGGAGAGAGTCTGAAGGCAATGTTTGAGGAGAGAGAAAATTAAAAAAAGAAAAACACGGAGGTTTATAAATAGTAGTGCTCTTTAAGGGAGTAGTGCTCTCCTTAAGTGTATGGCTCCTGATCCCCACCGTATATATATATATATATATTTAATGCATGCATGCATGTGACCGAAATATATTGTGTGTGCCTAAGTGTGCCGAAATATGTTGTCTGTAAGTGTGATAATGAGATGTGCTGGAGAGACTTGCATGGATTTTGGGAAAGTAAAAGACCTAGCCTTTATATTTGAAAAGCTTGCATGGTTTTTAATTTTGTAAAAGACTTGCCTACTTTTTTGAAAGAATTACATGCAAACCTTTTCAAATAATGGTCAGTAGGAAATTTCTTACTTCAATCCGTGTGCTCCTCCCTTCATCCAAACCATTAAATTTTCATTATGTAATCTGAACCTTTGATTCAAAACTCAAATTTCAAAAATTACTATTTTGCCTTCAACTTCAAAATCCTACAAATTGGAGGCTTTTTATTCATTCTAAACTTACCAATTCAAAAGCAAAGAAAAGCTATATCTTCTGAAAAACCTTTCTCTAAATCTTCTACTTCAAAGTCCTATTTCTTGAAAGAAGATTAAATTGGTCAAAGTAGTTGAGATAAGTCATTAAATTTCTGTATTTATATTATCTCATAAACTGCTTATATATATAGATATATTGAAGATAAATTGTTATACATATTTATATATATCTATACTTAATCTATTAAATATTATAAAAAATTTGCACTTAGATACCGGATAATTCGGATGTCATTGATATGAAACTCTCCGAAACGATCTTTAAATTCTAAGTGGTTTTTTTTATCAATATTGATACATTATATACGTATTGAAAAATATTTATATAATTATCAGATTGTGAAACAAACAATTTGGTCAGAACTTAGATACCGGATAATTCAGATGTTACTTTCGTAAAAGTCTCCAAAACGGTCTTTAAATCCTGAGTGACCAAATTATTCACAACATAGATTAACTATAATATAATATATATAAGTGGGTGAAAATTTATCATTGTGATACACATTTATATATATCTATATTTAATCTATTAAATATTATAAAAAGTTTTGTACTTAGATACCGGTATTATTCGGATGTCATTGATATGAAAATCTCTGAAATGGTCTTTAAATCCTAAGTAAGCTTTTTATTAATATTGATACATTATATAAGTATTGAAAAATATTTATATAATTATCAGATTGTGAAAAATACATTTGGTCAGTACTTAGATACCGAATAATTCAGATGTTACTTATAAGTCTCCGAAACGGTCTTTAAATCCTGAATGGCCAAATTTTCACAACATAGATCAAATATAATATAATATATACGTGGGTGAAACAATTCCTTCAAATACTGTTTATTTGATAAATCTATTATATTTGATAAACTGTTATAACAAGTATTCTATTTCATCTACAAAAATACTTGTTGCATTTTAAGTGATTTCATTTGGTTTTCTTAAATCAAAGTTATATCTTTTCAAAATCATAAAAACACACTCTTTATAAAGAAAAATCTTTTTTTAGAAGTATTTAATTCATAGAAAAATATTCTTTATCAAAAGAAAAGAAATTCTTTATTAAACTGCTTCAATTTACTTATTTGTTTATCTGAAGCATTTCACTTAAAAGTCTTGAACTTTTATATTTGATCATAAATTATCTATCTGCTTATTTGAAGCATCTCACATAAAAGTCTTAAACTTTTATACTTGACCTTAAATTGCATATCTGCTTATTTGAGAAGCGTTACTATAAAAGTTATCTGAACTTTTATAAACCTGTACTAAACTTTATCTACTTACTTTAAGAAGCATATTCAAAACTATCTTTTTGTAAAAGGAAAAGGGTAGAGTCAGTTTATTTTATATCTGTAAGAAAGACAAAAATTCTTTGACCAAAACCAGAGTCTTAGAGAGGTCATCTGGGAGTTGGGTCTCTAGTGAACTTCTGAGGTGAGGAAGAGATTGTTGTTTCAAGACCAGGTTATAGAATAGTTTTAAGCTCTAAAACAAGGTTCAACTAAGCTTGAGGAAGGAGCTGGGAGTTCGCTGTCCAAGATAGTTAGTTGTGAAGAGTTGTAAGTTGATTTATAAAACTTTGTAAAGGTTTCTCCACCTAGTGAATGAGCATTTATTACTGGGAGTAATAGGATCTCAAGCTCTGGAGAGAAGCTTGAGACTGGACGTAGCAATATACCCGAGCTGTATATTGTGAACCAGATAAATCTCTGTGCATTGTGTGATTGAATTTTTCTAACTCTGCATATTAATCTCTAACACTATTAATTAATTTGCTAAAAATTCAAAAAGGCCTAACATAATTTTTTAGCCAGTAATAATCCATTCAACCCCCCTTCTAGATTATTATTGGACTTTCAATTGGTATCAGAGCGGTGCTCTTTAACTTGTTTGTTAAGTGAATACATGCATATCTAAGAGTAGATCTATCTATGGCCTACAATGCTACCGGTTGCGGAGAATGACTATCAATGTCTAGACCTCCACTATTTGATGGCACAAACTTTGCCACCTGGAAGAATAGATTCAAAATCTATGCCAAGTCACAAGGAATCAAAATCTGGCTGGTAATAAAATGAGGTGTAAGAGTTCCCACAAAAATTAAAGGTGAAAAGATCATTGAGAAAGATGCAAATGAATTCACCACTGAAGATGAGGAGACCATTAATATAGACGCCAAAGCCGAGCAAGTGCTTACCAGTGCTCTTATAGAAAAAGAATACAAAAGAGTTAGCAACTGCAAGAATGCTAAGAAAATCTAGAAAAAATTGATTGTAACCTATGAAGGAACCAATCATATCAAAGAAACCAGAAAAGATGCTCTAATCCAAGAGTATGAAAGCTTCAAGCTAGAAGAAAGTGAAAAAATCATTGATATGAAAACACGCTTTTCCAGAATCATTGATGAACTAGAACAACTGGAAAAAGCTTACACAACAAATGAGAAGAACAGAAGGATCCTCAAAGCTCTTCCATCTGTATGGAAAATGAAGGTCACAACCATCAAGAAAATGCAAGATCTAACTGCATATCCTCTTGATAGCCTTATTGAAAATCTTCGTGTCCATAAAATAGACATGCTAGTAGAAAAAGCGGGATCAGATACAGATCTCAAAAAGAAAGGAATCGCTTTCAAAGCTCTACTAGTTGATCAAGAAAGCGATGATGAGGAGTTAAATAAAGAACTCCCGAGTCTAGATTAATAACGAAATTGCTTTATTATCAAGACAACTCAGGAGAGTAATACAAAGTAAAACAAAAAGATATGGCAAAGGCTTTATGAAGACAAATAACAACTTCAAAAACAAGCAAGCTGTAAGACTCCATATTTTATGAATAAGATTTAATTTTTTTTATATATTATTTTGAAATAGTAAGGTGTTGATTTGATAAATGTGATAAGTTATGGGTGAAATGTGCAAAGTTTACAAAGTAAGCAAGTGGTTATAAAATATTCGTTGTATCGGGGAATATTCGTTTGGTCGAGGAATATTCTTTTTGTCAAAGAATATTCGTACTACGGCGCAGTCATTGGTGGACCCCACAACGAAATGAATGTCGGATATAGAAAGCGACAGAAGTAACCTTTTTATAAAAATAACGGCAAAACTGTTACCATTAGAACTGTTAAAATACCCGGTGGTTAAAATACAGTAATACGTGGTGTTGCACAGTAGCACACGGTATTGCACAGTATTTCGAATTATTGATTCTTACGTAGGAAGGCACTTACTCAATTATTGTTGTAGTAATTACTATTCAATATTTTATATTATTGATTCAATAATTGTATAATATTTTATTGGTTCAATATTTGCTACGTTGATATTTTATATCAATAAGTGCTACTTTGCTATTTTATATTATTGATTCAATAATTATCATTGCACATTATTTTAAATTATCAAATCAATAATTCATATTATTTGAATAATATTATTAGATAGCATTATTGGCAATGTCTAAGGAAGTTCTGTCTAGGAAAGAGGTTCATTAATTGCGCGCCAGTAATGAGAAATCCTTATCGGAAGGCCCCCTCTTTCCTGAGAACGACCTGGTTGTCAATATTGTAGTTCTGTAATATTATTTGTGAATAATTAATTTTTGATATATATGATAAGGAAATATTTATTCAATGTGGATTTAAACGGAGGAATTTTTAACATGTGACATTTGTTGAAAGTTGGTATTTTATCTTGTCCGATAAAATAATTCATTCAAATATATTATTATAATATTACATTATAAGTAGTATGATGTGATTATATAATAGTATAATTTTTATAATTTGAATGGTAACATTATTATAGTAAATTCATGGTATAAAAGTTAAACGAGGTGAAAGAGTGCAAATTGAATTTGAACTCTTATGATGCAAACAATGATGTCATCGGAGCGATGAGGTAAGCAAGGATGTCATCGGAACAATGAGGTAAGCAATGATGTCATAGAATCGATGATGTAAGCGATGATGTCATAAATTATGACAAAAAGACTATTTTACCCTTACTCTGCCTAGCCTATAAATATAAGCTCATTTTTTTATTATTTCTCACCAATTCACTAAAGCTATAGAGAGAGAGAGTATAGAGAGAATAAGAGAGAAAGAAGAAGAGTATTCTGCTATTACACTAGTGCAATCTCCAAATTTTTAAGGTAAGGGGTATTATTTCTTTCGTATTCATAAAGAGAGTTATTTTTTTCAATACTCGTAAAGGTTGTTATTCCATTCCTTATTATTCTGTTGGAATAACCTGTCTACGCGGACTACCGCATGTATGGTGAAATCCTGTTGTTATTCTATTCTTTATTATTCTATTGGAATAACTTGTCTATGCGGACTACCGCATGCCTGGTGAATAACCCTTTGTATTCAGTTGTTATTAAATTGTGGAAATAATCTGTCTGAGCGGACTACCGCCTGATGGGTGAAAATCCAATTGCAGTTTCGTATATTGTTTCATTTCATATTCCTAACTCTAAACTTACTACGGTAAGTATTGCTTCTAGAATTCCTGAAATGATCAGAAATTCCTTGAGTTTTGCGCTTCATCTAATATTATTTCACTGGAATATTGGTCTGAACTTTCTTGCCAAATTTTTATCTTTTCATGTCGAGTTACTATTCGCGAGTTACTATTTACGAGTTACTATTCACAGGGTACTATTCATGGTTATTTTTTTTCCAAATCATCTTTGATTGGATCCAAGTTTTGATCTTCATTCTTGAACTCTGGATAAATTCTCAAATATTTGTCCTTTATCTCACTGAATTCGTTATTCGTATTGTTTTCATCATCCTCAGTCCTAATTGGTGATATTACTGAATATCTTTGGCCTGTAGTGCAAAGATGAATGATTATTTGATGAATATCTTTGGCCTGTAGTGCAAAGATGAATGATTACCTGATGAATATCTTTGGTCCGTAGTGCAAAGATGGACATGTGTTGAGATAAACATAACAAACTGGTGATACAAATGAATATCTTTGGTCTGTAGTGCAAAAGATAAATATTTGATTCGAGATATATATTGATTGATGTTACAGGGATAAAATATTGATGATGGACTTTTAAATTATAGAAGATAGTAGACAACATTCTCTACTTAACTCTTCTAATGAATTGTCATTTTCGTTGCAGTTGTTAATCTAAAACTAGTTGTCCATAATATTTTATCTGATTTGTTGAAGACTAACGATAATTTATTCTACATTATCTTAGTCATAATATATTCTTTACTTGGCTAGTTGAGCTCACCCTTTTCTTCTATTGTTCTCTTCAGGAAATGAGAATATCGCGGGTACTAATCGGGGAATGGAGTGATGGTCCGAGTTAAAGCTGTAGAAGTCCTCACTATTTTTTAAAAAAAGTGTGATAATAAATGTAATGAGGACTTAGTTTGAATGTTAATATTTTCTACATGTCTGTATTGACACTCACAGTTGTGTGGTCGTATTTTGCACGACCGTTTGATATGAAAGATTGTATTTGTATTCTGTACCATGTATTTGGAGACTCGGAATGGGTTGGTATTGAACCTATTTTGGGGGCGTCACACAAGCCTTCAAACCAAATGCACAAGGAGAAAACTTCAAAGCCAACAACAACAATTTCAGAAATGCTGGCTCAAATGAAAACTCAAATACATGCTTCGAGTGCAATCAGGCTGGACACTTCAAGAAGGACTGTCCTAAGCTAGCCAACAACAAAGTGCTAGTTGCTGAAGAAGGCTGGGATCTAAGTGATGAAGAAGTAACTGCTGAACAACCCGAGGAAATTGCAAATCTATGTCTAATGGCAGACAATGAATCATCACCAAAATCCGAGGTAAATTCAGAACATCAATTACCTAGTACTTCATTTGTCACACTTAGTCTAGATAATATAAATGAAGAACATCATGAACTTCAGAAAACATACAATTGTCTTTATGAAGATAATGAAATAATTAAAGAAGATTTTATTAAACTAAAAATTTTATTAGAAAAATTAATTAAAACTAATTGAAATCTAGAAATAGAAAGTTCAAATCTAGTCATAATTAATGAAACTTTAAAAGAAGAAAATGAGAAACTAGAAAATAAATCTTCAGAAAATCCTGTATTAAAAGAAGAACTAGAGAAATTAAAAAATACAAATAAAAATCTCGAAATAGAAAATTCAACACTTATTATTTCTATTGAAAATCTTGAAATTGAAAATTCAACTCTTGCTGTACTTATTGAAGATTATCAAACACTAAATCAAGAATTAAGTAAAGAAATTGAAACAGTCAAGGAAGAGAATTCCTCTCAACAAATAAAAGAGAAAAATGAAAAATCCACCTTAATAAATCAACTTAGAATGTTGGCTATAGAACGGGATGATTTAAACTCTACAGTCATAAAATTTACAAAAGGTAAAGAAAATCTTGATGTTATGCTTAGTCAACAGAGATGTGATTTTAACAAAGAAGGATTAGGATATATCGAAGAATCTAGTAAAACAAAAGATAAAGGACTCTACCATGTTAAAAGCAAAGAAAAATAAAGTCATGCATCTCCTTTTTTTAAATGTTCTTACTGTAACAGGAATGGTCATTCTGTTTACTCATGTAATGCTAAGAACGGAAACTATAAAGGAAAAATAATTTGGGTACCAAAAGGAACTTACAATACACCCATTATCACAATAAGAAAATCCCATGAAGGATAATCTAGAAACATTCATCAAAATTCTTCAAGATACATTAAGAAAGTAAATCATGTATCTTACAGACCTGCTACTCATAGAACACTTGTGTCTACTAATACTTATTATACTGTACCAAATTTTGTAAAGAAAAATACAAATGATTCTGATACAAAATGAAAAAACTTACCCAAAGAACCCTTCTCATTAAAGGGTACTAGTCTCTGAACTTAATATATGTTGCAGGTATGTCTCACAACTGACTATAGTACAAACAAAAGGTACCTTGATAGCGGTTGTTCAAGACACATGACAGGCGACTAAAACAAAATTGAACAAACTTCAAGCAACAGACTGTGGTGAGGTAATATTTGGAGACAACAACAAAGGTAAAGTTATTGGAATTGGAAGTGTTGGCAATAAACACATAACCATCTCTAATGTTCAATTAGTCACAGGACTCAGGTACAATCTTCTTTCATAAAATAACCTTCAGTCCTCATAATTATTCAATATTTGACCAATCTGGTAAATTGATTCTATTATGTCCTAGAAATCAAAATGTGTACACATGTGACCTAGATAAATACTCACACCTTGACAATGTGTGTCTAGTATCTGCCAATGACAATCCATGGTTATGGCATCGTAGGTTAGGACACATTAATATGAAATTAACAAATAACATATCTTCTAAGGAACATGTCCAGTGGTCTTCCTAAAATAAAATTTCTAAAAGACCATATTTGTGAAGCCTGTGAATTCGAAAATAAATACACGCATCTCATAAACCTAAACTCACAGGGTCAACCTCTCGACCATTAAAACTCTTACATATGGACTTGGTTGGTCCCATCCCTAAACACAACATGAGGGGTGCTGTTTATATTCTAGTCTTGGTTGACGACTATTCATGATTCACATGGGTCGACTTTCTAAAATTCAAAAATGAAGCGATAAACTCTTTTTCTGCATTATGCAAGAAAATCCAGAATCAACAGGGAAACTCTATTGTTTATATTCGGTCTGATCATGAAAAAGAATTTGACAATTCTGATTTTATAATGTTCTGTGATGAGCACGGTATAAGCCATAACTTCTCTGCTCCATACACACCACAGTCAAATGGTGTGGTAGAAAGGAAAAATCGTACCTTACAAAAAATGGCCAACACCATGCTAAATGAATACCGTCTTCCTAAATACTTTTGGGCTGAAGCAATTGCAACATCTTGTTATATCCTAAATCGAGTCTTGCTAAGACCAGTGTTGTTAAAAACACCTTATGAGCTTTAATATAAGAGAAACACCAAAAATAAATTACTTTCGTGAGTTTGGGAGTAAATGTTTTATTTTAAACACGAAACAGTATTTGGTAAAATTTGATCCCAAATCTGATGAAGGAATATTTCTGGGATATTCACTTAACAGTAAGGCTTATAGAGTTTTCAACAAAAGAACTCTAGTCGTTGAAGAGTCAATGAATGTAACATTTGATGAATCTGAACCTCCTCCTAAATATAAAGAGCTCGTAGATAATGATGTTGTTATTGAAGACATTCTCAGAAATATGGAAGAACTAAAAATAGACAATACATCTCTAACTGTCAATGTTAATCCTCTTAAAAATCTTAATCCACAGTTAAAAGACTTACCCAAGAAAACACCTGTCATTAGAAATCATCCTATAGAAAATATAATTGGTGATATCGATAAAAGAATTCTTACGAGATCACAAATTCAAAAGCTAGCTATTCACTTATCCTTCTTATCTCAAATCGAGCCTAAAAACATAAAAGACGCATTGCTCGACGAAGATTGGATTATAGCTATGCAAGATGAACTTGAACAATTCACAAGGAACAAAGTTTGGGAATTAGTTCCAAAACCTGAGGAAACTTCTATTATTGGAACTCGAAGTATTTTTCGTAATAAATTCGATGAAAATGAAACCGTCATAAGAAATAAGGCAAGACTAGTTGCACAAGGATATAATCAACTCGAAGGAATTGATTACGATGAAACTTATGCTCCTGTTGCTAGAATTGAAGCTATACGAATGTTACTAGCCTTTGCATGCCATAAAGATTTTAAACTGTTTCAAATGGATATTAAATCCATATTTTTAAGTGGTATTATTGAAGAGGAAGTTTTTGTTAAACAACCTCCTGGTTTTGAAGATACTAATTGTCCTGATTATGTATTTAAACTGCATAAAGCTTTATATGGTTTAAAACAGGCCCCAAGAGCTAGGTATGAACGGTTAAGTAAATTCTTGTTAGAAGATGAATTTAAAAGGGGAACCGTTGATACTACTTTGTTCACAAAATATAAAAATGATGCATATCCTTATTTTACAGATCTATGTTAATGATATTATTTTTGGGTCTACTAACATTTCTATGTGCAATGATTTCTCTGAAAGCATGAGTAAGAAATTTGAAATGAGCATGATGGGAGAATTAAATTTCTTCCTAGGATTGCAAATCAAGCAAGGAGAAAAAGGTATTCATATCTCTCAATCTAAATATTGCAAAGAAATGATTAAGAAATTTGGATTAGAATCTGTAAAACCTATTAACACTCCTATGTCAACAACTGATAAATTAACTGCTGATGAAAATGGAAAAAGTGTTGACACAAAGAAGTATAGAGGAATGATTGGAAGTCTTCTGTATATTACAACCAGTAGACCTGACATTATGTTCAGTGTCTGTAAATGTGCTAGATTTCAATCAAACCCTAAGGAATCACACTTGATTGCTGTAAAAAGAATATTTCGTTACCTAAAGGGAACTACAGATATAGGTCTATGGTATCCTAAAGGTCAACCATTTGATCTTGTTTGTTTCTTAGACTCTGACTATGCCGATCATCATTTTGATCGAAAAAGCACAAGTGGCACGTGTCAGTTTCTGGGTGGATGCTTAGTTTCTTGGTTCTCTAAGAAACAAAACTCAGTGTCCATCTCAACCACCAAAGATGAATATAGAGCTGCTGCACGATGTTGTGCACAAATATTATGGATGAAACAAACCCTGGCTGATTACAACAAAAAGTTTAACTGTGTCTCAATTTTATGTGATAACACAAGTGCTATAAATCTGAGTAAAAATACTGTATTACATACTAGATCGAAACATATAGACTGTTAGACATCATTTTTTACGCGATCATGTAAACAATGGCATTATCAAGTTAGAACATATCGACACAGAGTTAAACATTGCAGACATTTTCACTAGGACTGAGCAAAAAACGGGTATAACCGAATTACCGAACCGAACTGAAATAAAATAATCGAATTTTTTTGATATTTCGGTTTTTTTTAATAATTCGGTTATAACTGAAATTAATTACGATGTTCGGTTAGTTAATACGGATACCAAGTTTGAGTTATTCAGTTAAACTAAATAACCGAATAAATTGCCTATTCGGTTCAAAAAATAATATTACGTCCTTTAGTTTACAGGCTATTGCTTTACTCTTTATTTCTTTAGTCTTTAGTCTCTAGTCTCATGCCCTCAACGTCATTGCCATTCGTTTCTCAGCCTCATGCCCACATCGCCATGCTTCATCGCCTCTGCCCTCTCATCCGGTTATTAACCCTTAAGCATCCTTGCGACCTCGACGGCGAAAACTGCCGTCTTAGCTGAGTTATCGAGTGAGCCGGAGCCGGCAAAGATGAAATCAAATGTGTTGTCATTAAATGGCTACTTAATTGCCTGACCTGAAATTACCAAGGGCTTGGCGGCTTTCTTAGAAATCCCAATCGAGTTCCAAACCCGAGTCTCTTTGAGTGCGAGCAGTCGAGCACGTCATCACCTGGCCGGCGTATCCAGGCAGAGGGACTTATAATTGGGGGAGAGATAGCCGTCGACGATCAGATCTTGAAAAATGAATGAATAAAATTTGACGACGAGATCGGAGTGGCTGGGTTTGGAAGGAGGCAATTCGACGGAGGAGAAGGTGCTGAGCTGGGCAGCGCCGGTGAGGAAAGGAAACGAGAAATCATAGTAGTTTGATAATTTGCTCACTCTTTCTTATGGGGCTGGTTCTGCTCCTTGTTGTTCTTTGCCATAGTGGTCTGGTTTGGTTCAGTTCAAAGAGTAGAAAAAAAAAGGAGAAAGAGGTTTTAAAAAAATGGAGAAAAGAGGTTCGGTTATTAATCGAATTATCGAATTTACAATTCGGGAATTCGGTATTCGGTAATTCGGTTATTTCCAAAATTCGGTTATTTGTTCGGATATTGAAATTACGATTATTTTAATTTTCGGTTATAACCGAATAGCCTATTCGGTTCGGTTATAACCGAATGATCAGTCCTAATTTTCACTAAACCTTTAAGTTTCGAAAGATTTTGCAAACTGCATTTGGATTTAGGTATGTTAGATACCTCAACCTAATTATTATTAAGTTTTTTTAATATTTTAGTATTTCTAAAATATAAATTTATAGTATAAATATACATTTATGTAATTATAGTATTTATAAATATCTCTATATTTTAGAATTAAAGTTGTAAGACCCCAACTTTTATGAATAAAGATTTAATTTTCTTTATATATTATTTCGAAATAGTAAGGTGTTGATTTGATAAATATGAAAGTTATGGGTGAAATGTGCAAATATTTTAAAATGAGCAAGTGGTTATAAAATATTCTTGTTGTCGGGGAATATTCGTTTGGTCGTGGAATATTCTTGTTGTCGGGGAATATTCGTACGACGGCGCAGATATTTGTGGACCCCACAACGGAATAACTGTCGGATATAGAAAGCGACAGAAATAACCTTTTTACAAAATAACGGCGTAGTTGTTACCGTTAGTACTGTTGAAATACCCGGTGGTTAAAATACAGTGATACGCGGTGTTGCACAGTAGCACACGGTATTGCACAGTATTTTGAATTATTGAGTCTTACGTGAGAAGGCACTTACTCAATTATTGTTACAGTAATTACTGTTCAATATTTTATATTATTGACTCAATAATTGCTACGTTGCTATTTTATACGATTGATTCAATAATTGTCATTACACAGTATTTCGCATTATCAACTCAATAATTCATATTATTTGAATAATATTATTAGATAGCATTATTGACAATGTCTAAGGAAGTTCTGTCTAGGAGGGGTTATTTAATTGCGCGCCAGTAAGGAGAAGTCCTTATCGGAAGGCCCCCTCTTTCCTGGGAACGACCTGGTTGTCAATATTGTAGTTCTATAATATTATTTGTGAATAATTAATTATTGATTTATATGATAAGGAAATATTTATTTTGTGGATATTAAAGAAGGAATTAGCACTGATGTGTTTTTATCAATATTTTGGTGTGGAAAATCATCTGTTTGTGGATTTCGGATAATTTATGTTTGGAATTTGGAAAAACTTTCTTCTGCAAAGTTGTAGAGAATTAAATTTCCTATAGAAGGACATCGAATTTGTATTTTTCTGACAAAGGGGCTATTTATTATGAATTATTGAAGTTTCAGAAAATAAATATATTATTTAATGGGTGGGACCCACTTTTGTTGAAAATTCAGATTTGTTGCAGCAGCCGGCGGCGGAGGATTTTAAAAAAATATAATATTATTTTATTACTTTAGTCTCCTTTGGCATCCTAAGCTTTTCCTATAAATAGGGTGCTTAGGTTAGAATTGAAAATCACACCAGAATTCGAAGTTTTCTCTCTCTATAATATCGAGCGTATTTTTGTGAGTATTTTAATACTTTGAGAGTTACTATTCAGTGCAAGTTTCCTTCGATATTATATCCGATATTCCAGTCAGAGGTACTATCTTTTTGAGGTAAGGGATGTTATTTCTTTCGTAAATGATGTTATTCTTCTCAATATCATTATACAGAAATATTGTCATGGATTTTATGTTGAAATTCTTATTTTTCCCGTCGGGGTTACTATTCACGTATACGGCACTATTCACGTATACGGCACTATTCACGAGAAAATTTATTTTTTTTCTAATTGTCCAAATTGTCTGTTAAGGTTACTATCTTTGATTGTATCCAAGTTTTGGGCTTTATTCTTGAATTTTGCTTCACAAAGTATTATTATGGATTATTCTTGAATTTGGATAAACTAAATGACGAATCCCTAATCTTTGTCTTTTATCTCACTGGATTCGTTTTGTTTAAAATGTTTTTCATCATCCTCAGTCCTAAAAGTTGATGTAATTGAATATCTTTGGCCTGTAGAGCAAAGATGAATGATTACCTGATGAATATCTTTGGCCTGTAGTGCAAAGATGACAGGTGTTGAGATGAACATGACTACTGATGATGCAAATGAATATCTTTGGCCTGTAGTGCAAAGATGAATATTGATTCGAGATGTATATTGATTGATGTTACAGGGATAAAATATTGGTGATGGACTTTTAAATCATAGAAGATAGTAGACTTCATTCTCTGCTTAACTCTTCTAATGATTTGTTATTTCCGCTGCGAATATTGATCTAAAACTTGTTGTCCATAATATTTTATCTGAACTGTTGAAGACTAACGATAATTTATTTTTCATTATCTTAGTCATAATATTCTTTACTGGGCTAGTTGAGCTCACCCTTTTCATCTGTTGTCCTCTTCAGGAAATGAGAATGTTGCGGGGACTAGTCGGGGGACAGAGTGATGGTCCGAGTTAGAGCAGTAGTAGTCCTCACTATTTCTGATAAATAGTGTGATAGTAATTATAATGAGGACTTAGTTTGAATCTTAATATTTTCTACATATTTGTACTGAGACTCACAGTTGTGTGGTCGTATTTTGCACGACCGTATGATATAAAGTTTGTATTTGAATTCTGTACCATGTATTTGGCGACTCAGAATGGGTTGGGTTGAATGGACCTATTCTGGGGGCGTCACAGTTGGTATCAGAGCTTAGGGATATGATCTCTGGCGGAGATCGGGGAATAGAACTAGGAGGGGAGAGACGAGTAAATCCTTCGCTAGTGTGTCCTACCTAAGCTTATGTGGTATTTAATTGGTCAGTCGGAGCATAGGGTTAATATGTGATATGTTGACTTGTTTAATTAACCTTTGTTTTATGGCAGTATTTGAGAATGGCAGCTGAGAACGTTAACAACGAAGTGAA
Source organism: Panax stipuleanatus (assembly GCA_020205555.1). NCBI lineage: Eukaryota > Viridiplantae > Streptophyta > Magnoliopsida > Apiales > Araliaceae > Panax > Panax stipuleanatus. The sequence continues at coordinate 13,140,893 of CM035122.1, forward strand.
TGAGACCGTGGAGACACCTTTAATCGTTAACCAGGAGAACGTGCAACAAGAAGGCAATGTTCATCCTGAAAATAACGCTGGTCAGACGATAAACGATGAGATGTTTAGAAGTTTTTTGCAGTTCATGCAAAATCAGACGAGGGAGACTCGTGTGCAACATACAGGTGGAGATAATAACAACACGCGAGCTGTCACTGCTAAGCAGTTCAAAGAATTGGGACCACCAGAGTTTCTGGGAAAGCCGGATCCGATCAAAGCGGAGACGTGGATTAAACAAATTACCAAGATATTTGATGTCTTGGGATGTACAGAGGAACAGAAGGTTCCATTCGCCACGTTTATGTTCCGTGGAGAGGCAGATTACTGGTGGGAATCCGTGAAGCGTACCCAGCCTGCCGCACTCCAGATGTCTTGGGAAGCGTTCCAGAAACTGTTTAATGACAAGTACTTTCCTGAAAGTATTCGTCATATGAAGGAAGTAGAGTTTATCAGACTCGAGCAAAACAACATGACGGTATCCCAGTACGAGGCTAAGTTCGCGGAGCTGTCCAGGTTTGCACCTCATTTGGTGGAGAATGAGGAACGTATGACGCGGATGTTTCTAAGAGGTTTGAAACCCGAAATACGTCAATACCTCATTTCTCATAAGTTTTCTTTATATTCGGATGTAGTAAACAGGGCCCAGTTATTGGAACGAGATAATGATTATGTTCAACCAAGGGACCACAACCAAGGTCGTACCGGTGGCAGCAGTCATCGGAGCAATGACAACCAGCGAGGAGGAAAGTATGACAGAAGCGGGAACTACTCCGGTAGTAATCGTGGCCATGATAGTAGAAGAAGCGAATCGGGAGGAGATTTCAAAAAGAGAAGGTATAACAATGAGAACGCGAAGATGTCAACATCAGCACCAGCATCAACTGTTTCGAGGGGAGGAGAACGACCACCGGTCGTATGCTTTAAATGCGGGAAAGAGGGACATATCAGCCCAAACTGCCCACAACAGTTCAAAGGATGCTATAACTGTGGAAAGATAGGACATATAGCTCGAGATTGTCCTGTTGCGAAACCAAGTTCAGCGGGGGTGGTGATTCCAAAGGCGGTTGCAGACAAGTCAAAGTCGGTGATTCCTGGAAGAGCGTTTGTCGTTACAGCCCAAAACGCGAGGAATCCACACGAGGTGATTACGGGTAAGCTGATCATAAACTCTTGCGAAGTTTATACCTTGTTAGATACCGGTGCTACCCATTCCTTTATTTCACCTGCTTGTGCTCAACGTTTGAACTTGACTTCTGCTAAGTTAGACTTTGACTTATCTGTTGAAACTCCGTTAGGAGAAACCTTTGTTACATCTACAGTTTATAAATCTTGCTTGATTCAGATTGGTACCCTTACCTTACCTGTTGATCTTATATCTTTGAAAATACTTGCATTTGACGTGATTTTAGGAATTGACTGGTTAACCACTTACCATGCCAAAATTGATTGTTTTCGTAAGGTTGTTAGTTTTCATATTCCTAGTCAACCTGTTGTGCGAATCCAAATCACCAAACCACTAAAATCAGTCAATATCATTTCAAGTCATAAAGCTATTCGTTTATTGAAAAACGGATGTCAAGCTTTCTTAGCTCATGTCACTGATCTAAATCAGAATACATCAGATTTGAATGATATTTCCGTTGTTAATGAGTTTCCTGATGTATTTCCCGAAGAACTTCCCGGTCTACCCCCAGAACGTGAAGTTGAATTCTTTATTGACCTTGAGCCCGGTACAAAGCCCATTTCTAAAGCCCCATATCGAATGGCTCCTATTGAACTTCAGGAGTTAAAGGTCCAATTACAAGAGTTGTTAGACATCGGTTTTATTCGTCCTAGTACGTCTCCTTGGGGTGCTCCTGTTTTATTCGTAAAGAAGAAAGACGGGAGTATGCGACTTTGCATTGACTATCGGGAGTTGAACCATGTCACCATCAAGAATAGGTATCCGTTACCTCGTATTGATGACCTGTTCGACCAGTTGCAAGGAGCGCAATTCTTTTCAAAGATCGATCTTCGTTCTGGATATCATCAGTTGAAGATTAAAACTGAGGATATTCCAAAGACTGCTTTCAGAACACGGTACGGGCATTATGAGTTCTTAGTCATGTCTTTTGGATTGACTAATGCTCCTGCTGCTTTCATGGATATGATGAACCGTGTATTTAAGGAGTATTTAGATCAATTCGTTGTTGTCTTTATTGATGACATTCTCATCTATTCTAAAAGCCGTGAAGATCATGAACACCACTTGAAGCTGGTACTTCAAAAGCTTCGTGAGAACAAGCTATACGCCAAGTTAAAGAAATGCGAGTTCTGGCTTGAGGAAGTAGCATTCCTTGGGCACGTGGTATCGAAACATGGAGTATCTGTTGACCCGGCGAAGATTGAAGCAATACAAAGCTGGGAGCAACCTAAGTCGGTGACCGAAGTACGAAGCTTTCTGGGCTTAGCTGGTTATTATCGGAGGTTCGTAGAGGGATTTTCTCGAATCGCTACTCCATTAACACAGTTGACTCGGAAAGATACGAAATTCGTTTGGAGAGAAGAATGCGAGAAGAGCTTCCAAGAGCTCAAGAGGAGACTTATTTCGGCACCTGTTCTGACAATACCATCTGGTTCGGATGGATTTGTTATCTACAGCGATGCTTCAGGCAAAGGGTTAGGATGTGTTCTCAAGCAACATGGGAAAGTCATAGCCTATGCCTCGCGACAACTCAAAGAATATGAGAGGAATTATCCTACTCATGATCTAGAGTTGGCAGCAGTCGTTTTCGCGTTGAAGATCTGGAGACATTACTTGTACGGAGAGAAAGTGGAGATTTATACGGATCATAAGAGCCTTAAATATTTCTTCACTCAGAAGGAACTCAACATGCGGCAACGACGTTGGCTTGAGCTGTTGAAAGATTACGATCATACCATCCAATACCATCCTGGAAAAGCGAACGTGGTAGCTGACGCGTTGAGTAGAAGATCATATGTGGGAACGAGTGCGATGATGTCAAGTATACTCGTAGAACCAGCTTTGATTGATGAAGTTAAAGCTGCTCAAGCTACAGATGCGGAGCTGATGAAGATGAAGAAGAAGGTGCAAGAAGGTGCAATTCCAGAAGCAAGAATCGATGAAGAGGGAATACTTCGAGTCAACTCCAGACTTTGTGTTCCTAACGATTCTGACTTGAAGTATAGAATCATGATGGAGGCACACAACACACCGTTTGCGATCCATCCTGGGAGTACTAAAATGTATCGTGATCTTCGACATACATTTTGGTGGAGCAATATGAAGAGAGAGATCGCGGAGTTTATTTCGAGATGTTTAACGTGTCAACGTGTAAAGGCGGAGCATCAAGTACCGAAGGGTCCATTGCAACCACTGGAGATTCCAAAGTGGAAGTGGGAACACATTACGATGGATTTCGTTGCGGGTCTTCCCAAGGTTTCTCAAGGCTTAGATGCGATTTGGGTTATTGTTGATAGATTAACCAAGTCTGCTCATTTCTTGCCGATACGAGAGACTTATTCCCTTGAACGTCTTGCTCATATGTACGTGAATGAGATTGTGAGATTGCATGGCATGCCAGTATCCATAGTTTCGGATCGTGACCCCAGATTTACTTCACGATTTTGGATCAGTTTGCAGAAAGCTATGGGTACGGATTTACGATTCAGTTCGGCTTATCATCCTCAAACGGACGGACAATCGGAAAGGACTATTCAAACTCTTGAAGATCTATTGAGACTCTGTGTTCTAGACTTCAAAGGGAGTTGGGATAAGTACTTACCATTGGTGGAATTCTCCTATAACAACAGTTATCAGGCAAGTATAGGCGTGGCTCCATTCGAAGCGTTGTATGGGAGAAAGTGCCGTTCTCCAGTATGTTGGAACGAGGTGGGTGAAGCAACCTTGTTGGGACCGGAGTTAGTACGTATGACTACGGAAAAGATCCAAATGATTCGACAACGTATACAAACGGCACAGGATCGACAAAAGAGTTATGCGGATCTTCACCGAAAAGACGTGGAATTTAACGTTGGGGACCATGTGTTATTACGTATTGCTCCGTGGAAAGGAGTTACGAGGTTCGGGAAGAGAGGAAAGCTCAATCCACGATTCATTGGTCCATTTGAGATTCTTGACCGAATAGGAAATGTGGCTTATAGACTCGCTTTACCTCCAAGCATGTCTCGTGTTCATAACGTGTTTCACATATCCGTGTTACGTAAATATGTGAAGGATCCAAACCGCATTATTGAGTTAGAACCAGACGAGATAGCTGAAGATTTAACGTACGAGGAGGTACCTGTCAAGATCTTGGATAGGAAGGAGCATGTCCTACGCTCGAAAATTATACCTCAAGTTAAAGTTTTGTGGAGAAACCATGCAATTGAGGAAATGACCTGGGAGTTGGAATCGGAAATGAAAGCGAGGTATCCTCACCTTTTCGACATACCAGGTACGTACGTCAATTTCGAGGACGAAATTTCATAAGGAGGGGAGGTTGTAAGACCCCAACTTTTATGAATAAAGATTTAATTTTCTTTATATATTATTTCGAAATAGTAAGGTGTTGATTTGATAAATATGAAAGTTATGGGTGAAATGTGCAAATATTTTAAAATGAGCAAGTGGTTATAAAATATTCTTGTTGTCGGGGAATATTCGTTTGGTCGTGGAATATTCTTGTTGTCGGGGAATATTCGTACGACGGCGCAGATATTTGTGGACCCCACAACGGAATAACTGTCGGATATAGAAAGCGACAGAAATAACCTTTTTACAAAATAACGGCGTAGTTGTTACCGTTAGTACTGTTGAAATACCCGGTGGTTAAAATACAGTGATACGCGGTGTTGCACAGTAGCACACGGTATTGCACAGTATTTTGAATTATTGAGTCTTACGTGAGAAGGCACTTACTCAATTATTGTTACAGTAATTACTGTTCAATATTTTATATTATTGACTCAATAATTGCTACGTTGCTATTTTATACGATTGATTCAATAATTGTCATTACACAGTATTTCGCATTATCAACTCAATAATTCATATTATTTGAATAATATTATTAGATAGCATTATTGACAATGTCTAAGGAAGTTCTGTCTAGGAGGGGTTATTTAATTGCGCGCCAGTAAGGAGAAGTCCTTATCGGAAGGCCCCCTCTTTCCTGGGAACGACCTGGTTGTCAATATTGTAGTTCTATAATATTATTTGTGAATAATTAATTATTGATTTATATGATAAGGAAATATTTATTTTGTGGATATTAAAGAAGGAATTAGCACTGATGTGTTTTTATCAATATTTTGGTGTGGAAAATCATCTGTTTGTGGATTTCGGATAATTTATGTTTGGAATTTGGAAAAACTTTCTTCTGCAAAGTTGTAGAGAATTAAATTTCCTATAGAAGGACATCGAATTTGTATTTTTCTGACAAAGGGGCTATTTATTATGAATTATTGAAGTTTCAGAAAATAAATATATTATTTAATGGGTGGGACCCACTTTTGTTGAAAATTCAGATTTGTTGCAGCAGCCGGCGGCGGAGGATTTTAAAAAAATATAATATTATTTTATTACTTTAGTCTCCTTTGGCATCCTAAGCTTTTCCTATAAATAGGGTGCTTAGGTTAGAATTGAAAATCACACCAGAATTCGAAGTTTTCTCTCTCTATAATATCGAGCGTATTTTTGTGAGTATTTTAATACTTTGAGAGTTACTATTCAGTGCAAGTTTCCTTCGATATTATATCCGATATTCCAGTCAGAGGTACTATCTTTTTGAGGTAAGGGATGTTATTTCTTTCGTAAATGATGTTATTCTTCTCAATATCATTATACAGAAATATTGTCATGGATTTTATGTTGAAATTCTTATTTTTCCCGTCGGGGTTACTATTCACGTATACGGCACTATTCACGTATACGGCACTATTCACGAGAAAATTTATTTTTTTTCTAATTGTCCAAATTGTCTGTTAAGGTTACTATCTTTGATTGTATCCAAGTTTTGGGCTTTATTCTTGAATTTTGCTTCACAAAGTATTATTATGGATTATTCTTGAATTTGGATAAACTAAATGACGAATCCCTAATCTTTGTCTTTTATCTCACTGGATTCGTTTTGTTTAAAATGTTTTTCATCATCCTCAGTCCTAAAAGTTGATGTAATTGAATTTCTTTGGCCTGTAGAGCAAAGATGAATGATTACCTGATGAATATCTTTGGCCTGTAGTGCAAAGATGACAGGTGTTGAGATGAACATGACTACTGATGATGCAAATGAATATCTTTGGCCTGTAGTGCAAAGATGAATATTGATTCGAGATGTATATTGATTGATGTTACAGGGATAAAATATTGGTGATGGACTTTTAAATCATAGAAGATAGTAGACTTCATTCTCTGCTTAACTCTTCTAATGATTTGTTATTTCCGCTGCGAATATTGATCTAAAACTTGTTGTCCATAATATTTTATCTGAACTGTTGAAGACTAACGATAATTTATTTTTCATTATCTTAGTCATAATATTCTTTACTGGGCTAGTTGAGCTCACCCTTTTCATCTGTTGTCCTCTTCAGGAAATGAGAATGTTGCGGGGACTAGTCGGGGGACAGAGTGATGGTCCGAGTTAGAGCAGTAGTAGTCCTCACTATTTCTGATAAATAGTGTGATAGTAATTATAATGAGGACTTAGTTTGAATCTTAATATTTTCTACATATTTGTACTGAGACTCACAGTTGTGTGGTCGTATTTTGCACGACCGTATGATATAAAGTTTGTATTTGAATTCTGTACCATGTATTTGGCGACTCAGAATGGGTTGGGTTGAATGGACCTATTCTGGGGGCGTCACAAAAGTTATCAAATATATAAATATCTTAAACAATTTTTTTTCTTTATTAGTTTAAATATTGTTGTATTTTTAATAATATATAAATATTTTCATATTTTATTGTTCACATATATATATACCTTGTTAATTTAAAAATATAAAAATATATTTTTAGTTATTATTTTTATTATTTTTCATTTATCAATATAATTATACTCTTATATTTATTATAAATAATAATTATTAATATAAATGTTTATATTATATATTTTCTCCATAAATATTAATTATTTATATATTTAATTATCAAATTTTGAAGTTTTTAAAATAATTTTAACCTTTTATTCGTATTTAATGTATATATATGTAATTATATATAAATCATCAAGATTTAATCTAGGCCGCTGATCAAAGGTTCAATCTAACGGTACAAGTCCATTCAATCCGAGGCCACCCGCTCGACCAATCAGAAGCCATCCTCACAATACGCGGATCAAGCCAGTCAGTCGTTTGATCAAAAATAAAAAACACAACTTGATTTCAGCCGTTGAAGTCTAACCGATCGATTAATACAAAATTCAAAAACAACCGGCTCAATTTGGGTCGTTCATCAAATTTGAGGTTAAGTCTCAACCGTTCGATCAACCAGTTTAACCTAAATATAAATATCAAAAAAAATTTACTCTCTCATTTTTCTTCTCTCTCTCTCACTCCTCAGCCGCTTCTCTCTCTTTCTTCTCCAGTTCGCTCTCTTCTCTCTCTTCCAAACCCTAACCAAAAACCATCGAAAATGTTTGATCTCTGGTTAAAATTAGGTGATTCTGAAACGATTAATCGGTTCTACACCACTGATTTGGTTTATCTACACCCTCAATCTTCATTTTCTTTCCGAATCCTTCACTGTTCGTTACCATCGGTGTGACGCCCCCAGAATAGGTCCAGTCAACCCAACCCATTCTGAGTCGCCAAATACATGGTACAGAATTCAAATACAAACTTTATATCATACGATCGTGCAAAATACGACCACACAACTGTGAGTGTCAATACAAATATGTAGAAAATATTAAGATTCAAACTAAGTCCTCATTACAATTATTATCACACTATTTATCAGAAATAGTGAGGACTACTACTACTCTAACTCGGACCATCACTCTGTCCCCCGACTAGTTCCCGCGACATTCTCATTTTCTGAAGAGGACAACAGATGAAAAGGGTGAGCTCAACTAGCTCAGTAAAAAATATTATGACTAAGATAATAGAAAATAAATTATCGTTAGTCTTCAACAATTCAGATAAAATATAATGGACAGCCAATTCTAGATCAATATTCGCAGCGGAAATAACAATTCATTAGAAGAGTTAAATAGAGAATGAAGTCTACTATCTTCTATGATTTAAAAGTCCATCATCAATATTTTATCCCTGTAACATCAATCAATATACATCTCGAATCAATATTCATCTTTGCACTACAGGCCAAAGATATTCATTTGTATCATCAGTGGTCATGTTCATCTCAACACCTGTCATCTTTGCACTACGGCCAAAGATATTCATCAGAAAATCATTCATCTTTTCTCTACAGGCCAAAGATATTCAGTTATATCACCACTTAGAACTGAGGATGATGAAAAACCATATAAATAACGAATCCAGTGAAATAAAGGAATATTAAGGATTCGTATTTTAGTTTATCAAAGTTCAAGAATATTCCATAATAATACTTTGTGGAGCAAAATTCAAGAAATAAGCTCAAAACTTAGATCCAATCAAAAATAAGAACTTTAACAAGTAATTTGGACATATAGAAGAAAATTTAATTTTTTCGTGAATAGTGCCGTATACGTGAATGGTAACCCCGATGGAAAAAGTAAGAATTTCATAACAAAATCCATGACAATATTTTGGTATAATGATATTGAAAAGAATAACATCATTTACGAAAAAAATAACATCCCTTACCTCAAAAGAATAGTACTTCTGGCTGGAGTATCGGATATAATATCGAAGAAAACTTGCACTGAATACTAATACTCAAAGTATTGAAATACTCACAAAAATACGCTCGATATTATAGAGAGAGAAAACTTCTGATTCTGGTGTGATTTTTAATTCTAACCTAAGCACCCTATTTATAGGAAAAGCTTAGGATGCCAAAGGAGACTAAATTAATAAAATAATATTATTATTTAAAAAATCCAACCGCCTGCCAAAACTTTCAAAAGCCATCAGCCACCACAAGTGGGACCCACCTCCTATTAAAAAAATATTTATTTTCTAAAATTTCAATAATTCATAATAAATAGCCCCTTTGTCAAAAAAATACAAATGATGTGTCCTTTCCATAGGAAATTTAATTCTCTACAACTTTGCAGAAGGAAGTTTTCTAAATTCCAAACATAAATTATCCGAAATCCATAAACAGATGATTTTTCACACAAAGATACTGATAAAAAACACATCAGCACTAATTCCTTCTTTTATATCCACCAAAATAAATATTTTCTTATCATATAAATCAATAATTAATTATTCACAAATAATATTACAGAACTACAATATTGACAACCAGGTCGTTCCCAGAAAAGAGGGGGCCTTCCGATAAGGACTTCTCCTTACTGGCGCGCAATTAAATAACCCCTCCTAGACAGAACTTCCTTACACATTGTCAATAATGCTATCTAATAATATTATTCAAATAATATGAATTATTGAGTTGATAATGTGAAATACTGTGCAATGACAATTATTGAATCAATAATACCAAAATATCAACTGTAGCCATTATTGAATCAATCATATAAAATGACAACGTAGCAATTATTGAGTCAATAAAATATCAATGTAACAATTATTGAGTCAATAATATAAAATATCAACGTAGCAATTATTGAGTCAATAATATAAAATATTGAACAGTAATTACTGTAACAATTATTGAGTAATGACTTCTCACGTAAGAATCAATAATTAGAATTACTGTGCAATACCGTGTGCTACTATGCAACACCGTGTATCACTGTATTTTAACCACCGGGTATTTCAACAGTACTAACGGTAATAACCACGCCGTTATTTTGTAAAAAAGTTATTTCTGTCGCTTTCTATATCCGACAGTTATTCCGTTGTGGGGGCCCACAAATAGCTGAGTCGTCGTACGAATATTCCCCGACAGCAAGAATATTCCACGACCAAACGAATATTCCCCGACAACAAGAATATTTTATAACCACTTGCTCATTTTAAAAATGTTTGCACATTTCACCCATAACTTTCATATTTATCAAAACAACACCTTACTGTTTCGAAATAATATATAAAGAGAATTAAATCTTTAGTCATAAAAGTTGGGGTCTTACAACCTCCCCTCCTTATGAAATTTCGTCCTCGAAATTGACGTACGTACCTGGTATGTCGAAAAGGTGAGGATACCTCGCTTTCATTTCCGATTCCAACTCCCAGGTCATTTCCTCAATTGCATGGTTTCTCCACAAAACTTTAACTTGAGGTATAATTTTCGAGCGTAGGACATGCTCCTTCCTATCCAAGATTTTGACAGGTACCTCCTCGTACGTTAAATCTTCAGCTATCTCGTCTTGTTCTAACTCAATAATGCGGTTTTGATCCTTCACATATTTACGTAACACGGATATGTGAAACATGTTATGAACACGAGACATGCTTGGAGGTAAAGCGAGTCTATAAGCTACATTTCCTACTCGGTCAAGAATCTCAAATGGACCAATGAATCGTGGATTGAGCTTTCCTCTCTTGCCAAACCTCGTAACTCCTTTCCACGGAGCAACACGTAATAACACATGGTCCCCAACATTAAATTCCACGTCCTTTCGATGAATATCCGCATAACTCTTTTGTCGATCTTGTGCTGTTTGTATACGTTGTCGGATTATTTGGATCTTTTCTGTAGTCATACGTACCAACTCCGGTCCCAACAATGTTGTTTCACCCACCTCGTTCCAACATACTGGAGAGCGACACTTTCTCCCATACAATGCCTCGAATGGAGCCACGCCTATACTTGCCTGATAACTGTTGTTGTAGGAGAATTCCACCAATGGTAAATACTTATCCCAACTCTGTAAGACCCCAACTTTTATGAATAAAGATTTAGTTTTCTTTATATATTATTTCGAAACAGTAAGGTGTTGTTTTGATAAATATGAAAGTTATGGGTGAAATGTGCAAACATTTTTAAAATGAGCAAGTGGTTATAAAATATTCTTGTTGTCGGGGAATATTCGTTTGGTCGTGGAATATTCTTGTTGTCGGAGAATATTCGTACGACGGCGCAGCTATTTGTGGGCCCCCACAACGGAATAACTGTCGGATATAGAAAGCGACAAAAATAACTTTTTACAAAATAACGGCGTGGTTGTTACCGTTAGTACTGTTGAAATACCCGGTGGTTAAAATACAGTAGCACACGGTGTTGCATAGTAGCACACGGTATTGCACAGTATTTCAAATTATTGAGTCTTACGTGAGAAGCCATTACTCAATTATTATTACAGTAATTACTGTTCAATATTTTATATTATTGACTCAATAATTGCTACGTTGATATTTTATATTATTGACTCAATAATTGCTGCATTGATATTTTATTGACTCAATAATTGCTACGTTGCTATTTTTTTATGATTGATTCAATAATGGCTACAGTTGATATTTTGTAGTATTGATTCAATAATTGTCGTTGCACAGTATTTCACGTTATCAACTCAATAATTCATATTATTTGAATAATATTATTAGATAGCATTATTTACAATGTCTAAGGAAGTTCTGTCTAGGAGGGGTTATTTAATTGCGCGCCAGTAAGGAGAAGTCCTTGTCGGAAGGCCCCCTCTGTCCTGGGAACGACCTGATTGTTAATATTGTAGTTCTATAATATTATTTGTGAATAATTAATTATTGATTTATATGATAAGGAAATATTTATTTTGTGGATATTAAAGAAGGAATTGACGTTGATGAGTTTTTATCAATATTTTGGTGTGAGAAATCATCTGTTTATGGATTTCGGATAATTTATGTTTGGAATTTGAAAAAACTTCCTTCTGCAAAGTTGTAGAGAATTAAATTTCCTATGGAAAAACATAGAATTTGTATTTTTCTAACAAAAGGGCTATTTGTTATGAATTATTGAAGTTTCAGAAAATAAATATTATTTAATGGGTGGGACCCACTTTTGTTGAAAAAAAACTCAAAATTTTGGAAGCCGCCAGGCGGCGGAATTTTTTTTTTAAAATATAATATTATTTTATTCATTTAGTCTCCTTTGGCATCCTAAGCTTTTCCTATAAATAGGGTGCTTATGTTAGAATTGAAAATCACACCAGAATCAGAAGTTTTCTCTCTCTATAATATCGAGCGTATTTTTGTGAGTATTTCAATACTTTGAGTATTAGTATTCAGCGCAAGTTTTCTTCGGTATTATATCCGATATTCCAGTCAGAGGGACTATTCTTTTGAGGTAAGGGATGTTATTTTCTTTCGTAAATGATATTATTCTTTTCAATATCATTATATAGAAATATTGTCATGGAATTTATGTTGAAATTCTTACTTTTTCCGTCGGGGTTACTATTCACATATACGGCACTATTCACGGAAAAATTAAATTTTCTTCTATTTGTCCAAATTGCTTGTTAAGGTTACTATCTTTGATTGTATCCAAGTTTTGAGCTTTATTCTTAAATTTTGCTCCATAATTGATTATTACGAGGTATTTTTGAATTGGATATACTAAAATACGAATCCTTAGTCTTTGTCTTTTATCTTACTGGATTCGTTTTTTTTAAAATGTTTTTCATCATTCTCAGTCCTAAAAGGTGATGTAACTGAATATCTTTGGCCTGTAGAGCAAAGATGAATGATTACTTGATGAATATCTTTGGCCTGTAGAGCAAAGATGAATGATTACCTGATGAATATCTTTGGCCTGTAGTGCAAAGATGACAGGTGTTGAGATGACTATGACCACGGATGATACAAATGAATATCTTTGGCCTGTAGTGCAAAGATGAATATTTGATTCGAGATGTATATTGATTGATGTTACAGGGATAAAATATTGATGATGGACTTTTAAATCATAGAAGATAGTAGACTTCATTCTCTGCTTAACTCTTCTAATGATTTGTTATTTCCGCTGCGAATATTGATCTAAAGTTGGTTGTCCATTATATTTTATCTTATTTGTTGAAGACTAACGATAATTTGTTTCCCATTATCTTAGTCATAATATTCTTTACTGAGCTAGTTGAGCTCACCCTTTTCATCTGTTGTCCTCTTCAGGAAATGAGAATGTTGCGGGAACTAGTCGGGGGACAGAGTGATGGTCCGAGTTAGAGCAGTAGTAGTCCTCACTATTTCTGATAAATAGTGTGATAATAATTGTAATGAGGACTTAGTTTGAATCTTAATATTTTCTACATATTTGTATTGAGACTCACAGTTGTGTGGTCGTATTTTGCACGACCGTATGATATAAAGTTTGTATTTGAATTCTGTACCATGTATTTGGCGACTCAGAATGGGTTGGGTTGAATGGACCTATTCTGGGGGCGTCACAGTTGGTATCAGAGCTTAGGGATATGATCTCTAGCGGAGATCGGGGAATAGAACTAGGAGGGGAGAGACGAGTAAATCCTTCGCTAGTGTGTCCTACCTAAGCTTATGTGGTATTTAATTGGTCAGTCGGAGCATAGGGTTAATATGTGATATGTTGATTTGTTTAATTAACCCTTGTTTTATGGCAGTATTTGAGAATGGCAGCTGAGAATGTTAACAACGAAGTGAATGAGACCGTGGAGACACCTTTAATCGTTAACCAGGAGAACATGCAACAAGAAGGCAATGTTCATCCTGAAAATAACGCTGGTCAGACGATAAACGATGAGATGTTTAGAAGTTTTTTGCAGTTTATGCAAAACCAGACGAGGGAGACTCGTGTGCAACATACAGGTGGAGATAATAACAACACACGAGCTGTCACTGCCAAGCAGTTCAAGGAATTGGGACCACCAGAGTTTCTGGGAAAGCCAAATCCGATCAAGGCGGAGACGTGGATTAAACAAATTACCAAGATATTTGATGTCTTGGGATGTACAGAGGAACAGAAGGTTCCATTCGCCACGTTTATGTTCCGTGGAGAGGCAGATTACTGGTGGGAATTCGTGAAGCGTACCCAGCCTGCCGCACTCAAGATGTCTTGGGAAGCGTTCCAGAAACTGTTTAATGACAAGTACTTTCCTGAAAGTATTCGTCATATGAAGGAAGTAGAATTTATTAGACTCGAACAAAATAATATGACGGTATCCCAGTACGAGGCTAAGTTCGCGGAGCTGTCCAGGTTTGCACCTCATTTGGTGGAGAATGAGGAACGTATGACACGGATGTTTCTAAGAGGTTTGAAACTCGAAATACGTCAATACCTCATTTCTCATAAATTTTCTTTATATTCGGATGTAGTAAACAGGCCCAGTTATTAGAACGAGATAATGATTATGTTCAACCGAGGGACCACAACCAAGGTCGTACCGGTGGCAGCAGTCATCGGAGCAATGACAACCAGCGAGGAGGAAAGTATGACAGAAGCGGTAACCACTCCGGTGGTTATCGTGGCCATGATAGTAGAAGAAGCGAATCGGGAGGAGATTTCAAGAAGAGAAGGTACAACAATGAGAACGCGAAGATGTCAATATCAGCACCAGCATCAACTGTTTCGAGGGGAGGAGAACGACCACCGGTCGTATGCTTTAAATGCGGGAAAGAAGGACATATCAGCCCAAACTGCCCACAACAATTCAAAGGATGCTATAACTGTGGAAAAGAAGGACATATAGCTCGAGATTGTCCTGTTACGAAACCAAGTTCAGCGGGGGTGGTGATTCCAAAGGCGGTTGCAGACAAGTCAAAGTCGGTGATTCCTGGAAGAGCGTTTGTCGTGACAGCCCAAAACGCGAGAAATCCACACGAGGTGATTACGGGTAAGCTGATCATAAACTCTTGCGAAGTTTATACCTTGTTAGATACCGGTGCTACCCATTCCTTTATTTCACCTGCTTGTGCTCAACGTTTGAACTTGACTTCTGATAAATTAGACTTTGACTTATCTGTTGAAACTTCGTTAGGAGAAACCTTTGTTACATCTACAGTTTACAAATCTTGCTTGATTCAGATTGGTACCCTTACCTTACCTGTTGATCTTATATCTTTGAAAATACTTGCATTTGACGTGATTTTAGGAATTGACTGGTTAACCACTTACCATGCCAAAATTGATTGTTTTCGTAAGGTTGTTAGTTTTCATATTCCTAATCAACCTGTTGTGCCAATCCAAATCACCAAACCACTAAAATCAGTCAATATCATTTCAAATCCCAAGGCTATTCGTTTATTGAAAAACGGATGTCAAGCTTTCTTAGCTCATGTCACTGATCTAAATCAGAATACATCAGATTTGAATGATATTTCCGTTGTTAATGAGTTTCCTAATGTATTTCCCGAAGAACTTCCCGGTCTACCCCCAGAACGTGAAGTTGAATTCTTTATTGACATTGAGCCCGGTACAAAACCCATTTCTAAAACCCCATATCGAATGGCTCCTATTGAACTTCAGGAGTTAAAGGTTCAATTACAAGAGTTGTTAGACATCGGTTTTATTCGTCCTAGTACGTCTCCTTGGGGTGCTCCTGTTTTATTCGTAAAGAAGAAAGACGGGAGTATGCGACTTTGCATTGACTATCGGGAGTTGAACCATGTCACCATCAAGAATAGGTATCCGTTACCTCGTATTGATGACCTGTTCGACCAGTTGCAAGGAGCGCAATTCTTTTCAAAGATCGATCTTCGTTCTGGATATCATCAGTTGAAGATTAAAACTGAGGATATTCCAAAGACTGCTTTTAGAACACGGTACGGGCATTATGAGTTCTTAGTCATGTCTTTTGGATTGACTAATGCTCCTGCTGCTTTCATGGATATGATGAATCGTGTATTTAAGGAGTATTTAGATCAATTCGTTGTTGTCTTTATTGATGACATTCTCATCTATTCTAAAAGCCGTGAAGATCATGAACACCATTTGAAGTTAGTACTTCAAAAGCTTCGTGAGAACAAGCTATACGCCAAGTTAAAGAAATGCGAGTTCTGGCTTGAGGAAGTAGCATTTCTTGGGCACGTGGTATCGAAACGTGGAGTATCTGTTGACCCGGCGAAGATTGAAGCAATACAAAGCTGGGAGCAACCTAAGTCGGTGACTGAAGTACGAAGCTTTCTGGGCTTAGCTGGCTATTATCGGAGATTCGTAGAGGGATTTTCTCGAATCGCTACTCCATTAACTCAGTTGACCCGGAAAGATACGAAATTCGTTTGGAGCGAGGAATGCGAGAAGAGCTTCCAAGAGCTCAAGAGGAGACTTATTTCGGCACCTGTTCTGACAATACCATCTGGTTCGGATGGATTTGTTATTTACAGCGATGCTTCGGGCAAAGGGTTAAGATGTGTTCTCATGCAACATGGGAAAGTCATAGCCTATGCCTCGCGACAACTCAAAGAATATGAGAGGAATTATCCTACTCATGATCTAGAGTTAGCAGCTGTCGTTTTTGCGTTGAAGATCTGGAGACATTACTTGTACGGAGAGAAAGTGGAGATTTATACGGATCATAAGAGCCTTAAATATTTCTTCACTCAGAAGGAACTCAACATGCGACAACGATGTTGGCTTGAGCTGTTGAAAGATTACGATCATACTATCCAATACCATCCTGGAAAAGCGAACGTGGTAGCTGACGCGTTGAGTAGAAGATCATATGTGGGAACGAGTGCGATGATGTCAAGTATACGCGTAGAACCAGCTTTGATTGATAAAGTTAAAGCTGCTCAAGCTACGGATGCGGAGCTGATGAAGATGAAGAAGAAGGTGCAAGAAGGTGCAATTCCAGAAGCGAGAATCGATGAAGATGGAATACTTCGAGTCAACTCCAGACTTTGTGTTCCTAACGATTCCGACTTGAAGTATAGAATCATGATGGAGGCACACAACACACCGTTTGCGATCCATCCTGGGAGTACTAAAATGTATCGTGATCTTCGACATAAATTTTGGTGGGGCAATATGAAGAGGGAGATCGCAGAGTTCATCTCGAGATGTTTAACTTGTCAACGAGTAAAGGCGGAGCATCAAGTGCCGAAGGGTCCATTGCAACCACTGGAGATTCCGAAATGGAAGTGGGAACACATTACGATGGATTTCGTTACGGGTCTTCCCAAGGTTTCTCAAGGCTTAGATGCGATTTGGGTTATTGTTGATAGATTAACCAAGTCTGCTCATTTCTTGCCAATACGAGAGACTTATTCCCTTGAACGTCTTGCTCATATGTACGTGAATGAGATTGTGAGGTTGCATGGCATGCCAGTATCTATAGTTTCGGATCGTGATCCCAGATTTACTTCACGATTTTGGATCAGTTTGCAGAAAGCTATGGGCACGGATTTACGATTCAGTTCGGCTTATCATCCTCAAACAGACGGACAATCGGAAAGGACTATCCAAACTCTTGAAGATCTATTGAGACTTTGTGTTCTAGACTTCAAAGGGAGTTGGGATAAGTACTTACCATTGGTGGAATTCTCCTACAACAACAGTTATCAGGCAAGTATTGGCGTAGCTCCATTCGAAGCATTGTATGGGAGAAAGTGTCGCTCTCCGGTATGTTGGAACGAGGTGGGTGAAACAACGTTGTTGGGACCGGAGTTAGTACGTGAAAAGATCCAAATAATCCGACAACGTATACAAACAGCACAAGATCGACAAAAGAGTTATGCGGATGTTCATCGAAAGGACGTGGAATTTAATGTTGGAGACCATGTGTTATTACGTATTGCTCCATGGAAGGGAGTTACGAGGTTTGGGAAGAGAGGAAAGCTCAACCCACGATTCATTGGTCCATTTGAGATTCTTGACCGAATAGGAAATGTGGCCTATAGACTCGCTTTACCTCCAAGCATGTCTCGTGTTCATAACGTGTTTCACATATCCGTGTTACGTAAATATGTGAAGGATCCAAACCGCATTATTGAGTTAGAACCAGACGAGATAGCTGAAGATTTAACGTACGAGGAGGTACCTGTCAAGATCTTGGATAGGAAGGAGCATGTCCTACGCTCGAAAATTATACCTCAAGTTAAAGTTTTATGGAGAAACCATGCAATTGAGGAAATGACGTGGGAGTTGGAAACGGAAATGAAAGCGAGGTATCCTCACCTTTTCGACATACCAGGTACGTACGTCAATTTCGAGGACGAAATTTCATAAAGAGGGGAGGTTGTAAGACCCCAACTTTTATGAATAAAGATTTAGTTTTCTTTATATATTATTTCGAAACAGTAAGGTGTTGTTTTGATAAATATGAAAGTTATGGGTGAAATGTGCAAACATTTTTAAAATGAGCAAGTGGTTATAAAATATTCTTGTTGTCGGGGAATATTCGTTTGGTCGTGGAATATTCTTGTTGTCGGAGAATATTCGTACGACGGCGCAGCTATTTGTGGGCCCCCACAACGGAATAACTGTCGGATATAGAAAGCGACAGAAATAACTTTTTACAAAATAACGGCGTGGTTGTTACCGTTAGTACTGTTGAAATACCCGGTGGTTAAAATACAGTAGCACACGGTGTTGCATAGTAGCACACGGTATTGCACAGTATTTCAAATTATTGAGTCTTACGTGAGAAGCCATTACTCAATTATTGTTACAGTAATTACTGTTCAATATTTTATATTATTGACTCAATAATTGCTACGTTGATATTTTATATTATTGACTCAATAATTGCTGCATTAATATTTTATTGACTCAATAATTGCTACGTTGCTATTTTTTATGATTGATTCAATAATGGCTACAGTTGATATTTTGTAGTATTGATTCAATAATTGTCGTTGCACAGTATTTCACGTTATCAACTCAATAATTCATATTATTTGAATAATATTATTAGATAGCATTATTTACAATGTCTAAGGAAGTTCTGTCTAGGAGGGGTTATTTAATTGCGCGCCAGTAAGGAGAAGTCCTTGTCGGAAGGCCCCCTCTGTCCTGGGAACGACCTGATTGTTAATATTGTAGTTCTATAATATTATTTGTGAATAATTAATTATTGATTTATATGATAAGGAAATATTTATTTTGTGGATATTAAAGAAGGAATTGACGCTGATGAGTTTTTATCAATATTTTGGTGTGAGAAATCATCTGTTTATGGATTTCGGATAATTTATGTTTGGAATTTGAAAAAACTTCCTTCTGCAAAGTTGTAGAGAATTAAATTTCCTATGGAAAAGCATAGAATTTGTATTTTTCTGAAAAAGGGCTATTTGTTATGAATTATTGAAGTTTCAGAAAATAAATATTATTTAATGGGTGGGACCCACTTTTGTTGAAAAAAAACTCAAAATTTTGGAAGCCGCCAGGCGGCGGATTTTTTTTTTTAAAATATAATATTATTTTATTCATTTAGTCTCCTTTGGCATCCTAAGCTTTTCCTATAAATAGGGTGCTTATGTTAGAATTGAAAATCACACCAGAATCAGAAGTTTTCTCTCTCTATAATATCGAGCGTATTTTTGTGAGTATTTCAATACTTTGAGTATTAGTATTCAGCGCAAGTTTTCTTCGGTATTATATCCGATATTCCAGTCAGAGGGACTATTCTTTTGAGGTAAGGGATGTTATTTTCTTTCGTAAATGATATTATTCTTTTCAATATCATTATATAGAAATATTGTCATGGAATTTATGTTGAAATTCTTACTTTTTCCGTCGGGGTTACTATTCACATATACGGCACTATTCACGGAAAAATTAAATTTTCTTCTATTTGTCCAAATTGCTTGTTAAGGTTACTATCTTTGATTGTATCCAAGTTTTGAGCTTTATTCTTAAATTTTGCTCCATAATTGATTATTACGAGGTATTTTTGAATTGGATATACTAAAATACGAATCCTTAGTCTTTGTCTTTTATCTTACTGGATTCGTTTTTTTTAAAATGTTTTTCATCATTCTCAGTCCTAAAAGGTGATATAACTGAATATCTTTGGCCTGTAGAGCAAAGACGAATGATTACTTGATGAATATCTTTGGCCTGTAGAGCAAAGATGAATGATTACCTGATGAATATCTTTGGCCTGTAGTGCAAAGATGACAGGTGTTGAGATGAATATGACCACGGATGATACAAATGAATATCTTTGGCCTGTAGTGCAAAGATGAATATTTGATTCGAGATGTATATTGATTGATGTTACAGGGATAAAATATTGATGATGGACTTTTAAATCATAGAAGATAGTAGACTTCATTCTCTGCTTAACTCTTCTAATGATTTGTTATTTCCGCTGCGAATATTGATCTAAAGTTGGTTGTCCATTATATTTTATCTTATTTGTTGAAGACTAATGATAATTTGTTTCCCATTATCTTAGTCATAATATTCTTTACTGAGCTAGTTGAGCTCACCCTTTTCATCTGTTGTCCTCTTCAGGAAATGAGAATGTTGCGGGAACTAGTCGGGGGACAGAGTGATGGTCCGAGTTAGAGCAGTAGTAGTCCTCACTATTTCTGATAAATAGTGTGGTAATAATTGTAATGAGGACTTAGTTTGAATCTTAATATTTTCTACATATTTGTATTGAGACTCACAGTTGTGTGGTCGTATTTTGCACGACCGTATGATATAAAGTTTGTATTTGAATTCTGTACCATGTATTTGGCGACTCAGAATGGGTTGGGTTGAATGGACCTATTCTGGGGGCGTCATAAACTCCCTTTGAATTCTAGAACACAAAGTCTCAATAGATCTTCAAGAGTTTGAATAGTCCTTTTCGATTGTCAGTCTGTTTGAGGATGATAAGCCGAACTGAATCGTAAATCTGTGCCCATAGCTTTCTGCAAACTGATCCAAAATCGTGAAGTAAATCTGGGATCACGATCCGAAACTATGGATACTGGCATGCCATGCAATCTCACAATCTCATTCACGTACATATGAGCAAGACGTTCAAGAGAATAAGTCTCTCGTATCGGCAAGAAATGAGCAGACTTGGTTAATCTATCAACAATAACCCAAATCGCATCTAAGCCTTGAGAAACCTTGGGAAGTCCTGTAACGAAATCCATCGTAATATGTTCCCACTTCTATTTCAAAATCTCCAATGGTTGCAATGGACCCTTCGGCACTTGATGCTCCGCTTTTACACGTTGACAAGTTAAACATCTCGAAATAAACTCCGCGATTTCTCTCTTCATATTGCTCCACCAAAATGTATGTCGAAGATCACGATACATTTTAGTACTCCCAGGATGGATTGCAAACGGTGTGTTGTGTGCCTCCGTCATAATTCTATGCTTTAAGTCAAAATCGTTAGGAACACAAAGTCTGGAGTTGACTCGAAGTATTCCCTCTTCATCGATTCTTGCTTCTGGAATGGCACCTTCTTGCACCTTCTTCTTCATCTTCATCAGCTCTGCATCCGTAGCTTGAGCAACTTTAACTTTATCAATCAAAGCTGGTTCTACGCGTATATTTGACATCATTGCACTTGTTCCCACATATGATCTTCTACTCAACGCGTCAGCTACCACGTTCGCTTTTCCAGGATGGTATTAGATGGTATGATCGTAATCTTTCAACAGCTCAAGCCAACGTCGTTGCCGCATGTTGAGTTCCTTCTGAGTGAAGAAATATTTAAGGCTCTTATGATCCGTATAAATCTCCACTTTCTCCCCGTACAGATAATGTCTCCAGATCTTCAACGCAAAAACGACAGCTGCCAACTCTAGATCATGAGTAGGATAATTCCTCTCATATTCTTTGAGTTGTCGCGAGGCATAGGCTATGACCTTCCCATGTTGCATGAGAATACATCTTAACCCTTTGCCCGAAGCATCGCTGTAAATAACAAATCCATCCGAACCAGATGGTATTGTCAGAACAGGTACCGAAATAAGTCTCCTCTTGAGCTCTTGGAAGCTCTTCTCGCATTCCTCTCTCCAAACAAATTTTGTATCTTTCCGAGTCAACTGAGTTAATAGAATAGCGATTCGAGAAAATCCCTCTACGAATCTCCGATAATAACCAACTAAGCCCAGAAAGCTTCGTACTTCGGTCACCGACTTAGGTTGCTCCCAGCTTTGTATTGCTTCAATCTTCGCCGGGTCAACAGATACTCCACGTTTCGATACCACGTGCCCAAGGAATGCTACTTCCTCAAGCCAAAACTCGCATTTCTTCAGCTTAGCATATAGCTTGTTCTCACGAAGCTTTTGAAGTACCAACTTCAAGTGGTGTTCATGATCTTCACGGCTTTTAGAATAGATGAGGATGTCATCAATAAAGACAACAACGAATTGATCCAAATACTCCTTAAATACACGGTTCATCATATCCATGAAAGCAGCAGGAGCATTAGTCAATCCAAAAGACATGACTAAGAACTCATAATGCCTGTACCGTGTTCTGAAAGCAGTCTTTGGAATATCCTCAGTTTTAATCTTCAGCTGATGATATCCAGAACGAAGATCGATCTTTGAAAAGAACTGTGCTCCTTGCAACTGGTCGAATAGGTCATCAATACGAGGTAACGGATACCTATTCTTGATGGTGACATGGTTCAACTCCCGATAGTCAATACAAAGTCGCATACTCCCGTCTTTCTTCTTTACGAATAAAACAGGAGCACCCCAAGGAGACGTACTAGGACGAATAAAACCGATGTCTAACAATTCTTGTCATTGGATTTTTAACTCCTGAAGTTTAATAGGAGCCATTCGATATGGGGTTTTAGAAATGGGCTTTGTACCGGGCTCAAGGTCAATAAAGAATTCAACTTCACGTTATGGGGGTAGACCGGGAAGTTCTTCGGAAAATACATTAGGAAACTCATTAACAACAGAAATATCATTCAAATCTGATGTATTCTGGTTTAGATCAGTGACATGAGCTAAGAAAGCCTGATATCCGTTTTTCAATAAACGAATAGCCTTGGGATTTGAAATGATATTGACTGATTTTAGTGGTTTGGTGGTTTGAATTCGCACAACAGGTTGATTAGGAATATGAAAACTAACAACCTTACGAAAATATTCAATTTTGGCATGGTAAGTGGTTAACCAGTCAATTCTTAAAATCACGTCAAATGCAAGTATTTTCAAAGATATAAGATCAACAGGTAAGGTAAGGGTACCAATCTGAATCAAGCAAGATTTGTAAACTGTAGATGTAACAAAGGTTTCTCCCAACGGAGTTTCAACAAATAAGTCAAAGTCTAATTTATCAGAAGTCAAGTTCAAACGTTGAGCACAAGCAGGTGAAATAAAGGAATGGGTATCACCGGTATCTAACAAGGTGTAAACTTGGTAAAAGTTTATGATCAGCTTACCCGTAATCACCTCGTGTGGATTCTTGGCGTTTTGGACTGTCACGACAAACGCTCTTCCAGGAATCACCGACTTTGACTTGTCTGCAACCGCCTTTAGAATCACCACCCCCGCTGAATTTGGTTTCGCAACAGGACAATCTCGAGCTATATGTCCTTCTTTTCCACAGTTATAGCATCCTTTGAATTGTTGTGGGCAGTTTGGGCTGATATGTCCCTCTTTCCCGCATTTATAGCATACGACCAGTGGTCGTTCTCCTCCCCTCGAAATAGTTGATGCTGGTGCTGATGTCGACGTCTTCACGTTCTCATTGTTGTACCTTCTCTTCTTGAAATCTCCCCCCGATTCGCTTCTTCTACTATCATGGCCACGATTACCACCAGAGTGGTTACCGCTTCTGTCATACTTTCCTCCTCGCTGGTTGTCATTGCTCCGATGACTGTTGCCACCGGTACAACCTTGGTTGTGGTCATTATCTCGTTCTAACAATTGGGCCCTGTTCACTACATCCGAATATAGAGAAAATTTATAAGAAATGAGGTATTGACGTATTTCGGGTTTCAAACCTCCTAGAAACATCCGCGTCATACGTTCCTCATTCTCCACCAAATGAGGTGCAAACCTGGACAGCTCCGCGAACTTAGCCTCGTATTGGGATACCGTCATGTTATTTTGCTCGAGTCTGATAAACTCTACTTCCTTCATATGACGAATACTTTCAGGAAAGTACTTGTCATTAAACAGTTTCTGGAACGCTTCCCAAGACATCTTGAGTGCGGCAGGTTGGGTACGCTTTACGGATTCCCACCAGTAATCTGCCTCTCCACGAAACATAAACGTGGCGAATGGAACCTTCTATTCCTCCGTACATCTCAAGACATCAAATATCTTGATAATTTGTTTAATCCACGTCTCCGCCTTGATCGGATCTGGCTTTCCCAGAAACTCTGGTGGTCCCAATTCTTTGAACTGCTTGGCAGTAACAATTCGCGAGTTGTTATTATCTCCACCTGTATGTTGCACACGAGTCTCCCTCGTCTGGTTTTGCATGAACTGTAGAAAACTTCTAAACATCTCATCGTCTATCGTCTGACCAGTGTTATTTTCAGGATGAACATTGTCTTCTTGTTGCACGTTCTCCTGGTTAGTGATTAAAGGTGTCTCCACGGTCTCATTCACTTCGTTGTTAACATTCTCAGCTGCCATTCTCAAATACTGCCATAAAATAAGGGTTAATTAAACAAATCAACATATCACATATTAACCCTATGCTACGACTGACCAATTAAATACCACATAAGCTTAGGTAGGACACACTAGCGAAGGATTTACTCGTCTCTTTCCTCCTAGTTCTATTCCCCGATCTCCGCCAGAGATCATATCCCTAAGCTCTGATACCAACTGTGACGCCCCCAGAATAGGTCCAGTCAACCCAACCCATTCTGAGTCCCCAAATACATGGTACAGAATTCAAATACAAACTTTATATCATACGGTCGTGCAAAATACGACCACACAACTGTGAGTGTCAATACAAATATGTAGAAAATATTAAGATTCAAACTAAGTCCTCATTACAATTATTATCACACTATTTATCAGAAATAGTGAGGACTACTACTACTCTAACTCGGACCATCACTCTGTCCCCCGACTAGTTCCCGCGACATTCTCATTTTCTGAAGAGGACAACAGATGAAAAGGGTGAGCTCAACTAGCTCAGTAAAAAATATTATGACTAAGATAATAGAAAATAAATTATCGTTAGTCTTCAACAATTCAGATAAAATATAATGGACAGCCAATTCTAGATCAATATTCGCAGCGGAAATAACAATTCATTAGAAGAGTTAAGTAGATAATGAAGTCTACTATCTTCTATGATTTAAAAGTCCATCATCAATATTTTATCCCTGTAACATCAATCAATATACATCTCGAATCAATATTCATCTTTGCACTACAGACCAAAGATATTCATTTGTATCATCAGTGGTCATGTTCATCTCAACACCTGTCATCTTTGCACTACGGCCAAAGATATTCATCAGGTAATCATTCATCTTTGCTCTACAGGCCAAAGATATTCAGTTATATCACCACTTAGAACTGAGGATGATGAAAAACCATATAAATAACGAATCCAGTGAAATAAAAGAATATTAAGGATTCGTAATTTAGTTTATCAAAGTTCAAGAATATTCCATAATAATACTTTGTGGAGCAAAATTCAAGAAATAAGCTCAAAACTTAGATCCAATCAAAAATAAGAACTTTAACAAGTAA
Organism: Panax stipuleanatus; assembly: GCA_020205555.1. Classification (NCBI taxonomy): domain Eukaryota; kingdom Viridiplantae; phylum Streptophyta; class Magnoliopsida; order Apiales; family Araliaceae; genus Panax; species Panax stipuleanatus. Next base: position 13,166,543 of record CM035122.1, read on the forward strand.
TTTGGACATATAGAAGAAAATTTAATTTTTCCGTGAATAGTGCCGTATACGTGAATAGTGCCGTATACGTGAATGGTAACCCCGACGAAAAAAGTAAGAATTTCATAACAAAATCCATGACAATATTTTGGTATAATGATATTGAAAAGAATAACATCATTTACGAAAGAAATAACATCCCTTACCTCAAAAGAATAGTACTTCTGGCTGGAGTATCAGATATAATATCGAAGAAAACTTGCACTGAATACTAATACTCAAAGTATTGAAATACTCACAAAAATACGCTCGATATTATAGAGAGAGAAAACTTCTGATTCTGGTGTGATTTTCAATTCTAACCTAAGCACCCTATTTATAGGAAAAGCTTAGGATGCCAAAGAAGACTAAATTAATAAAATAATATTATTATTTAAAAAATCCAGCCGCCTGCCAAAACTTTCAAAAGCCATCAGCCACCACAAGTGGGACCAACCTCCTATTAAAAAAATATTTATTTTCTGAAACTTCAATAATTCATAATAAATAGCCCCTTTGTTAGAAAAATACAAATGATGTGTCCTTTTTATAGGAAATTTAATTCTCTACAACTTTGCAGAAGGAAGTTTTTCCAAATTCCAAACATAAATTATCTGAAATCCAAAAACAGATGATTTTCCACACCAAGATACTGATAAAAAACACATCAGCACTAATTCCTTCTTTTATATCTACCAAAATAAATATTTTCTTATCATATAAATCAATAATTAATTATTCACAAATAATATTACAGAACTACAATATTGACAACCAGGTCGTTCTCAGAAAAGAGGGGGCCTTCCGATAAGGACTTCTCCTTACTGGCGCGCAATTAAATAACCCCTCCTAGACAGAACTTCCTTACACATTGTCAATAATGCTATCTAATAATATTATTCAAATAATATGAATTATTGAGTTGATAATGTGAAATACTGTGCAATGACAATTATTGAATCAATAATACCAAAATATCAACTGTAGCCATTATTGAATCAATCATATAAAATGACAACGTAGCAATTATTGAGTCAATAAAATATCAATGTAACAATTATTGAGTCAATAATATAAAATATCAACGTAGCAATTATTGAGTCAATAATATAAAATATTGAACAGTAATTACTGTAACAATTATTGAGTAATGGCTTCTCACGTAAGAATCAATAATTAGAATTACTGTGCAATACCGTGTGCTACTATGCAACACCGTGTATCACTGTATTTTAACCACCGGGTATTTCAACAGTACTAACGGTAATAACCACGCCGTTATTTTGTAAAAAAGTTATTTCTGTCGCTTTCTATATCCGACAATTATTCCGTTGTGGGGGCCCACAAATAGTTGCGCCGTTGTACGAATATTCCCCGACAGCAAGAATATTCCACGACCAAACGAATATTCCCCGACAACAAGAATATTTTATAACCACTTGCTCATTTTAAAAATGTTTGCACATTTCACCCATAACTTTCATATTTATCAAAACAACACCTTACTATTTCGAAATAATATATAAAAAAAATTAAATCTTTATTCATAAAAGTTGGGGTCTTACAATCGGTCTCTTCACCGTTATTTTTTTTCTGAACCCTAGTTCATCTGGTACGCATTCTTCCACCCAATATGCTTCTGTATATACGTATATTTCAATATATATATATATATATACATCTGAAACCTTTCTCTCTTTCGATTGTATATTTGTTTTTTTAAAAAAATAATATATAAACATATATTTTCACACATATTTATATAAGAAATATTTTCATATATATAATATTTTCTTAAATTTATATATATATATATATATATACACATATATATGTTTTTGACAGTTAAAATTTTTCGTGTCTTAACCCTAAAATCTTTTATCAAAAATTTATTATTTCCCTCTTCTGATTTTCTCAAACATAAACCCTAAGTTTTTCTTCTTCGGATTTGATTATTAAACAAATTTCTTTTGACTGTTCCTCTTTAATTCTTTTCTGATATCTTTCTTTACCCTAAACATTTTACGAAAAACTTTAAATTTTATTTCCTTTTTAAATTCTGTTAAACCTTATTTAAAAAAACAAGAAGGAATTTTTTTTAATATACAGAAACCCTAATTTTTGTTAAAAAAAATTTAATTTCTGTCGAACCCTAGCTTTTTCAAATCCTATTTTTTATATATTCTCTAACTCTCTAATTGTTAAAAAAAGGGGGATTGTTTTTGTCAAAACGGTTTCACTTGACTACATTCTTATACTTATACTTGTTTTAAGTTTTTGTGAACTAACTTGTTGCTGGGTTTGAAAGAAATACTCAGCATTACTTGTGTGATATGGGAATAAGCTTGCAGGTAACATTTCTTTCTCTCTCTGTTTTTCTCAGTGCACGAACTGTACTGTTGATGGGTTTTTGACTGAATTTTTTTTTGATGAGATCTTGGTAAGTGATACATGGCTGTTTACTCTTATTTTTTGCTCACATACTTGCTGAATTGGGATGTTTTATTGTTAGAAGTGAATACCTCTAGTTCTTGAAACCTCTGTTTATTGATAATTTTCTTTGTATCAATTGTGCTGAATTGGGATATATGACATGTTTACTGTTATGGATACAAACTTCTAGGTTTGAGCCTCTGAATTGGAATTACTCTGTTATGCTAAAATCTTATTGTTCTTGACTGCTATGATATTTAACTGATATCTATATTTTTTTCAGAACAATAAGTTTCTGACACAAACTAAACCCTAGTTATTGATTGTTCTCTCTGCTAGTATGCTCACCTACTCTGTTTAGCCGAAATTATTTTGACATGATGTCACTATAACTAATATTGAGTTGCTTGGACTACTTGTTTGGTGTTGACTATCTGTTTTATAAAATAAAATCATAAAGTGATTAGAATTTCCCTTTTTGCTATACTTAATAATGCTATATCAGACTTTAAAACTTAGTCACATTTATTCTTTTCTCTGTAATTTCTCTGAAGAACCTGAACATCTATTTACTTCTATACAGACTTACTTCACTTATATATATAGCATACTTTTAGACTCACCTCATATGCCCTTTTCACCTGTCTGTACTTGTCTATCTGTGAGCCCTTGCTCATCTGCATTGTTTTTAAACTATCTGTCTCTTTCAAATGGAAAAAGTGTATTCTTCAAAAAGAAAGAAATTGTCTCTTCTTTCTGAGTTACACTCTGACATACATGCACCAAAACTGCTCACTATCCCTGCACAAGTAAAATATAGGCACCTAAGACACAATCTTATGTCTGGCATGACTACTTCTTTCAATAGTTTTTCTGACCTGTTAGAGAAACTTAAAAATGTTGGTTGGGACTGTTTGGTTATTTTCTCTAGTAGACAAATTTACCCTGCTCTTATTGCAGAATTCTACTATCATATGACTTTTATTAGAAACACTTCTGGTCTGCTAACTGGCATCTCTACTTACTTAGAAGGTCAGCAATACATGATTAATGAGGAAACTATTTTAAATGCATTGCATTTAAATAACAGCATGCTAGAAATGTCAAGAGTAAATGACTATGTGCACCCTATTAGCATTTCTATACATAAGTGCATGACATTTAAACATAATTTGGCCACTATGACTGATCAGTTGATCCCTGCTCAACTCTTTGATAGACCATGCAAAGTAGGCTGTGAGTTTTTCACTCATTCCTGTCAGTTTCTTGCTAGAATATTCAGATATAATATCATGCCTGTGAGAGAAAACAAACTATTCCATCCTTTTGACTTGGAATTGATAAAATGTGTTATGAATCAACATATGCCCTACAATTTGTCATATTTTCAGATGAGTTCATTTGAGTATTGCTATCAGCAAAATTGTTTGGGTTTTGGTTTGCTCCTTACCTCTATGTTTCAACACTTTGGCATTAATGTGCTTAGCCACCAGACCCAATATGTTAAAAGTAGCAATATTGTGTCTCACTTGAATCTGCCACCCAAACCACTTATGATATTTGACCCTGAAGTGACTAAGTCTCCTGAACCCCACCAAAATCTGTTGTCCCAAATTGATGCCTGGAATAGCTTAACTCAACTGACTTTGAAAAACCAATCCAATATGTTGAGTCAAATTGAGTCTCTTCAATTTTCTGTGCATCACATTAGAGACATGCTATACATGTTAATGGAATTTCAGAAGGTGTCTGTACCATCCTTCAGTTTTCCTGCTGGGACCAGTTCTGCTCAGGCAGTTCAACCTGAAGCAAACTAGACTGAAGACTCTCTTCCGTCTCTTGGCCTGCACTTCTCTCATATACCAGAGTTCTAACTATTTGAAAGCTTTGTAATATATATATACTAACTAACTATTCAGGATGACTATACGATAATACTAACGAATACTAACTATGCATGCAATAGTCTAGTGTTGTTTATCTACTACAGACTACTTATGATAAAATACTAACCTTTTCTGCAGGTTTAAAATTTAGTTACTAACTTTTTGCAGGTTTTAAATATTATTACTAACGTTTTTCTGCAGGTTCTGAACTTAAAATTTTTATTCCCCACTTTTTGTAATGACAAAAGGGGAGATGAAAAATATATATGGTGTCATAACTACCATATAACTGCTGTGTCACTGCTCTGCACACTACACTGCTCTGCAAACTACACTGAAATTTTGATGAGTTAAAACTTTTTTCTGAAAAATCTGGGATTTTCAAAACTCGTGTATACAGTAAGGGGGAGCAGTTGTAAGATCAAAAATATTTTAGTTTTAATGTCATCATCAAAAAGGGGGATATTGATAGGTCTCTAAACAAATCAGTTTATTTTGATGATGTTGATAATAACAAACTTAGTAAATAGGATTAAATCTAAAATAGGTAGAATCCTCTCTATAGGATTATTATAAATATTGATTTTAATTATCCTATTTTATTCCTATCAAAAATTATTTTTCATCCTAAAATTGAATTCATTTTTCTTGACCTTGATAAATTAATTATCAAGTGTTAATTAAATTTAGTCAAATATTAAGATTTACTAATACAAGGAGATTCCTATTCTTTTCTAAACAAATCTTTCTAAACTCTTATTGGGCAAAAAGTATTTCAAAATCATTTTATAATATATATACATATATTACGGTATATATATATATATATATATATTTAATGCATGCATGCATGTGACCGAAATATATTGTGTGTGCCTAAGGGGCTGTTTGATAACAGCTTAATGGGTCTGAATGGATAAAAAATTGAGCGAATCAGTCATTAAGTGTGTTTGTTTACGAGTTTGAAAATCTGAATTGGGCTGTAAAGCTCTGAGCAATTATTTTAAAAAAAGTTGGCTGAATGGGCTGAATAACTTATTTTTACCCAAATAGCCATAACACACCTATAACACACATACCCTCTCTCTCTCAATATAATTAAAAATAATATTGACATATGATAATAATATCAAATTAAGTAAAAATAAGTGACTCATTGAAATTAATGTAATTTTATTATTATATTGACATGTTTGTTTAACTCGTTACATTTCTTATTTTCTATGAAACTTGGGTTAAAATTGTTTGAATTATTCAATATTTTGTTTGAATTTTTTTTTTTGTACAATGAATATTGTATTAAATTTTTTTAAATACGGCAAGACAAAATTATATATTTATTCAGCATAGTTTAGAGAGGTAAAATAGTAAAAGACAGTTATTCAGATGTTTCAGACGTATCAATTATCAAATAATTTTTTTCATTCAGATTCAGCTCATTCAGATTCAGATTCAGATTCAGATTCTTTCAGTTTTTATCAAACAACCCCTAAGTGTGCCAAAATATGTTATGTGTGTATGTGTGATAATGAGATGTGCTGGAGAAACTTGCATGGATTTTGGGAAAGTAAAAGGCCTAGCCTTTATATTAGAAAAGCTTGCATGGTTTTTAATTTTGTAAAAGGCTTGCCTACTTTTTTGAAAGAATTGCATACAAACCTTTTCAAATAATAGTCAGTAGGAAATTTCTTACTTCAATCCGTGTGTTCCTCCCTTCATCCAAACCATTAAATTTTCATCATGCAATCTGAACCTTTGATTCAAAATTCAGATTTCAAAAATTACTATTTTGCCCTCAATTTCAAAATCCTATAAAAAGGAGGCTTTTCATTTATTCTAAACTTACCAATTCAAAAGCAAAGAAAAGCTATATCTCATTGCCTACATAATCTCTCTGAAAAAGCTTTCTCTAAATCTTCTACTTCAAAGTTCTATTTCTTGGAAGAAGATTAAATTGGTTAAAGTAGTTGAGATAAGTCATTAAATTTCTGCATTTATATTATCTCATAAACTGCTTATATATATAGATATATTGAAGATAAATTGTTATACACATTTATATATATCTATACTTAATCTATTAAATATTATAAAAAGTCTGCACTTAGATACCGGATAATTCAGATGTCATTGATATGAAACTCTTCGAAACGGTCTTTAAATTCTAAGTGGCTTTTTATCAATATTGATACATTATATAAGTATTGAAAAATATTTATATAATTATCAGATTGTGAAACAAATAATTTGGTCAGAACTTAGATACCAGATAATTTGGATGTTACTTTCGTAAAAGTCTCCGAAACGGTCTTTAAATTCAGAGTGACCAAATTATTCACAACATAAATTAACTACAATATAATATATATAAGTGGGTGAAAATTTATCATTGTGATACACATTTATATATATCTATATTTAATCTATTAAATATTATAAAAAAATTTATACTTAGATACCAGTATTATTCGGATGTCATTGATATGAAAATCTCTGAAACGGTCTTTAAATCCTAAGTAAACTTTTTATTAATATTGATACATTATATAAGTATTGAAAAATATTTATATAATTATCAGATTGTGAAAAATACATTTGGTCAGTATTTAGATACCGAATAATTCGGATGTTACTTATAAGTCTCCGAAACGGTCTTTAAATTCTGAGTGGCCAAATTTTCACAACATAGATCAAATATAATATAATATATACGTGGGTAAAACAATTCCTTCAAATACTATTTATTTTATAAATCTATTATATTTGATAAACTGTCATAACAAGTATCCTATTATATGTGAATTCATTTGGTTTTCTAAAATCAAAGCTATATCTTTTCAAAACCATAGAAACACACTCTTTATAAAGAAGAATATTTTTCTAGAAGTATTTAATCCATAGAAAAATATTTTTTATCAAAAGAAAAGAAATTCTTTATTAAACTGCTTCAATTTACTTATCTGCTTATCTGAAGTATTTCACATAAAAGTCTTGAACTTTTATATTTGATCATAAATTATCTATCTACTTATTTGAAGCATCTGACATAAAATCTTGAACTTTTATACTTGACCTTAAATTGCATATCTGCTTATCTGAGAAGCGTCTACTATAAAAGTTATATGAACTTTTATAAACCTGTACTAAACTTTTTCTGCTTACTTTAAGAAGCATATTCAAAACAATCTTGTTGTAAAAGGAAAAGGGTTGAGTCAGTTTGTTTTATATCTGTGAGAAAGACAAAAATTCTTTGACCAAGACCAGAGTCTTAGAGAGATCAGTTGGGAGTTGGGTCTCTAGTGAACTTGTGAGGTGAGGAAGAGATTGTTGTTTCAAGACCAGGTTATAGAATAGTTCTGAGCTCTAAAACAAGGTTAAACTAAGCTTGAGGAAGGAGCTGGGAGTTCGTTGTCCAAGATAGTTAATTGTGAAGAGTTATAAGTTGATTTATAAAATTTTGTAAAAGTTTCTCCACCTAGTGAACGAGCATTTATTACTGGGAGTAATAGGATCTCAAGCTCTGGAGAGGAGCTTGAGACTGGACGTAGCAATATACTCGAGCTGTATATTGTGAACCAGATAAATCTCTGTGCATTGTGTGATTGAATTTTTTTAACTCTGCATATTAATCTCTGACACTATTAATTAATTTGCTAAAAATTCAAAAAGACCTAAGATAATTTTTTAACCAGTAATAATCCATTCAACCCCCTTCTAGATTATTATTGAACATTCAAATATATATAGAGAATTAATTGACATATGAAAGAGTAATTATTAGGGTAATAGAAAAGTGAAAACACAATTACTAGGGTCATAGAAAAGTGAAAAAATAATTATTGAGGTTATAGAAAAATAAAAAAGTAATTATTGAGATAATAGAAAAGTGAAAAAATATTTTAATTAATAAGTAATCAAAAAGGATAATTTAGGTAAAAAAAACTTTATTAATCAGTGTGTCGAAACTAATTAAGACATTTATTTTAGAACGGAGGTAGTACTATAATAAAATGGCTTTAAAAATATAGATTACATAGGAAAAAACAATACTAGTACATGTTTTAATTAGAGGTTAAGAATAATCAAAGGTCGGCCCACAGGGGATGCTTTCAACTTTTCGAGTGTAGTTGAGAAAATAATGGAGTAATACAAAATGACTTGAAAGCCAAATGGACTGCTTAAAATAGGAGTAATTGTACGAATGACGTTGGGAGTGAGAAAGAAGGGCTGCATATGGAAAATTCGGATCCATAGATGGTGTAGAAATGGGTTCGGTAACGTAGATTGTTTGATCCAACCCGGTCCAGTTTTGCAGTATATAAATGGTCCAACACTTTTTATCTAAGACCAAACCTAGCTTAGGAGTTGATAGTTCTTGCTAGTCCAACCCATACGATTGATACGAGTTGTTTTTATTTTTGGGAAGTAGAACTGGATATATTTTTTTAATGATTTAGGAAATTTGAATAATATGAATGATTTTTAGGATATTTTGTTTAAAACTCTAACGTTACGTTTGAATTGAAGGAATTGAAGAAATTGAATGAAGAGTGGAATGATTCATTCCATTCTAGTTGAAATGAGTTATTACATATCTTTTGTCTCCCGTAAGGAATCGAACACAATTTTCATTTCATATAAATGAGTCATTCCATTTTCACATAAAATGTGTCTTGACAATTAATCAGTCTACAACATTTTAAAGACTAATTTTCTCATTTTCCTTGATAATATTAATTTATTCCAAATTTCACATATCCTCAGTCATTCAGGCACTATTTTCAAGTTATTTAGTACTTCTCTCGTTCTCAAAAAGATGATCAAAATATAATTTATATATATATATTAAGAAATATAAAAATAGATATATGACAATATATATAATTTCTTTATTTATTTATCATAAAGTAAGAAGTCACTGTCACTTTCAGCAATTTGTCTTTTTAATATGAAGTACATGAAGGTCCTCCTTGTCTGATAGAGTTCACAAGTTTTCATAGTCCAACGAGAGTTTACTTCATAAATGAAGTACCATGTAGTAATGTGGGATGACAAAGTCCACATAAATACTGTTAGATCGGTAGTAAATACAAGTTGTTTTAAAGAAGTGTTTTTGTCTCTAAATATAAATTGTTTAAGAATTTAAATAAGTATTAATTATTTAGTTTTTAATATTATTTTAAATAATAAATAACATTATTTTTTTCAATACAAAGACAATATAGACAATTACTAGTATTTTAATATTATACAATCATTTCTTTAAAATGTTTATTTGGATCCGGTTATCATGAAACACTTCAGGCTAAGTTCATTTATGTCCAATATAATATAATGCTCACACACAAGTGGTGGGAAAATAATTTATCGGCCCATGACCCACGTGTCAACACTACTATATACTCCCTCTATTCCTAAAAGATTGTCGTTTAAGGTTTTGGCACATGGATTAAGAAAGTCATTTAATATTAGTAAAATTTATTTGAAATTCCATCACTACCCCTCTATGAAAAATTAAAAACTATTAATGCAAGAGAGAATTTATTGAAACAATAAAAGAAGATAGGGGTAATATAGAAAAGTAAATAATTTATTTTTCTAAAAAATAGTAAACCACAAATATTTTAAAATAAATTTTTTCTTCTAAAACGATAATATTTTAGGAACGGAGGGAGTATTAACTTTGTCATACCAGTGACAAAAACACCCCTCTCCGTCGACAATCATCGTCTGAGTAATCTCAACAAGAAATCACGACAACCCAAAAAATTAATAGATCTCCCTCGGAAAAGGACAAAACTTTTATCCCTCACTTTCATCTCCTCTCAAATCTCTCAGGTAAGCATTCAAATCGCTTCATTCCTTTGAATTATGAATTGCTTGTTACAATTTTTTTTTTAAATTTTTTTTTCGTTCTGTTGAATATTATAGGATCCTGCTAGATGGCATGGCTTGTGATCATTGTTTCAGTGATTGTAATCTGGATAGCTTCTCTCTGCAAAATTCTCCTAGCATCCTGGTCCCCTACCAAGTCTAATTTCTTAATTCATGCTGGTATGTAATGTAACCCCTTGCGGTATTTAGTTTTGTAGTTGAACGATTGTTATATTAAAATGCTTGTTCTGTTAATATCAGGCGGAGCTCTTCGCAAGCAAAATGTTCTGCTGGTTATTGCCCATCCTGATGACGAGTCCATGTATGCTTAGACTATTTAAATTTTGTTGAATTTTTCTAGTGGTTTTAATTAATTTAATACTTTTCCTATATTTTTGTATGCAATTTTGTTTTTGTGAAAGTTCAGACTGAAATTCTGTTAGAGGTAGTTTAAAGATTAAATCTTGAATGTTAAATGGATGTAGTTGTATAGTACCTCGTAAATGATTATATTTTTCTGTTCATTTCTTAAACTAATTGAATTCAGCAGTGTCTTGTCATATCTAGAGGACGGGGTCAGTTTTCAATTTTAGATCCGTGCATTTGTTTGGGCAAACCCTAGTCTGTCTTGACTTAATTCAGACTCCAGCTGCTCAACTAACTAACTAATGACTTAGTTAATCGATTTGATGAAATAATAATAGTGATTAGAGCTGATTCGGGGATGAAAATTGGTGTTTGTGAGCTGAATTAGTGATGCATTTATGAAGAATAATGGTGAACAAGTGTAACAGTAGTCTAACACACAGATTGAGATGAATCTAAGCTTTTAACAGTTATGAATTGAGTAGAATATTGGATGATTTTAGGAATGAATTCGGAAGAGACTTGAAGAGATAGATAGAGAGCAAAGCTACGCTATGTTACATGGACTCGGAAACTCCCAAAAGGATCCTTAAAAGGACACAACACGGATGCGCCTAGTTTTAGAACATTTTGGTTCATTTCCCACAAATTGCCTTGTTCGACACCTGTACCCATATCGGGTACTTCTGGATTTTAGAAGAATCCATGTAACATGGAAGCTAGGATGGACAAAACCATTTTCAGTTCTGAAGTTAGTTCACATACTACATGCTTTTACTTTATTTCATTGGAGTTCTAAAACAAGGCCCTAAATTAACATCAACCACCAGCATATTTAAGCTATCTTCTATCAAACTTGGGAAAGTAGAAAAATTGTACCAAAATATCTAACTCATGTGCCCACATTTGCTAGAATCTTCTAAATTAACAAAGTTGTCCTTAGGTTTCATCTATATTGAGTATCGCGATTTGATTATTAACGTAAAAACATGTGAGTTGATGTTATTGTTTGAAAGCCTTATTGTGTTTTTCTGCAGGTTCTTTACTCCAACAATTAATTACCTGACTTCACGTGGGCATAATATATACATATTGTGCATGTCAACTGGTAATGTGCTGTAATTGATTTCAGTTGTAGCAATATGCTTGCTGATCTGTATACATGTTTATGAATCATTTTGGCTGTTGTGGAATTGAGTTTGCATCACTTAAAAAGTTGAACAATAAGTAGTACTACATCCATCCCAATGAGTGACTTTGTTTGACTGGCACATAATTTTGGGATGGGTGTAATAACTACTTTACTTTTTCTTTAAAAACCACTGATAGAGATATTATAATCATTAAATAAGAGATGAATGATTCGGATTGACAGAGCTCACTCGTTTTGGGACATCCCAAAATGTAGCTCACTTAAATTGGGATTTGGGACAGAGAGATTTTAATAAATAAACCAATAATTTAAAACAAGTATATTCTCGGAATTGGATGTGTCAAGCAATTTTCCTGTTAACAGCCCCATGGACTTGGGTTTTTTTTTGGTGCACCATGGACTTGGGTAGTAGGTTCATTCCAACTATGTGATGCTAATCTAGTTTTTCTACAATGCTTTCCATTGTCTTACTGTGGCAGAAAGAGGTTTTACTATTTATATTTTTTTGTACACGAGTTCTTCATTCATACTTACCTAAGAGAAAAAAAGAGGAGAAATAGGGTGAAGTTCTCTGTACAGTAGGTTGTGTTAAATATGTGATGTTCTAAATCACTATTGCATAATTTCATAGCTTCCAATGAGGGTTAAAATGTTACTTTAACAAATATGGAGTATACAGTTTGGTGTAGTAAGTATATATACAGTAAAGTTTAAATAGAACCAATAGGGTCTCAGAGTGAAATTAACTTATCTGCAACTCTCCATCAGTTATCCATTGACTAAACTTGATATATGTTCTAACTTCTTTTCATTTTTGTTTTTGTATCTTTGGATCTTGTAGTAAAATGTACATGCAATACAAGCATATTCACTCCCTTATTTTATTATATATCTTCAACCGGTAAGAGAGTTTGTATATTGTTATTATTTTTCCGTTGAAGGAATAACCTCATGGTTGCTGGCTTTATTATCCACTCCGGGGCCAAGATTACCTATTCAAAAAAGAAAAAAGATGCCATGTATTACTGGGAAACTAGAGGAGCTAGGTGATTCTTGGCAAATACAGTGATAATACAGGTGTATAGATTAGTTGCGATTTTTGCACGATGCAGTTCTCCAAGTTTCAGTCAGTCAGTCAGTAGCCTTGATCAATTTAAGGTTTCTAGTATTCCTTATTCATACACCATTATATTTGTGCAGGTAATGCAAATGGCATTGGGAATATCAGAAAAGAAGAGCTCTATCAGGTTTCTGCAATCCTTAAGGTGATTCATGATTTGATATAACTATAAGATTTTGTAATCTGTCTGATATATTCAAACACTTGAAACCCTACCTCTTTTTCCATGTCTTTCTCCATTGTTCTAATGGATTTATTAGCCTGGTTTCAGAAACTCAGAAGAAATATTTGTGCTACTATCTTCTTGACTTGGTCCAGGGGCTAACCATATAAAGGAATTTCACTTGGATATATGCGTTTGTTTGGTGACATTCCAATCTATTCATGCAGATTCCACTGCAACAAGTAAAGATCCTGGACCATCCAGATTTTCAGGTTACTTTCTTAAGTTTCTCTTAAAGAACTACTTATCTTTGTGTTAATGCAGTATAATTGAAACAAATGCTCCATATTGTTATCACTAGGATGGTTTTGGCAAAGTATGGGACTGTGATTTACTGGCTAGGATTGTTGGAGAGGAAATTGATGCTCATGCAATAGATGTGGTATGATCTAATTTCAACAGTCGTTTACTTATTGTTTCTCCTTAAATTTTTGTCCTTTCTTCTTTTGAGTTCAATTGGCCTTCCATGGACTTTCATGTTTGCTTCCAGAACCTCTAGTGAATTTACCAGCCTATTGTGGCATCTTGTATAACTACCTTTGATGTTTTACTAATCCCTTTTTTCCCCTTTTCTGTGTAGATTATTACTTTTGATAGATATGGCATTTCTGGTCATTGTAATCATTGCGATGTAAATCGAGGTGTGCGGTAAGTCAATGTAGGTAACCTGAATACTCTTCATCAATACTAGCTTCTATGTTACATGAGTTCTGTATTCAATGAATAAACATATCAAATATACAAATCGGTAATGTCTGTGTGTCTAATACTCCCTCTGTACTACATAAAGTGTACTACTTCTTTTGTTGCCTACTTTTCTTTTTCCTTTTAGAAAATTAATTCTTACATAGACACACTTGAACGTAATATTTTTCGACAATAAATTTTAGTTTGTAGAGTATACTGAAGAAAGATAGTCCAAAAAACAATATATCTAAATATGTACTTACCTTGGTATTTGAGGATAAAAAATCAACAAAAAAATGTTTTTTTTTTTCTTTATTTTTAAAAATAGTGGGAGTATATATTTTCTTAGGCATGATCAGGTCAGAAAGAGACGAACATAAATTCAGTATATCATTTTCTTACTTTCTTCCTCAAGGGTATGCTGGGAACTTGAAAGACACGGAGGAAAAGAAAGAAAAAAGGAAAACAAAAGTAAATGTAAAGAAGGAAAATACTATCGTAATGAACATTATTCTAATTATCTGTACTTCTAAAAAATATATTGTAAAAGACAATATTAAAATGTAGTGTAATGTGTGGTTAATAAAACTTCAATAAGTTTTTAGTTTGCCATTTCCTTTTCCTTTCTTTTCCTCGAGCTTTCCGTGTTGTTCCAAACATACCTATAGTAACTTTTCTTTCGCATTTAAAGAGATAGAGAGTGAATTATCTCTTTACTAACCCATCCATAGGCAGCATGACAGAAAGACGATCACACTGTTTCACTTGTGCATCACATGGTATATAGAAAATAAATTTTACACTTGGCACAAAATGGGGATGATACATCTGGAAATATATTGTATATGAACACCTACACAGAAATCTAAAGCCTACGATGTAAGTCGGCTACACGAGAAATGATAATAGGTGAAACACGTTATTACAAGCTACACTTCTCCAATCTTTCCCCTCCTTAACTACTAGCCATGCCTCATGAAGCTCCTCATCATGTACTATAATTTCTGTATGATAGTGTGTGCGTTCTTATAAGTGTTGTATTCCTATATCATGAGTTGAGGCTGGTTGGTTATTAAAGCATGGACACTTATTTGGTGTTTCTTTTCTTTGTAAGCAGTAAGCTCATGCGTGATGCTTCACAAAGAAAAATTGAAGCTTGGGAGCTTGTATGCTTTCCTTTCCCCCTATCTTTTTTTATTTTTATTTTTATTTTTGTTTTAATGTGCTTTACTGTTATTTATGTTCTCTCTTGTTTCACTCTTAATGTCATGGGTGGAAATTGCTTTTGTGGCACAGAGTTTAAGACTTACGACTGACATATTAGGTATAATATTTTTTATATATTATCTAAAATTTTAACTTTAGTTGTCAAACAATGAAAAAAATTATACATAATATTGTTTTTAAATGTGTTTTTGAATGTCTTAAAATCTATGCCAGAAGCATGGTTTTGAACCACGACATTCAAAATGGAACAAAGGGAGATAGGACTTTTTGAATGCACATCATTCATTACATAACCAGGAGGTTAAGACTCCTTATTTTAGTCTCCAAATGTTAAAAAGTATGCTACTGGTGTTTGTTTTGAATTGCTAGTAATAGTGTGTCGCTAGAAAGTGACGAGCAAGGATTTAAGTTTTCTTGTTAAATCAATATAAATAAAGCTCTAGGCTTGGTTAGTTGGTTTAGAATTTTTCTGTACTTAGTTTCCAAATGATAGATGAAGAATCTGATGGAGAAATTTAAGTTTGTTGGTCCTTGAAAGACACTCTTTAATTTGATATTATATATTTAATTACATGAGAATTGATTTTGTACTTACTATTCTCAGGTCAGTACAAACATATTGCGCAAGTATAGTGGACCAGTTGATATCTGGTTGTCCATCTTATACGCCATGAGTTTTTCGGATCGGACTGCATTGCTTGCTAAATGAGAAGCCCCGTAAAAGCTATGTTGCAATGGCGCAACACACGAGCCAATGGGTTTGGTATGTACCGTTACGCTTGCACATTTACTTTTGATAAACAAAGCAGAAAAGGAGAATTGACCACTTCTTTTGGCTACTTCATTTGAATTTTCTTGCAACTTTATTGCTTTTGCTCATCTTATAAATTCGTGGTCACCAACAAGATCAACATATTTGTCCTATTTCTGTGGAACACGTACACATCTCCAATTATTTGATTCACAACAGTCTGTTTTCTTAACTGAAGTTGGCTTCATTCTGCAGGTTCCGGAAGCTTTTCGTATCATTTTCGAGTTATACTTTTGTGAACACACTTAAGGAGATCAACAAGTAGGATATGTGAAACTGGGGAAAAAACTTAAGACACTTTTGACGTGCAGTCTTGCTTGTGATTTAGCTGCAATAGTTCTCCAACTTGAGTTTTCTTGGCGTATGTTCAGCAACTTGACATATATTAAATCAAATGGAAGTGCAGTAAATCTAGGGATGGTGTAATCAACAAGATCTTGATGGTTGTGATAGAGGCAGTTCTGAGGGTCTACACTGAATATCTGATGACCAAGTTTAGGGGCGAATACTATATTCTTAACGTTAGGGCTTCACTTCGGAAGCTATATGTTTTTTTTTTTCATTACTAAGACTTGGTTACATTTGTTGTGGGTAAGCCTGTTATACTGGCCTATGTGTCAGAATTCAGTTTCATGAATATGAATTTATTGAATTAGATTCATATAGCGACAATTTTCATCATATGAAAATATTAGTTTCCGGTTAAATATTATTTAAAACATACACATTAAATGGATACTGTGGACTGCAATAGGAAAAGACTTCTCCGTTTTGGAGGAATTGCTATGCCATGACATTGACAAAATAATGCCCCTTTCCCGTATTGATTTTATTTTATTTATTTATTTATTTTAAGTGGGTTACAGGCAATTTTTTAGTTATGTGTAAAGAAAACTCCAAAAAAGCAAATAAGACTCATTCCTATGGGAGAGAGTAGTGAATTATATATATATATATATATATATATTCAAACAGGCATAATAACTCATTCAAAACCTCCTAATATACAGATTCTCATTTTGAGAAATGTTTGGTAACAATTCATCCTTGAGCATGAGCTGATATGGCAATTTATCAAAATTTTCATCACATGTAAATTTTGATGGTAAAACAGAAGATCAAATGAAAGAGTATAGTGAATTCTATATTCTATTGTAGGAGAATGAGATGAGAGTAGAGAGGGTTAAAGTTGTCATTGGAAAAGATAACACTGTTTCTTTTATATGTTCTGTTGAATTTTTATGTGAAGAGTATCATAATATCATGCAATTAGAATGTATTTACTTCAACTTGTGTCATTAATATATATATACGGAGCCGTTCTCCAACGGACTAATTCGTTAACGAACCAGTCTGTTCCTGAACTGACCTGTATATATACACACACATATATATACATATATTTTCGCACATGCATACACCCACCCACCCCTTTCATATTGTTGCAACCAAAGGGTGAAAGTATGTTCCAACAAGTTTGTGTGGCAAAACCATAATAATCATCCTCAAGGATTAAGATCCATATCTCTATGGCTAAAGGATCCAAATGCAGCATCATTTTCTGCATTTGATTGTCTCCAGTTGAGCTGTCCTGATTCTTGTCCCACCAATGATTCCGCGGATATATCTGAACCCTCTCTACTTGCTGCTGATCTAACATACTGCTGCATCACCAGCACTGAAAATGAAGACGAGAATTCAGAAGTTGCGAAAAGATCTCCGATGGGCTCGAGCTCAGGGCAGTCGCACCAGTCAGCTAGCCCAGCTGTAAGAGGCGATACCACTCCTCGTCCTTTACCTACAACAAAAAGATCATAATCGTTGTCCATTGCTTTTATAGCCCTTATAGTTTCTTCTTCATCATAAGCACCAATTCTTGATATAATACTGAGTTGTCATTCACTGTAGCAATCTTGAACTTGTTCAAGAAATCATCATCAAGCATTTTCTCCTTCTCAGTATCGATGGGCACACTCACAGTCCCATTGGCTGCACCAATGAAATCTATTGGATCTGTCTGCAAAACATCCTTCCCCGGAACGAACCGAACAACTTTTAATCTCACATTTTCATGTTCAGACTTCCTCCATGCATAAGCCAGTGCTTCTCTATCATCAGGCCCGCCAAAGAATAACACAGCGACACGACGAGGAAACTCACTGGTTTCAGCCATTCGAAGGTCAATGAGTACTCCTACAGAACAAGGTGCGTTTGCCAAGACACTCTAGTTTACGTTTCGTATGGCAGGGTTGATATCTTCCATTTCCCCGTCAAGGGCTTGTTGTTTGTGGAATGGCAAGATAATGACGGCCGCACAGCTTGCCTTTGGCAATACCGCAAATATCTTCATCCATGGAGGAGAATGCTGACCTCGCAGTGAGTGCCTGGACCATGACACCATCACAGCGGAGCTCATAATCGTCAAAAGCACTGATGATTTGTTCTGTTTGTGCTTCTACATGGGTAGGATTCCTGGAACCGGCTACTAGCATGGCAGAGGCCCTGCCAATGAGTTCTACGAGGTGAAGGGCGTATACACTTATGGGGGATCGTTGGCTGGCATTCGAGGCCTCGAGGAGGTTGATGATGGAAGGAACGTTGCGCATTCCATAGATACAGGCAAGTACTCGGAGCTCTTCCTTTGTTTTTGATTTCTGGATCTTCTTCCGCTTGTAGGGCATCACATTATCATTGGGGTGGTAAATTATTGCAGTGGGCGGGACAACCATGGTCATCACTAAAACAGAAAGCACCATGACTGTATACTCTTGGGTGGTTAAAACCTGAAAAACACATGCATGATGAACAATTAGTTTTTGTGATATATATATATATATATATATATATATATATATATATATCTAACAAAATACAAATGATTTTGAATTTCCTGCTCACTCAATAAATAATCTGGACCGTCTAAAGTTTAGGATAAATCCCACCGTCGATGTAGTGACAGAGGCACGGGACACAGCTAGTATATATATATATATATATATATTGTACACTCGATCGGGTACCCCTTGCTCTTGAGCAACTTCAAGAATGATCAAGGGCAGGACACTCTTGGTGCTTGTCAGTAGTCCAACAGTAGCCACTTCTTTAATTGTCAAGTTGCTGACAAAAGAGGCAAGCGTGGTGCTGATAATCTTTGTTCCACTTAAAAGAACTATGAGCAACGCCACCACTATCCACGAAGTACCATTATTGGTCAAAGAAACTAAATTGGTTTGAATCCCACAAACTGCAAAGGAGACCGGCATAAAAATCCCCATCACAAAGTCGTCGAGCCTCTCAACCAAGGTAGACTGAAGCACCTCATTGGATATGATTAGGCCAAACATAAACGCCCCGAGCATGGGGTGTGTACCTATAGCATCCGTGATAACGCCGCTCAGCGCAACCCCACTCAGGACAAAACAAAGATAGAACTCACTGTAGCCCTGCCCTTCCGGGGTTTGACGAATGATCCACGACATAGCTGGACGGACGGTGTAAATGCAGACAAACATGAAGACGACGACCAATATAATGGCGTAGATAAAGGAGGTTTTACTGTTGGCTATGGCTAATCTTACGGCAAGAAGACCCCAGGAAATGATCTCACTGACTTGAGCTGAAGCCATGTCTAATTTTCCAATCTCCGTGTGGATGAGAGCTTGCTTTTCAAGAATCTGAGAGAGGGCCGTGAAGCCGGAGACAGTAAGGGCAAAGCCTCAAAATATGTAGCCATATAACTTTGTTTTGTCGCTTAAGATCATGAAAAATAAGCTGGCCCCTAGAAAACAAGGGATGACGGTTCCAGTTATGGTAATGCCCACGGCCTTGGTCCCAATTCTGCGTATGGTTTGGATGTCTAGCATTAATCCCATGAGGAATGCATAGTAAATCAGAGCAAAGTGTGCCATTGGCTCTAGCATCGTGAAACCATAGGCAGGAAAAACCCATCTGTAGGCAGTTGGCGCAATTTTTCCAAATAGAGTTGCTCCCATTAATATACCACCCTGGAAGAATAATGAATGATGGGTATTTATTATATATAATTAACAACTTATTAAAAGAAGAAAGAAAGAGAGAGAGATCAAAATTACAATGAGTTCTCCGACGAAGGGCGGCATGTTGAAAGGTTTCAACAAGAGGAGGACAACGCAGGGTGACGAATATACAAAGAGGCAACTGAAAGATGAAGAGTGGGAGGATGGGAGACAAGGGGTTAGGGCCTTCCCAAACACCATTAGTCCTCTAAATTGTTTCCGAAAAACATATAATTGTCCTGTTCACATCATCAAATGCCGGAATTATCATAGTCGCCGCCGCCGCCTTACCTCAGCTCCTCTGGTGGCATAGGCATAGTACATAGCTGAAAGCGAAGCTGCAAAGGAAGCTGTTTGGATAAAGAAGTTCATAAATGAACTTGGTGTGGTTCCTAGCATTAGAGGAGCAGTACCTTTATTATGTGACAACACCGGAGCTATTGCACAGGCTAAGGAACCTATGTCTCATCAGAAATCCAAACACGTGTTGCGGCGGTTTGATTTGATTAGAGAAATCATTGAAAGAGGAGATGTCACCCTGGAGCGTGTGGACTCTCAAGATAACATTGCAGATCCATTTACTAAAGCTTTAACACAACAACAATTTGATCGTCACTTTAGAGAAGATGGGTATGAGATACTATGGCGATTGGCTATAGTGCAAGTGAAAGATTGAAAGTAATATGCATACAAGCCAATCATGTTTGATGATAAAGTATTTACTTGGTAACAATTTTATTCATTTATTAATAAAAGTGTTATTCAATTAAAGGTATTTATTTATCTACATGGTGCTGTTTTTATAATATGTGATAAACTCATAATTTTAAGCAATGCTTTTAGAATCATGATGATGAATATGCTAATGAGATCTAAATTCGTAGATAGCTTAAAACTAAAATAATTTCCAATTGTTGGATTACTAAAAAAGGGATTAGTGAATTTGGATAGATTGGTACATACGTTGACTTGCTCGTTGGATTAGGATGGTCGATCTCATAATTATTTGTGTGGAGACACTAAAGCAAGTATGTAGGTGCTTATTGAAGAATAAGTTCACTGAACGTGGCTCGCTAATGAATACCTAATGGAGTTTTACTTGTCTATCAATATGAATTCCTTAAGTGACAGTAGTACAAATAATCCTTAGACTTGAGATCATTATAGTATCTTATGTATGATGAGTTATACTTTAACATATCCCTTAAAACCCTAAGGGTATATCAAAGGGTATGATTGAGTATAATAATTTATACATGGAGATAATGAATGATCACTAAAGACTCTACCACTTCTAGTAAAAGAAGAGAATGCTCTATGTTATTCGATAAATGACAACCCAGTAGTCCTTGGCCAAGGCAGAATGAAATTAGAAAGGAGTTTCTAATTTGCATTATTTGGAGTTGTGCATTTTAGAATCGAAATACATATAATTAAATAAAATAAAACTTGATAGTAAATCCATGTCTTATATTTAATTGGGACATTGTATGGTGGAAGGAATGAATTGTACGGTAAATATTTACTCACAGGTTCTTTTATGATTGATGTTGAAATCTATATTATCTGAAAAGTTGTTGATCGCTAAGGAGGCTTACCCTTATTGTAGAATAAATGTTATTTATTTAAATAAATTATTAGCTTAATTTATTTATTTAAATAAGATTAGAATTGTTCTAATTGATTTATTCACAACTAGTTTAATATGGAGAACCTAAAGGGTCATAACATAAAAGGAAGAATATTTATTAAAGAAGCTAATGGCATAATCATAATAATAAGTTAAGTATGTTTAATTTAATATATGATGATAGAATAAATTAAATAGTTTAATATTTATTATTTAATATTTTGAAAGTATTAAATATAAATTAATAAGAGGAGTCTTATTATTATTACTATTATTATAATTTAAATCCTAAAGGAGTTTGGAAATTAATTAATAAGATACTCTCTCTCACATATATTCCTAATAAGATTGGGAGGTTAATTAATTAAAAGAGTTTAATTATTCCCAATAGGATTGGGAAACCTAATTAATTAAAAGGTTTAATTAATTAATATGAAACCCTATTCCTAAATGGATTAGGAGGGTTGCCTACATCTATAAATAAGAAAGTCTTATTATGGAACAAAGTTAGACATTACACTATTCCAATAGTTGGGAGAGTATACACATTCTATAGAGATAGAATTAGGGTTTAGCCAAACACCCACCTTCTTGAATATCTCTTCTTCCTTGGTGGATCACCTTTAGAGGCCAAACACTTGGGTGGCTAACGTTGATCAAAGAAAAGAATCAGACCCGGAGAACTCAAGGAGATCACGAAAGATTTGGAGTTGAACTTGTACCCGTGGAATCTTAGTTCTAAAATGGTATGATTCGATAATTCTTTATCTTTCGTTTAATTAATAATTATGCATAAAGGATGATTCGGGTATAAGGTTTGTAAAAATTTTAAATTCCATTTTTACCATGCTTCCACTACTTTGATCTTACAAACCTAACAATTCTGAAGTCCATTGGAAAGTTTTCTCATTCTTCGGCCCCTTTAAAGTATAAAAAAATGATAAGCACATTTTCGCCGATTTTGACATAAACCTCCTCAACGTTGCTATCTGACCAGTCAACCGTTGAACATTTTTGTAAGACCGAGGAGATTTCATATCCAAAATAGCCTTGATCTTCTCTGAATTTGCTTTGATCCCCCTTTTACTTATCAAATATCCCAAAAAATTCCCTGCTCCGAGACTGAAGATGCACTTTGTCGGATTTAGCCTGAGTTTGTAGTGTCTGACAGTCTGGAAATAGTCTTCTAAGTTGTCCAGATGATCCCGAACTGACATACTTTTGACGATCATATCGTCCACATATACTTCCATGCTTCGACCCAACTGCCTTCAAAATACATAGTTCATCATTCTTTTATAAGTAGCCCCTGTGTTCAGCAATCCGAATGTCATCTTCTTGTAAGAGTAAATTGTTTGATGAGTGATAAAGGTCGTCTTCGAAATGTCCTTCTTATGCATCAAAATTTGGTGATATCTCGAGAATTCATCCACGAAGCTGAGTAAGGCATACCCCGAAGTGGCATCGATGAACTGGTCGATGTGCGAAGAGGGTAAAAATCCTTCGGGCATGCCTTGTTTAAATCGGTGTAGTCGATGCAAATACGCCACTTCTAATTCTGTTTCTTTACCAACACTACATTCTCCAACCACTCCAGGTAGTCAATCTCAAAGATGAAGTCTACTGCCAACAACTTTGTTAGCTCATCATCAATGATCTTCTGCCTTTTTGGGGCAAAGATCCTTCTCTTCTGCCGGATCGGCTTCCTAACAGATTCCACTTTCAGTCTATGTACAGCCACAGATTCAGCAACTCCTGTATATCGCTAGGAACCTATGCAAATATGCCCACATAGCCCCGAAGTAGTTCTATCAAGCTTGTACAAAACGACTCTTGCAAACCCGAACCAATCTTAATCATCTTTTCCTTCTTCCCTGGTATCAACTCAATGTCTTCTGTCTCTTCGGCAGGCATGGCGAGAGGCTTTGTACTGCCTTCGGTATATGGTTTGATCTTTATCGCCATTGCATGCTTTTGCTTGCTGACCTCTACTCCTGAAAAATCAATGCATTCCGATAGCACCTCATTGCTAATCAAGGTCCCCTGCAACCTCTCCCACTCCATTCAGTGTAGGGAACTTGATTTTAAAGCGTGGAATTAACGTCACTGCCTGCAACGCTGTTAAGGTCGGTCTCCCCAGGATGGTGTTGTATGATGAATCCGCGTGCACTACAAATAATTTGCATACTATCTCAACCTGTTGTGGAGCTGTCCCGAAGACGATTGACAGTTCAATCGTCCTTGCTACCCGAACGGGATCATTGCTGAAGCCGTAGAGGGGAGGCTTATGCCCGATCTCCATCTTTCTTCCATTCAAATCCATCATTTGATATGCATGGGCATACAATATATCCACAGATGAGCCATTATCGATCATAATTCTCTTTATTTCCACCGAACCCACCTGCGCAGTAATAACCAGTGCCCCTTCATATGCTTTGATCAACTCCAAAGGATAATCCTCATCCGTAAAAGATATGACTGTGCCCGGATATTGTCTTTCTCGCCTTCTAGGCTGATCAGACACAGAGAGCATAGCATCCAACAATCCTTGCATTTTCTTCCCCGTAACCTTTTCGATCGACCCGCCAGTGATCACATCCACCACCTGGCTTATTGCCTGGGTCTGAACCTGTTGTTGGGAATGGGTGGTCGGGTTCTGTAGTGGGGTAGTGTTAACCTTGATGCGTTCTCGAAGCGTCACGCCCTGCGATGTACTGACCAACTCTCCACTTTGAACATTTTTTTCGATCAGATCTTTCAGACTCCAGTAAGATTCAGTAGAGTGTCTAGCTGACCCATGATAGTCACAATATTTACTCTGATTTCCTTTACTCGTCTTCGTGTTATTTTTGGTCGGTTCAAAATAAGGCTTATCTTTTATCTGCTCTAAGATGGTAGCTCGGTCGGTGTTGAGAGGGGTATAGACTTTTTTGACCCTCTGATTTGGAAAAGGTGGACGACCACCTCCCGAACCCCCTTGGTTGTTGCCATACTTCTTTTATTGTCCATCCGATATGTTGTTATTGTCATTCTTTGAATAATTATTCTTCTCCTGATCCTTCGGCTTCTCCATCGTGCTTGGCTTCAAATTGCTTATTGCCTCTTCAACCGTTATGAAGCCTTTTGCCCTATCAAACGCTTCGACCAGATCCTTCGGATGATTGAACATCAAGTCTTTCACCAGCTTCTTCGATTTCACAACGTCCAACCCATTTTGAAATAGTCTAAGGGCCTGAGAATCATTCAAATATGTAACTTGACCGATCGCCTCCCAAAACCTCTTAACGTATTGGCCCAAAGTCTCGTTCGAGTACTGTCTGATTTGGGCTAAGGACCCGGTTGGCTTTCCTCTCCTCTTATTACTCCTGAATCTAACGTGGAACCTATCACAGAGCCCCTTCCAAGATGAAACTGAGTTCGGGGCTAATGTTATCATCCACTGTCGAGCGTCCTTCTTTAAGGTCGTCATGAACATCTGACACTTAGCAGCATCGGAGTAGTCATAGTAGCTCATCAGCTGGTCATAAGCCTGACTGTGTTCATAGGGATCTCCTGAACCATTATAATTTTCCATATGTAGGGCCTTCTTGTTTTGATCAGCCCGTTCCCGATCTATTTCTGGGGAGAACGACGATGATGATTTGAGTGGAGTTCCCTTATCCGGAGTAGAATCTGCAAGCTTCTGTTCCAACTCCGACAAACTTTGAGCTAACAATTCGGTTTCACTCCTACGGGAAGGACTGACTTTTGCCTATCCCGATTTTTTTGATCTGGAGAGGTCTCTCGCCTTCTCCGTTCTGACATTCCTATGCCTTTTGAACTTGCTTCATGGGAGCAACTTAGGTGATTACTCCTCATACCTGCTCTCGATTCGCCGAGAAACGTCTGAACAAAGTGTCCTAGACTAATTCCCTGGCGAACGCTCCCGCCTTCGGCTGTGGCTGGAAGCACCATCTTCGCCATCCAAACGAGCCAATTGAGTAACCCACTCCTTTTGTTGAAGAAGTAGGGCCTTCACAACGTCATTGACTTATTGAACCTTTTTCTCTAGGATCTTACGTCTTTCATCCCGATCATCACGCCTAGAGTTTTGAGTCCTGTGTTCGGCACAGATTATCCTCGACACATTCGTTGGGCCTTACTTCCTTCTTGGCCGCGGAGAACAGCCGACGTTTGACATCACCGCCCTAAATTTCCTTCTGGCCTACTGAATGACTTCGGGGTCCGAGCCTGTCCAGAATTTCTTTGGATAGGCCCAACATATCCTTCACTGAACCCCTTGGCTGTGTAGATAGGTTAGTCGTTGATTTCCCATGTCCGGAGACTGTTTTACTTGTCGCCGCCATTATTCCTGGATCAATTTCTTGTGATTGAAATTCTAACACTGAAAAGCCCTCCTTCTAGCGATAATGTTAACGCTAAGATCCGTCCACAGCGCCTTTATCACCAAAATCGGGTCAAATCTTGCACAGAAACAAAATCACATGTGAAGCTTGACGGCTTAGGCCGTCGGGGGATAGCTCTGGTGTGAGAATAAGTATATGCTGAATAAAGTTTAACAATGGAGACTTTATGCAATATTGCTATAAATAATAATGTTTGTACATGAGAATTATGATATAGCCTTGTATTTATAGTGATCGCACCTTCTTTTCCGTATAGAAATAGGATTCCTTATTAGGTATGATTCTTTAATGGGATTAAACATAATCTCCTTAAAGAAAGGATGTCGAATCATATCCGGACACTTTTCTTAGAAGTTAAAAATTAAATATAACTAGGAATCTTTGATTTCTTAAAATACTCAACTACCAAAATAGGATTTCTACGCAGGATAAAATACCTCCATGTGGATGCCCATCATACAATTCGAGCCCTAATAATCATGGCCCAACAAAAATAATTATAATTTTGGACCCCTGCGTGACCGCATTTTGATCTCCAACCTCAGGGCTAACTGGGTCATCATTTTGTCGGATCTGCAATTTACTCTGATGACCTTTTTCCTCCTTACAATCCAGAACCACATCATCTTCATCACTCTCATCTCGGTGTACTTCACACAAGCAATCCTTCTCCTCTGTAAAGTTACAAATAAGCACTTTTCGTTGATGCACTGGTTGTGATTTTGTACAAGTATTTATGGCTAAAAATTGTACTTTGATAATAGCAACCATAGTAGCAGAAATTTGCTAAAGCTAACTTGGCGCAAATTGCCTCGATAGAATTAGAATTAGCCATCGGAGCACTCTCAATGAAAGCACCAATGTAACAGTTTTTATAGTCCTGCTAACTCTAGAAAATTAGAGAGATGAGAGAATTTAGAGATTGGAAAATTTGGGTTTGATATTCAATGTCTTCTTCTATTACAAACCAGTTGTTTGTTTAAATACATGAAGCTAGCTTGCTAAATTCAGATTTGATCTATACTGTTGATCTAACTAATACTATTTCTAATTTTAGTTGTAGAATTTCTCTTACCAGCTCATATTAACCTAGGTTATAATATGTTACGTAATAGTTGGTATGTATGTGATGGGTCACGTATAGGCGGTGAATTCATAACTCTAGTTAAGTGAATATTCTAATGCTGCCATTTTAGTTTCAAGTTTTGAATCCATATTTTTTACTTTGCTTTAAAATTAAAGAAAGAGTTTGCGGGATATACCCTCTAAAGTTTATAAGTTATATACCTTAGTTTTATTAGAATGAATTTATCTCAAATTTTTTATTAAAATTTAATCTTATGGATGTAGAGATTACACAAAAATATGAGTAAACGTAAATTTTTAGTATTTAATTTGAGCTTATGTAGCACCATTAAAATAAGGATATTTTTTAATAATTAAGGGGCTGTTTGTTTAGGACTGAATACATCTAAATAACTGAATTGCTGAATCAGTCAGCCACTAAGTGCGTTTGTTTTGGAAAAAAAGCGTCTGAATGACTGAATCGGTCAGATGATTGAGCTGAATGGCTAAGTCAGATTTTTTTGACTGAATGGCTGAATGAGCAGCTGAATAAAGTAAAAAATTTTTAAAAAAATAAAAATATATATTAACTATTATATTAAGTAATATTAAATAAATTTACAACAACTTTAAATTTTTCAGAGGGATAAAATAATAAAATTATGTTATTCAGATGTTTTAGACATGTTAGTTATCAAACAACTTTTCTCATTCAGATTCAGCTCATTCAGATTCAGATTCAGATTCATTTAATTTTTATCAAACACCCCCTAAGATTAATTGAACTTTCGTTACCATAAACTCAATAATGGACATCACCAAATCATATGAAATCTCATATGCACAAATATTTTTATATGTTCTTTAAATTCGTGCGGTTGGATTTATCCAAAAAATTCTAAGAATGAACGTATTAACCCTATGAGATATACTAGTTAAATACCCTATAGGGTATATCCCTTTTTCACTTAAAGATATATTTTTTCGTTCAAAATATAAGATCATTATTAACTATTTAAAATATTTTTAAAATTAACATAAATTCTTTTAATTTTAATTAATATAATATTATATATTGTAAATAAGTACCCAGAGGCCAGGACAGGTTCATCAGTTTCATGGACGTCTGGTTTCAGGATATTCCACAATAATAATTCGGAAGACTTTTCTTGGCTGATACTTGCATAGGAAAAATGACTGGTTATTTAGCTAAATGACCGGTTGGTGTAGTAGATAAGAATTATCTTTTGTTTCCACTAGTGTAACAACTAACAACCTAAGGTCCATATCTTTTGTAATTTGGTGATTTACCTTTACACTAGTAATAAGATATTGATAGGAAATATCTTATCCGTTCCACATAAAAAAGTCTAATTTATCAAATTATATTTTATAAAAAAAAGTTCCAACTTTTTTAAAAATTATTGTTTTAAATAAATATCTCTAATTTTTGAAATGGAGGGGTATAATTTATTGCTTAGGTAGGGCTGCTCACCCACTTGATTAAACAATAGATGGGGAAAATTTATTTATGAGACAGTAGATAAAGTTGAGGCGGAGAAGAAAAAGGGGTATGGTAAGCATGTGAATGTTGTTAATTGGCATTCAATATTTGGTCCAACTTCTTTGCCCAAGTAGAGAATCTTTCCCCCTCATAGGGGGGCATAGCAGGGTGCTTTCGTATTGTAGATGGAGGACTTGGATCCTCTTCATCTAGGGTTAAATGGCATTTACATTTCATATGGAGAATAATATTATATTTACAAAAATTATATATAAAAAGTTGTGTACAAAAAATAAGACCCATATATTATTTTTCAGTAGAAATGTATAAAATATTCTATGGTGGGTCCCGGTTCTTATTTTCTCTCTTTTTTTGATACTCTTTGTGCATAATTTTTTATGTATAGTTTGTGTCTATAACATTACTCTTTATATGGATGACATTTGATCTTTTCAATCAGTTAACAGCTAAAATTTTATATGAAAAAATATTATCTAAGATAATACCTTAGTCAAGTTTGACTAATGTCACTTAACAAAACGTGGTAGCTTTACCCTTTAGGTTTGGCTTTATCAGGTCAGGACTCTCGGACGGGGCTAAAATTCGGACCTTTTTTTTTTTGGTTTTTTTTAAACAACTAATAAAAAATGTATAATATTTTATGGAACTGAAAATTTTTCATAATACAGTATTTTGGGTGTGATTTGGATACATATAAGAAAGCAGGTCTGCACAGTCTTTACAACCTGTTTTGTTATATATATCAAAATCACACCCAAAACACTGTATTATGAAAAATTTTCAGTTCCATAAAATATTATACATTTTTTATTAGTTGTTTTAAAAAAAAAGGTCTGCATTTTAAGAAGGTCCGGGAGTTCGGACCTGATCTGGACTCTCTCTCTCTCTCTCTCTCTCTCTCTATATATATATATATATATATATATATATATAAGGGATGATGTTAGATATAAATTTTCAATTTGTTGGATTTAGATCTCCTTCATTACACTTTATTTTCAGTTTTCCAATACTCCATAATTTTATAGTTGTGGATAATATAATTGAAATTGATACCGGTAACCTAATTTATTATAATGAATAGCATATTTGTTTCAAAAATGTAAGTAATCTGACACTTTTCACTATTTTGATGAACATGTGAATTTTTCATTAAAATTTCAATAGATGAAAATTATTTCAAACTTTTAACGGCAAAAATATTTTTTATGATTCTATTTTTTGGTATGATTTATCTTAATATTATCAACTATCTATTAACATATTTTGATCAAAACTGACAAATTTATTAAAATTAAATAATTAATGTATTGAATGAAATTTGAGGGAAAGCGTAATGGAGGTAAGCCAAATCGCAATTTGGCTATATTAACTGATTCAAGGTAGCGTAGTTTTGCTTGACATCTATATATTTATATAAGTAAAATACAATGACACCCCCTCTAGACTGACCTCCCATCTAGTTTTTTAAGTAACAGTTAGTACCTTTGCAAATTTTTAGGGTTGACTAAATAAATAAAATTTTATATTTTCCCTTGTATGTTATAAAATTTTAATTCCTAAATAATATATATATATATATATATATATATATATGTTTAATTATCATTTTTAATACAATACATATTAATTATAGTTTTATTTGTAATTAAGACTGTCTCATTTAAATTGTTGGTAACTTATAAAAAAAACTAATTTATTTTAATTATCACATATTTTTGAATAAGTGATACAAATATTAAAAAATTTAAATTAAATTATTAATAGAACTATTATAATTAGAGTGATTGAGTATGTTAATAGTTTAGTTTTTGGTTCTTAACAACAACAAAAATTATTTGAATTCTTAGCTTCATATTATGATTTTTATATGTTAAATTTTCTTGAGTATATGTAAAAATTAGGATATTTATGATTTTGATTACAATTTTTAGTATACAGTTGGAGTTATTTTTGTGCAATATTAAATAAAAAAAATATAATAATATTTGTTGGGAAGAAGCATGAGAACACTATTCCTATTTATATAAGATTTGATTATGATCTTAATGAATAAATATGCAAATATGTCTGCATTGATATAAGCTGTAAAGTCCTTGAATAGATAATAGGAATATATGTACAAGGACTTAGAATGAAATGATCAAATATGTTAGGTTGATCCTACATGAACAGAACAGATTGTAAAGTCTTTCAAAAGAAATGATGTACAAGGACTAAATATAGAAAGATCAAGCTTCTTAGGTTGATCTTATACAATGTAATACATAGGTCTATCTGATCATCGAGCACTGCACCAACCTTCGTAGTCTGCCAGGAGAGACAAAGAAGACTCGAGGACTATTAAGGCAGAATCGTAGTCTGCAAGGATAGTAGCTCTTGGAGTTCAGTAGTCTGCCAGGAGAGACAAGACAGGATCGTAGTGTGTCGAGAAGAACTTTCTCGAAGTCGTAGTTTGCTGAGGAAGTCATGTTCAGAATCGTAGAGACAGCCTGTCTAAGCGCCGACCGAACGACTGCCAAAGCCAAGTCAAGAATCGTAGGCCACACATGAAGTCGTGGAGTCTACTGATCACATCAAGAGGCAGAAATCGTAGTCAAGCCAGATCAGACAAGGACAACAAGTGTCAAGGCAGAAATCTTAGTTTGTCAGTTGATCTGATCTCGGAGTCGTAGTGTCTGCAGAACCAATGCAAGATCGTAGTCTGCAGAACAAAGGCTTCGGCAAAGTCAAGCAAGTGCTCACAACGTCAAAGTAGAATCGTAGTGACAACACTGATTCTCAACATATGAGCACTCCCAAAGAATCTGAAGATGTAGCCTCTGGTCAGAGCTGTAAAGATGTAACTACCTGAAGAAAAGCCAGAGAGCACTTAACGAATGGCATGTTAGCAAACAGAAGATCTAAGCATCAACTCAATCAGCATCCTGATTGAGAAGTAAAGCCATTCAGGTGAAGTCTTCCTCAAGCACTAGTAAAAAGACTTCAAATGAAGTGACTGACATGAGGAAGTCAGCAATACAGTAGCTGTCATGATAAACAAAAGACAACGATCTTGGGTGTGACCATGATCGTAGTGTTTGCCTAATTAGAAGCAGGAACTGATGCTGTTTATACAGCGATACTGGCCAACCTATAAAGAATAGATGAAAAAGATGAAGCATGGGTCAGACCATTGATGATATGTGAACGGGAGATCACAAGGAGAAAGAGAGCTGAGTATGCCTAATCAGATGAGTCATACAATTCAGAAGGGCCAGAGTATTCAGACAAGTTATCAGTTCCTAAGATAAGTCAAGGCAAGCAGAAGTGTTGAAGCACTGCACAAGTGGAGGAAGAGATGTTCTACATTGCAAATCCAAAGAACACTCTTCAAAATCGTAGTGTTGTCTTAACCAGTCAACGAGCAACATTTATCAGACAAACTACGATCAAGTTCAATGTCATCTGCATCAGAATCGTAGAGTTCGGTCATCTGAATATTGAAGCCTTGGCAACGTCTCAATATGAAGACTGACATTCGAACGTTGCTGATTAAGAACATCGATGCAGAAGGACAACTCCTGATGTTCTGATCGAGGAGTCAGAAAGAAGAAATAAAGGTGGCTACCAGCCTGACGCGTTAAAGTGACATCTCTGATGTGGTAGGTGAAATAGTAAACTGCTGTGTCAGAAAAGTCAAAAAAGGGCTGTCACGTCACATCAGCATTCTGCACCAAATAACTCGAGATCTGCGAAGCAATTCAAATAGCTTCCAACGGCTATATTCCAACAGGAAGCTTATGGAAGGGTATTTAACAGCTGAAGCTTCAAAGATGAAAGGTTGCTGAGTTGAAGAGTTATTGGGCTGATAAGTTATTGACTCTACGAGTTCTACAGAGTTGAAAAGGATACGTCTCAGTGGCAGTGAGACTAAGAAAGTAGAAGTGAAGCTAGCTAAGAGAAGAGATTTAACAGATAAAGGCTTCACTCAACAACAATGAGAATGCCAATCAGAATGGCAGCTAAGCTGAGAGCTGAGAAGGCCAAGAAGATAACATTAAAGAAAGTGGCAGACCAGAAAGAAGATTCAAATAGCCACTCTACAAATCACCATGAACTACCAAGAGCTGAAGAAGAACAGATACAGGATCAAATGAAGAATCAGATCTGCACATCAGTCAAGCAAAGTTCAAGGGATGCTAAGTGCCAGACGAAGTCTACCAAAACCTCAAAGACTTAGCAAACCCCAAGTGGTGAAAGGATGCAAGCTGAGATCAGATGAAGACATGCATCAACCAAAAGATCAGCTGCACCAAAGAAGAAGAAATGGACTGCTAAGTACTCAACGATGTTAAGCTTCAAGAACATCTTAGCAGTCTGTCCAATGGTGATCCAGTTTCGATGTAGAATCCTCAAGGATCACACCATGCTGCTAAGTACCAAAGGATGAACGAGCTTCAAGTCATCTTAGTAGCACAGCACCAACAACAACAACATCAACAAAGCCAGGGCCTGAGGGGTCCTTATCCAAGGGACTAAATGAAGTTCCAAGGCTGCTGGCCTTGAACAGTTCTTAGTGAACTGAAGTTCCAAGGCTACTGGACTTGAAGAGTTCTTAGTGAACTAGAGTTCCAAGTCTGCTAGACTTGAAGAGTTCGTAGAGAACTGAAGTTCCAAGGCTGCTGGCCTTGAAGGAATCTCAGTGATTCAGATGTAAAGACTTCCTTAGTGGAATCCCTGCTTGTTGAAGTAGAAGAGTGGATTAGGAGCTTGAGTCTCTAAACCACTTAAAATCCCTTGTGTCTTTTACATTCTGTCATTTACATTATTTATCTACAACTGCTATAACTGCTATGAATGTTATAACCACTTACACCTAAACAAACTATAGAACAATGGTTAACAAAGTTATCTATGAAGGGGATCTTTAACTTATTCAGCTGTGCTTGAAATGATTCTTATGTTTGTCATTTGCTAATTACTCAGTAATACAAAAAAAATGGAAAAGAGTAAAAATATTTGGGTTTGGAAGAGATGTAAAAGTCAGAAAATCAGACGGGTAGAGCTTCGCTGCATTTCTGAATTATGAATATAAAAGGGGGGTGCACGTTTATTTATAGGCCAGGAAGCCTTAGCTCTACTTGCGGCTGCAGTAGGTAGAGGTACGGCTCCCCTGGTGGGGCCCGTGGTGTTGGGTTTTTTCGTCTCGAAATACGTGCACTTCGATCAATGCGCAGTTGAAGTCAGAACTTTCAAACTTTTGATCGGAGCGTCCGTTTGAGGCGTACGATACCTTTTCGGAAAAGCCCTCGGCCGAGAGTGTCTCAATGACATGGGATAAAACATTTTCTGGGTCCGAGAAGACAGGTTCATAACCAGGTTTTTGATTCCTGCAGTTTATCCGTTGAGCTGTCATACGCTGTTGGCACTCGAGATCGTTGTTATGGTTCATTCTGACTTCGATGGCATCAATGTGGCTTGAGTTTGATCGAATCGGTTGAGAGTTGAATAAAATGACCATTTTGCCACTCCTGGGGTGGTCCTTGGTGGATCTGGCTTCCCAAGGTTATCTCTGGGGTTGAATTGCACTTCCCGGATTGACGCCGGGGCTGACTTTTACTTCCCGGGCTGAGACCGGGGATGACTTAACACGTCCTAGGTTGATGTCAAGGTTGAAATGTACCACCCAGGTTGATGTCGAGGCTGACTTGAAGGCCCGATATTTTGATCGGGGTTTAATTTGACGGCCCGATCGGAGATCAGGGTTGATTTGATAGCCTGTTATTGAGATTGGAGCTGGATAGATGATCCGATTGGAGATTGGAGATCAGAGCTAGATAGACGGTCCTATTGACTATCGAAGCTAGATTGACGTTCAGATTAGATATCAGAGCTGGATAGACGGTCCGATTGATTATCAGAGCTAGATTGACGGTCCGATTGACTATCGGAGCTAGATGGATTGTCCGATTGGAGATCAAAGCTGGATAGACGGTTAGATTGACTATCAGAGCTAGATTAACAGTCCAATTGACTATCGGAGCTGGATTGAGTACCGACATTGGTGATTGGATTTGGCTGAATTACCGATATTGGGGATCGGATTTGGCTGGAATACCGATATTGGGGATAAGATTTAGGTTTAAGGACCGATATTGGTGGCCAGTTTTAAGTTAAACGACCGGCATTGGCGTTCGGATTTGAATTGAAGGACCGACATTGGTTGTCGGATTTGAATTGAAGGACCGATATTGGTGGCCAGATTTGAATTGATTGACGGTTTTTCCTTCCTACAGTGTTAGTATTGGGGCAAGAAAAATTGTGATTGTCTACAGAAGCCCCTCTTTATCATGTCCATGCAATGTAATGGAATGGATACGATAAAGATTACTAGACACTGGAAATAAAAAGTGCCAGAGCTACTTCGAAGGCTGGGTGTTTTTAAGTGGAATAGGGCTTCTGGTAGCTGCCTACGTTATCACTCCTGCTGGGGATAACGTTGTTATGTACAGCCATTGATGTTGTTGGGAAGTTACCGTGAACTAATTTTGTCATTTTCTGCTGGGGATGACATCATTCACGATAACTTATTTGATTCTGATGGGGATGAGGCTGTCGAAAATGAGATATCACAGATTGTCCACGTCTGGATCTGCTGGGGATGACGTTCTCCGAGATAGCTTTGTAGATCCTGATGGAGGTTGATCTAATTTATACTACCTCAATGATCCCTTTGAGGTTGTGTATAACAGATTCCATCATTTGTGATGGATTATTATAATTGCTTCCGTCACCGGATCCCTTTTGTTGCTGAGCTGGGGTTGAGCCGACAGTTGAAACATCATTGGGGTTGAGCCAATGGTTGGACTGTATTTTGATCTGTACCCGAACTTCGCTGGGGCTGAACCAATGGCTAAAAATTACATCGGTCAGTACTCGAACTTCGCTGGGGCTGAGCCAACGGCTGAAACTACTTTGGTCCGTACCTGAACTTCGCTGAGGCTGAGCCAACGGCTGAAACTGCTTCGGTCGGTACCCAAACTTTGCTGGGGCTGAGCCAATGGCTGAAACTGCTTCGGTCGGTACCCGAACTTCGCTGGGGCTGAGCCAACGGCTGAAACTGCTTTGGGCAGTACTTGAACTTCGCTGGGGCTGAGCCAACGGCTGAAACTGCTTCGGTCAGTACCCGAACTTCGTTGGGGCTGAGCCAATGGCTGAAACTGCTTTGGTTGTAAGACCCCAACTTTTATGAATAAAAATTTAATTTTCTTTATATATTATTTCGAAACAGTAAGGTGTTGTTTTGATAAATACGAAAGTTATGGGTGAAATGTGCAATTATTTTTAAAATGAGCAAGTGGTTATAAAATATTTTGGTTGTCGGGGAATATTCGTTTGGTCGTGGAATATTCTTGTTGTCGGGGGAATATTCGTACGACGGCGCAGCTATTTGTGGGCCCCCACAACGGAATAACTGTCGGATATAGAAAGCGACAGAAATAACTTTTTTACAAAATAACGGCGTGGTTATTACCGTTAGTACTGTTGAAATACCCGGTGGTTAAAATACAGTGATACACGGTGTTGCATAGTAGCACACGGTATTGCACAGTATTTCGAATTATTGAGTCTTTCGTGAGAAGCCATTACTCAATTATTGTTACAGTAATTACTGTTCAATATTTTATATTATTGACTCAATAATTGCTACGTTGATATTTTATATTATCGACTCAATAATTGTTACATTGATATTTTATTGACTCAATAATTGCTACGTTGCCAGTTTATATGATTGATGCAATAATGGCTACAGTTGATATTTTGTAGTATTGATTCAATAATTATCGTTGCACAGTATTTCACGTTATCAACTCAATAATTCATATTATTTGAATAATATTATTAGATAGTATTATTGACAATGTCTAAGGAAGTTCTGTCTAGGAGGGGTTATTTAATTGCGCGCCAGTAAGGAGAAGTCCTTATCGGAAGGCCCCCTCTGTCCTGGGAACAACCTGGTTGTTAATATTGTAGTTCTATAATATTACTTGTGAATAATTAATTATTGATTTATATGATAAGAAAATATTTATTTTGTGGATATTAAAGAAGGAATTGGCGCTGATGAGTTTTTATCAATATTTTGGTGTGAGAAATCATCTGTTTATGAATTTCGAATAATTTATGTTTGGAATTTGGAAAAACTTTCTTCTGCAAAGTTGTAGAGAATTAAATTTCCTATGGAAGGACATAGAATTTGTATTTTTCTGACAAAGGGGTTATTTGTTATGAATTATTGAAGTTTCGGAAAATAAATATTTTTTTAATAGGAGGTGGGCCCCACTTTTTGTTGAATGATTTCTTCCCACGAGGCGGCTGGAGAAATTTTTTAAAATATATTATTTTATTATTTTAGTCTCATTTGGCATCCTAAGCTTTTCCTATAAATAGGGTGCTTAGGTTAGAATTGAAAATCACACCAGAATCATAAGTTTTCTCTCTCTATAATATCGAGCGTATTTTTGTGAGTATTTCAATACTTTGAGTATTAGTATTCAGTGCAAGTTTTCTTCGGTATTATATCCGATATTCCAGTCAGAGGGACTATTCTTTTGAGGTAAGGGATGTTATTTTCTTTCGTCAATGATATTATTCTTTTCAATATCATTATACAGAAATATTGTCATAGATTTTATGTTGAAATTCTTACTTTTTCCGTCGGGGTTACTATTCACGTATACGACACTATTCACGTATACGACACTATTCACGGAAAAATTAAATTTTCTTCTATTTGTCCAAATTGCTTGTTAAGGTTACTATCTTTGATTGTATCCAAGTTTTGAGCTCTATTCTTAAATTTTGCTCCATAATTGATTATTACGAGGTATTTTTGAATTGGATATACTAAAATACGAATCCTTAGTCTTTGTCTTTTATCTCACTGGATTCGTTTTTTTAAAATATTTTTCATCATTCTCAGTTCTAAAAGGTGATGTAACTGAATATCTTTGGCCTGTAGAGCAAAGATGAATGATTACTTGATGAATATCTTTGGCCTGTAGAGCAAAGATGAATGATTACCTGATGAATATCTTTGGCCTGTAGTGCAAAGATGATAGGTGTTGAGATGAATATGAACACTGATGATACAAATGAATATCTTTGGCCTGTAGTGCAAAGATGAATATTTGATTCGAGATGTATATTGATTGATGTTACAGGGATAAAATATTGATGATGGACTTTTAAATCATAGAAGATAGTAGACTTGATTCTCTGCTTAACTCTTCTAATGATTTGTTATTTCCGCTGCGAATATTGATCTAAGATTGGTTGTGCATTATATTTTATCTGATTTATTGAAGGCTAACGATAATTTATTTTCCATTATCTTAGTCATAATATTCTTTACTGAGCTAGTTGAGCTCACCCTTTTCATCTGTTGTCCTCTTCAGGAAATGAGAATGTTGCGGGAACTAGTCGGGGGACAGAGTGATGGTCCGAGTTAGAGCAGTAGTAGCCCTCACTATTTCTGATAAATAGTGTGATAATAATTGTAATGAGGACTTAGTTTGAATCTTAATATTTTCTACATATTTGTATTGAGACTCACAGTTGTGTGGTCGTATTTTGCACGACCGTATGATATAAAGTTTGTATTTGAATTCTGTACCATGTATTTGGCGACTCAGAATGGGTTGGGTTGAATGGACCTATTCTGGGGGGCGTCACAGTTGGTATCAGAGCTTAGGGATATGATCTCTGGCGGAGATCGGGGAATAGAACTAGGAGGGGAGAGACGAGTAAATTCTTCACTAGTATGTCCTACCTAAGCTTATGTGATATTTAATTGGTCAATCGGAGCATAAGGTTAATATGTGATATGTTGATTTGTTTAATTAACCCTTGTTTTATGGCATTATTTGAGAATGGCAGCTGAGAATGTTAACAACGAAGTGAATGAGACCATCGAGACACCTTTAATCGTTAAACAGGAGAACGTGCAACAAGAAGGCAATGTTCATCCTGAAAATAACGCTGGTCAGACGATAAACGATGAGATGTTTAGAAGTTTTTTGCAGTTTATGCAAAACCAGACGAGGGAGACTCGTGTGCAACATATAGGTGGCGATGATAACAACACGTGAATTGTTACTGCCAAGCAGTTCAAAGAATTGGGACCACCAGAGTTTCTGGAAAAGCCAGATCCGATCAAGGCGGAGACGTGGATTAAACAAATTACCAAGATATTTGATGTCTTGGGATGTACAGAGGAACAGAAGGTTTCATTCGCCACGTTTATGTTCCGTGGAGAGGCAGATTACTGGTGGGAATCCGTGAAGCGTACCCAGCCTGCCGCACTCAAGATGTCTTGGGAAGCGTTCCAGAAACTGTTTAATGACAAGTACTTTCCTGAAAGTATTCGTCATATGAAGGAAGTAGAATTTATTAGACTCGAACAAAATAACATGACGGTATCCCAGTACAAGGCTAAGTTCGCGGAGCTGTCCAGGTTTGCACCTCATTTGGTGGAGAATGAGGAACGTATGACGCGGATGTTTCTAAGAGGTTTGAAACCCGAAATACGTCAATACCTCATTTCTCATAAATTTTCTTTATATTCGGATGTAGTAAATAGGGCCCAGTTATTAGAACGAGATAATGATTATGGTCAACCGAGGGACCACAACCAAGGTCGTACCGGTGGCAGCAGTCATCGGAGCAATGAAAACCAGCGAGGAGGAAAGTATGACAGAAGCGGTAACCACTCCGGTGGTTATCGTGGCCATGATAGTAGAAGAAGCGAATCGGGAGGAGATTTCAAGAAGAGAAGGTACAACAATGAGAACGCGAAGATGTCAACATCAGCACCAGCATCAACTGTTTCGAGGGAAGGAGAACGACCACCGGTCGTATGCTTTAAATGCGGGAAAGAGGGACACATAAGCCCAAACTGCCCACAACAGTTCAAAGGATGCTATAACTGTGGAAAAGAAGGACATATAGCTCGAGATTGTCCTGTTGCGAAACCAAGTTCAGCGGGGGTGGTGATTCCAAAGGCGGTTGCAGACAAGTCAAAGTCGGTGATTCCTGGAAAAGCGTTTGTCGTGACAGCCCAAAACGCGAGAAATCCACACGAGGTGATTACGGGTAAGCTGATCATAAACTCTTGCGAAGTTGTTAGATACCGGTGCTACCCATTCCTTTATTTCACCTGCTTGTGCTCAACGTTTGAACTTGACTTCTGATAAATTAGACTTTGACTTATCTGTTGAAACTCCATTAGGAGAAACCTTTGTTACATCTACAGTTTACAAATCTTGCTTGATTCAGATTGGTACCCTTACCTTACCTGTTGATCTTATATCTTTGAAAATACTTGCATTTGACGTGATTTTAGGAATTGACTGGTTAACCACTTACCATGCCAAAATTGATTGTTTTCGTAAGGTTGTTAGTTTTCATATTCCTAATCAACCTGTTGTACGAATTCAAACCACCAAACCACTAAAATCAGTCAATATCATTTTAAATCCCAAGGCTATTCATTTATTGAAAAACGGATGTCAAGCTTTCTTAGCTCATGTCACTGATCTAAATCAGAATACATCAGATCTGAATGATATTTCCGTTGTTAATGAGTTTCCTGATGTATTTCCCGAAGAACTTCCCGGTCTACCCCCAGAACGTGAAGTTGAATTCTTTATTGACCTTGAGCCCGGTACAAAGCCCATTTCTAAAACCCCATATCGAATGGCTCCTATTGAACTTCAGGAGTTAAAGGTCCAATTACAAGAGTTGTTAGATATCAGTTTTATTCGTCCTAGTACGTCTCCTTGGGGTGCTCCTGTTTTATTCGTAAAGAAGAAAGACGGGAGTATGCGACTTTGCATTGACTATCGGGAGTTGAACCATGTCACCATCAAGAATAGGTATCCGTTACCTCGTATTGATGACCTGTTCGACCAGTTGCAAGGAGCGCAATTCTTTTCAAAGATCGATCTTCGTTCTGGATATCATCAGTTGAAGATTAAAACTGAGGATATTCCAAAGACTGCTTTTAGAACACGGTACGGGCATTATGAGTTCTTAGTCATGTCTTTTGGATTGACTAATGCTCCTGCTGCTTTCATGGATATGATGAACCGTGTATTTAAGGAGCATTTAGATCAATTCGTTGTTGTCTTTATTGATGACATTCTCATCTATTCTAAAAGCCGTGAAGATCATGAACACCATTTGAAGTTAGTACTTCAAAAGCTTCGTGAGAACAAGCTATATGCTAAGCTGAAGAAATGCGAGTTTTGGCTTGAGGAAGTAGCATTCCTTGGGCACGTGGTATCGAAACGTGGAGTATCTATGGACCCGGCGAAGATTGAAGCAATACAAAGCTGGGAGCAACCTAAGTCGGTGACCGAAGTACGAAGCTTTCTGGGCTTAGCTGGTTACTATCGGAGGTTCGTAGAGGGATTTTCTCGAATCGCTACTCCATTAACTCAGTTGACCCGGAAAGATACGAAATTCGTTTGGAGAGAGGAATGCGAGAAGAGCTTCCAAGAGCTCAAGAGGAGACTTATCTCGGCACCTGTTCTGACAATACCATCTGGTTCGGATGGATTTGTTATTTACAGCGATGCTTCGGGCAAAGGGTTAGGATGTGTTCTTATGCAACATGGGAAAGTCATAGCCTATGCCTCGCGACAACTCAAAGAATATGGGAAAGTCGTTTTCGCGTTGAAGATCTGGAGACATTACTTGTACGGAGAGAAAGTGGAGATTTATACGGATCATAAGAGCCTTAAATATTTCTTCACTTAGAAGGAACTCAACATACGGCAACGACGTTGGCTTGAGCTGTTGAAAGATTACGATCATACTATCCAATACCATCCTGGAAAAGCGAACGTGGTAGCTGATGCGTTGAGTAGAAGATCATATGTGGGAACGAGTGCGATGATGTCAAGTATACGCGTAGAACCAGCTTTGATTGATAAAGTTAAAGCTGCTCAAGCTACGGATGCGGAGCTGATGAAGATGAAGAAGAAGGTGCAAGAAGGTGCAATTCCAGAAGCGAGAATCGATGAAGATGGAATACTTCGAGTCAACTCCAGACTTTGTGTTCCTAACGATTCCGACTTGAAGTATAGAATCATGATGGAGGCACACAACACACCGTTTGCAATCCATCCTGGGAGTACTAAAATGTATCGTGATCTTCGACATACATTTTGGTGGGGCAATATGAAGAGAGAGATCGCGGAGTTCATCTCGAGATGTTTAACTTGTCAACGTGTAAAGGCGGAGAATCAAGTACCGAAGGGTCCATTGCAACCACTGGAGATTCCGAAATGGAAGTGGGAACACATTACGATGGATTTCGTTACGGGTCTTCCCAAGGTTTCTCAAGGCTTAGATGCGATTTGGGTTATTGTTGATAGATTAACCAAGTCTGCTCATTTCTTGCCGATACGAGAGACTTATTCTCTTGAACGTCTTGCTCATATGTACGTGAATGAGATTGTGAGGTTGCATGGCATGCCAGTATCCATAGTTTCGGATCGTGATCCCAGATTTACTTCACGATTTTGGATCAGTTTGCAGAAAGCTATGGGTACGGATTTACGATTCAGTTCGGCTTATCATCCTCAAACAGACGGACAATCGGAAAGGACTATCCAAACTCTTGAAGATCTATTGAGACTCTGTGTTCTAGACTTCAAAGGGAGTTGGGATAAGTACTTACCATTGGTGGAATTCTCCTACAACAACAGTTATCAGGCAAGTATAGGCGTAGCTCCATTCGAAGCATTGTATGGGAGAAAGTGTCGTTCTCCAGTATGTTGGGATGAGGTGGGTGAAGCAACATTGTTGGGACCAGAGTTAGTACGTATGACTACAGAAAAGATCCAAATAATCCGACAA
Source organism: Panax stipuleanatus (assembly GCA_020205555.1). NCBI lineage: Eukaryota > Viridiplantae > Streptophyta > Magnoliopsida > Apiales > Araliaceae > Panax > Panax stipuleanatus. The sequence goes on from CM035122.1 coordinate 13,208,915, forward strand.
CGTATACAAACAGCACAAGATCGACAAAAGAGTTATGCGGATCTTCATCGAAAGGACGTGGAATTTAACGTTGGAGACCATGTGTTATTACGTATTGCTCCATGGAAGGGAGTTACGAGGTTTGGGAAGAGAGGAAAGCTCAACCCACCATTCATTGGTCCATTTGAGATTCTTGACCGAATAGGAAATGTGGCTTATAGACTCGCTTTACCTCCAAGCATGTCTCGTGTTCATAATGTATTTCACATATCTGTGTTGCGTAAATATGTGAAGGATCCAAACCGCATTATTGAGTTAGAACCAGACGAGATAGCTGAAGAGTTAACGTACGAGGAGGTACCTGTCAAGATCTTGGATAGGAAGGAGCATGTCCTACGCTCGAAAATTATACCTCAAGTTAAAGTTTTGTGGAGAAACCATGCAATTGAGGAAATGACGTGGGAGTTGGAAACGGAAATGAAAGCGAGGTATCCTCACCTTTTCGACATACCAGGTACGTACGTCAATTTCGAGGACGAAATTTCATAAGGAGGGGAGGTTGTAAGACCCCAACTTTTATGAATAAAAATTTAATTTTCTTTATATATTATTTCGAAACAGTAAGGTGTTGTTTTGATAAATACGAAAGTTATGGGTGAAATGTGCAAATATTTTTAAAATGAGCAAGTGGTTATAAAATATTCTGGTTGTCGGGGAATATTCGTTTGGTCGTGGAATATTCTTGTTGTCGGGGGAATATTCGTACGACGGCGCAACTATTTGTGGGCCCCCACAACAGAATAACCGTCGGATATAGAAAGCGACAGAAATAACTTTTTTACAAAATAACGGCGTGGTTATTACCGTTAGTACTGTTGAAATACCCGGTGGTTAAAATACAGTGATACACGGTGTTGCATAGTAGCACACGGTATTGCACAGTATTTTGAATTATTGAGTCTTTCGTGAGAAGCCATTACTCAATTATTGTTACAGTAATTACTGTTCAATATTTTATATTATTGACTCAATAATTGCTACGTTGATATTTTATATTATTGACTCAATAATTGTTACATTGATATTTTATTGACTCAATAATTGCTACGTTGTCATTTTATATGATTGATGCAATAATGGCTACAGTTGATATTTTGTAGTATTGATTCAATAATTGTCGTTGCACAGTATTTCACGTTATCAACTCAATAATTCATATTATTTGAATAATATTATTAGATAGCATTATTGACAATGTCTAAGGAAGTTCTGTCTAGGAGGGGTTATTTAATTGCGCGCCAGTAAGGAGAAGTCCTTATCGGAAGGCCCCCTCTGTCCTGGGAACGACCTGGTTGTTAATATTGTAGTTCTATAATATTACTTGTGAATAATTAATTATTGATTTATATGATAAGAAAATATTTATTTTGTGGATATTAAAGAAGGAATTGGCGCTGATGAGTTTTTATCAATATTTTGGTGTGAGAAATCATCTGTTTATGGATTTCGGATAATTTATGTTTGGAATTTGGAAAAACTTTCTTCTGCAAAGTTGTAGAGAATTAAATTTCCTAAGGAAGGATATAGAATTTGTATTTTTCTGACAAAGGGGCTATTTGTTATAAATTATTGAAGTTTCAGAAAATAAATATTTTTTTTAATAGGAGGTGGGCCCCACTTTTTGTTGAATGATTTCTTCCCACGAAGCAGCTGGAGAAATTTTTTAAAATATATTATTTTATTATTTTAGTCTCCTTTGGCATCCTAAGCTTTTCCTATAAATAGGGTGCTTAGGTTAGAATTGAAAATCACACCAGAATCATAAGTTTTCTCTCTCTATAATATCGAGCGTATTTTTGTGAGTATTTCAATACTTTGAGTATTAGTATTCAGTGCAAGTTTTCTTCGGTATTATATCCGATATTCCAGTCAGAGGGACTATTCTTTTGAGGTAAGGGATGTTATTTTCTTTCGTCAATGATATTATTCTTTTCAATATCATTATACAGAAATATTGTCATGGATTTTATGTTGAAATTCTTACTTTTTCCGTCGGGGTTACTATTCACGTATACGGCACTATTCACGTATACGGCACTATTCACGGAAAAATTAAATTTTCTTCTATTTGTCCAAATTGCTTGTTAAGGTTACTATCTTTGATTGTATCCAAGTTTTGAGCTCTATTCTTAAATTTTGCTCCATAATTGATTATTACGAGGTATTTTTGAATTGGATATACTAAAATACGAATCCTTAGTCTTTGTCTTTTATCTCACTGGATTCGTTTTTTTAAAATATTTTTCATCATTCTCAGTTCTAAAAGGTGATGTAACTGAATATCTTTGGCCTGTAGAGCAAAGATGAATGATTACTTGATGAATATCTTTGGCCTGTAGAGCAAAGATGAATGATTACCTGATGAATATCTTTTGCCTGTAGTGCAAAGATGATAGGTGTTGAGATGAATATGACCACTGATGATACAAATGAATATCTTTGGCCTGTAGTGCAAAGATGAATATTTGATTCGAGATGTATATTGATTGATGTTACAGGGATAAAATATTGATGATGGACTTTTAAATCATAGAATATAGTAGACTTGATTCTCTGCTTAACTCTTCTAATGATTTGTTATTTCCGCTGCGAATATTGATCTAAGATTGGTTGTCCATTATATTTTATCTGATTTATTGAAGGCTAACGATAATTTATTTTCCATTATCTTAGTCATAATATTCTTTACTGAGCTAGTTGAGCTCACCCTTTTCATCTGTTGTCCTCTTCAGGAAATGAGAATGTTGCGGGAACTAGTCGGGGGACAGAGTGATGGTCCGAGTTAGAGCAGTAGTAGTCCTCACTATTTCTGATAAATAGTGTGATAATAATTGTAATGAGGACTTAGTTTGAATCTTAATATTTTCTACATATTTGTATTGAGACTCACAGTTGTGTGGTCGTATTTTGCACGACCGTATAATATAAAGTTTGTATTTGAATTCTGTACCATGTATTTGGTGACTCAGAATGGGTTGGGTTGAATGGACCTATTCTGGGGGGCGTCACATTGGTCAATACCCGAACTTCGCTCGGGCTGAGCCAACGGCTGAAACTTCTTCGGTCAGTACCCAAACTTTGCTGGGGCTGAGCCAACGACTGAAACTACTTCGGTCAGTACCTGAACTTCAAAAAATGACAGTTTTGCCCAATTTTTGCGTAGTTTTTTCGCAGTTTGATTTGTTGATCCCTGGACATAGCTCCGGGATGAATACCAAGGGTCTTTGTGGAATTTCCCTTTCCGTCAGGATTACGCTGCTTAAACGCAGGATTTCTGGCCAAACCGCTCAATCGAGTAGCGATTTCTCTTCAAGTTTGACTTGGCAGCCATTTAAACTTCGTTTTGACTTAAACCGAATCGGGCCCGGGGGAAGTGGGACCCACCTGGGCTGCCGTAGGTGGAGGTACGGCAGCCGCAGGTGGAGCTGCTGCTACCTGGCTAATTTAATGTGCTGCGGGATTTTCATTTTGCAAGCTTCCCGTTTTTAGTTTCGAAAGGATTCCGATCTTCTTTTTCAGAGCTTGGACAACTATTTTCTCAATTCGTCAATTACTACACGTTTAGCGCAGCGCAAGTAACGTTTTACAGGCTTTTTTCGCAGTTTTTGACCCTTAAAAGCATGCGAACTGCCTAGGGCGCTTTCGAACGCAATGTATGAAAAATGTATGCCTATATGACCTGTTAAAAAATTTCGACTACATAGGTATGCATATCGTACTGTAATGCACGTTTAGATGTAAGAAAATTTAGGTTCTGAGACAGTCAATTTTTACACTTTTTGATCAGTTTAATCATCCTTTTTGAGGCCTAGTGAGCCTGGATTTTCAACTAAAAATGTCCATGGTAATTTGGCTACCATGTGAGGTTGATTTTTTATTAAATTTTTTTTTATAAATATGAACTGTTTCTATTTTTCGGTAGATGTGCTACTGAATGGCCACCTAGGCATGCCTGTGTTCATGTGGACAGTCCATTTTACAAAGGAGACTTTAGCAAAAATTTTCCAAAATCTTAGGCTTTAAAAAAATATGCATTTTTGACTTTGTGGGGAAATTTTTTACTGACCCATGCAGGTTTTGAGTTTCTAGGTTTTGAAAACATGCAATTTTAACTTTACTGGGTATTTTTGACTGACCCATGCATATCTTAGAACCTAGAGATATATGCTGGACTGATTGAAAATGATAAGACACAGGTTTTAGGCTTACCGCACCCTTTCTGATGTGATTTAGAGACTTGTTACCGTAGATGGATCGTGATAGACCCGGCAGTTCCAGTAGGGTCTCCTTGGGTATTAGACGTAGGAGGGCTTCTGATGTGCCACAGCCACATCCGACTTGGACGCCTCGTAGACTGGTAGAGGGCAGGATTCTTACCGCACAGGACGAGCAACCATTGGATATTGATGATGCAAAGGCTCCGTTTGCCGTTCCTGCTCCCGCTTAGGCTCCACGTGCGACGGTCCCAAGCATTGTTGTGCCTACTCAGGAGCTACTGGGCGATTTGAGTTGCATCCTTTGAGATATCTTAACGCCAACGAGGTGACTTGAAGTCTTTCTTCTCTCTGGATTCTTTTCTTCCTCTTTGCCAATCTTGGGGCATAGGTTTTTGACTTGGGTTGGTTTTTGATGCAGGTTCCCGACTTTATGCAGCCTCTAGGGAACTGGTTTAGCGTGCACTCCCTGTATCACTGTGACACCCCCAAATCTGAGTTCTCTAACCCCAATTCGATCGTCACGATACAATACAAATATCCACCTCTAAACAACATACAATAACTAAATGCAAAATATAATAAACGTATGTCATTCATTCAAAAGGTGTTACTAGTCCCAAGATTCGATAACCTTAATACAGTCATACAAACATACCCTAGAATAGTCATTAAAGTTCATATTACATAACAGTAATTTAGTTAAACATAAAGATAAAGTCTGCTCCTTGCAAACTAATCTTACATCTTTCCTTTACCCTAGTCATTCCCTGAAGTCTCGGGCTTAACTGCAATAGAAGTCATGATATAGCAAGAATGAGCAACAAGTTTGCTCAGCAAGTTTAAATACAACAATAAAGGATATATCATGATGAAAAGAATATATATGACAATAAATTCAACAATATGAATATCGGAAGCAAGAATAACAATTGCTTTTAGAATAACTGATAGTCAATTAGACTTTGAATTGTAAAACTCCAATAGAATAAATAGCTGATTGACCCTTTGGTTACTGGCTACAGAATATGTACTTGAGGGGATCAGCCTCGCGTACGCCATGTATATGCATAACATTCAACTCTGCTGTTTGTATCTTTATATTAGATACCTGGGTACTCCCCTATATATAAGGGGTGTTCTTTTCAGTCTAAGAATCCATACCATCAATTGGTCTGGATAGCTTTTATAAAACTTCATACAATTGTCTGACCGAACAAGGGTTCAGACTCTATTTGACGCAGTTCAAGAATTATAGAACTTTAAATAAGGTACAAGTCCAAGGCTCTACGACCTCAAGTGCACCAAGTGCGAATATCAATAAGATCGATGTGGAATAACTGTAAAGTAATTAAACCTCCTAATAGCATACTTGGAAATAAGATTCAAGCTTAAATAAAATAACTTACAACACAATAATAACCTGCTCAATACAATATGAGAAGGATAGGAAACTTGCACAATAAAGAATGAGTTTCAGAAGACTTGCACAAATAAAGAGTGTAAGTCAGAGAACTTGCACAACCAAAGAGTGTAGTTCGGGAACTTGCTCACAAGATTTATCGAATACAGTAAGGCAAGGTTTTAGAATACTTGCAACACAATAAAAGTAAGGTTCAGATACTTGCACAAATAAGGAGTGTAAGTCAGGGAACTTGCCTGTTTGCTCAGCTACAATTAATTCTAGCTTTAATTAAACTGCGTTGAAACGACCTAACATTAACAAGTCGGTCTTTTAATTAGTATTATGTAAACCGGTAAGAGTTTATACTAATTTATAATTTAAAATCTCTCTTCTTACGATGTAAGTCCGCATACTTCTTCTGGCAATCTAGAGCTACTACCAGTCGTGCTCTTATCACCTTGATGATCTCTACTGTCTGTTGTACCAGTTCTGGTCCCAACAGTCGACGTTCACCTACTTCGTCCCAACATAAGGGCGTTCGGCATTTTCTCTCATATAGCGCTTCGTACGGTGGCATTTCAATACTAGCGTGATAACTATTGTTGTACGCGAACTCTACTAATGGAAGGTGATCCTCCCAACTACCCTTGAAGTCCATTACATAAGCTCGGAGCATGTCTTCAAGTGTTTGAATCGTTCTCTCGCTTTGCCCATTGGTCTGCGGATGATACGCGATACTCATCCGTAGTTGTGTCCCCATTCTTTCTTGAAGTCTCTTCCAGAAGTTTGACGTGAATCGCGGATCTCTATCTAATACAATAGATACTGGCACCCCATGCCTCGAGATAATTTCCTTGACATATAATTTGGCTAGCTGGTCCAAACTATACTTAATCTTAATCGACAAAAAGTGAGCTGACTTAGTAAGACGATCTACAATCACCCATATGGCGTCGTGCTCTTTCTGTGTTGCCGGAAGTCCCACCACAAAGTCCATTGTGATGTGCTCCCACTTCCATTCTGGAATCTCTAACGGTTGTAGTAACCCGCTTGGTCGTTGGTGCTCTGCCTTGACTCTCCGACAAGTTAGACATCTGCTTACGCATTTTGCAACCTCTCTCTTCATGTTTGGCCACCAAAAGTGGTGACGCAAATCTTGGTACATCTTCGTGCTTCCTAGGTGTATCGAGTATCTCGTACTGTGTGCTTCTTGCAAATTCTCTTCTCTTAGTTCTGGTACTATCGGTACCCAAATTCGTCCTTCGAATCTCAGTAGTCCAGTGCTATCAATCTTGTATTTCAATTCACCACCTTCAGCCAACCGCTTCTTGATGTTATCGCAATCTTCGTCCTTCTCTTGCGCCTCTTTAACCTTATCTAATAAAGTCGGGCTCGCTGTCACTGTAAATAATTTCTCGTTGTTCTCCATCGGATATTTAACCTCCAAGTCTAGTCGTTCGAAATCTTTCACCAATTCTTCTTGAATGGTTAACCTCAGTAACTTCTCTCTGCCTTTTCTGCTCAAGGCATCTGCCACTACATTCGCTTTGCCTGGATGGTATAGAATCTCACAATCATAATCTTTGATCAATTCTAGCCATCGGCGCTGCCTCATGTTTAGCTCCTTCTGCGTGAAGATATACTTCAGACTCTTGTGATCTGTGTATATCTCACACTTCTCGCCATACAAATAATGTCTCCAAATCTTCAAAGCAAAAACTACCGCTGCTAACTTCAAGTCATGAGTCAGATAGCCCTTCTCATAATCCTTCAGCTGACGTGAAGCATACGCAATGACCCTGCCGTGCTGCATCAGTACACATCCAAGACCTTTGTATGACGCATCACTATACACTACAAACCCTCCCGTGTTGTCCGGTAAAGCCAACACAAGTGCTTGACTAAGCCTCTTCTTCAATTCTAGGAAATTCTCCTCACATTTCTCCGTCCAAACAAATTTAACTATTTTTCTGGTAAGATTGGTCAACGGTGACGCTATCTTCGAAAAATCTTGAATGAATCTCCGATAGTATCCCGCCAATCCTAAGAAACTCCTAATTTCTGTCGGCGTCTTCGGCTGCTCCCAATTGATAACCGCTTCTACTTTTGCTGGATCCACCAAAACACCATTCTTGTTGATAACGTGCCCCAAAAACTGCACTCTCTGCAACCAAAACTCACACTTGGAGAATTTTGCATACAGATTCTCCCTCCTTAATGTCTCCAACACTATCCTTAGATGTTCGGCGTGTTCTTCCGCCGTCTCCGAATACACCAGGATGTCATCGATGAACACGACAACAAACTTATCCAAATACTGCTTGAACACTCTGTTCATCAAGTCCATAAATGCTGCCGGTGCGTTCGTCAATCCGAATGACATTACCAGAAACTCAAAGTGTCCATACCGAGTTCTAAATGCCATCTTTGGAATATCCTCCGGCCTCACTTTCAGTTGGTGATAATCGGTCCTCAAGTTAATCTTTGAAAAGTACTTTGCCCCCTTCAACTGATCAAACAGATCGTCGATCCTAGGTAACGGGTACTTGTTCTTAACGGTGACCTTGTTCAACTCTCGATAGTCGATACAAAGCCTTAATGAACCATCTTTCTTCTTTACGAATAAGACTGGTGCTCCCCACGGTGATACTCTTGATCGAATGTATCCCTTATCTAACAACTCTTGTAATTGAGCCATCAGTTCTTTTATTTCTACCGGAGCCATACGATACGACGCTTTGTATACCGGTGCTGTCCTTGGTGCCAAATCAATAACAAACTCAATTTCTCTATCCGGTGGTAATCCTGGAATCTCGTCTGGGAAGACATCGACGAATTCCCTTACAATAGGTATCTGACCCAGTTCACCCTCGACTCGTCGAGTATCAACCACGTGAGCCAAATAACCTATACAACCTTTCCTAAGCAATCTCTGTGCTTGCATCATCGTCAGACAATGAGATTGTCTCGACGATTTACTACTATAAAATACCACCTTCGACTTATTCGGAGTCTTAAGGTGTACACACTTCTTCTTACAGTCGATAACTGCTCCGTAAATCGATAACCAATCCATTCCAAGGACTACATCGAACTCCCCCAAACGAATCAGTATCAAATCCACGTTGAGCTTAAATCCTCGCAATTCGGTATAACAATTCCTATGAATGTATTCTACTAGAATAATTTCCTTATTTGCTACTTCTATGTTCATAGGGTGTTCTAATTTCTCACGGGGTAAGTTTAACTGTTTAGCAAATTCTTCAGAAACAAATGAGCAGGTAGCACCCGAATTAAATAACATATATGCATCTATATTGTTGATTGGGATGATACCTGACACCACGTCCTTGAACTCCACCGCATCCTGTACGGTCATATTAAACGTGTATGTCGTTGGTCTGTTAGCTTGACTGGCTGGCCCTCTAATGCTCAGCCCGTTGTTGTTGTTGCAATTGTCGCTAGCTGCATTGCCCTTTCTCTTCGGGCAGTCCTTGATCTGGTGATCTGGGGCTCCACACGAAAAACATCCTTCTTTCTGCTTGTTTGGACACTGAGGAGCCATGTGCCCCGGTTGTCCATAATGATAGCAAACACTCTTCCCTATCATGTACTCCCCCGAGTGATTCCTCCCGCAGTTATTGCACTTTCCATTTTTCTTGGCCTCTCCCCCGGACTTGTTACCTCCAGAGGATTGGCTCTTCGTCCATTTACGCTTGTTGGGGTTGCTGCCTCCGCTGCTTCCCCCTTTCTGTCCTTCCTGTTCGGTCTTCTTTTCTTGTTTAAATCGCGCTATGGCTTCATTGCCTCCTTCTGCAATGATAGCCCTTTCCAGTAGATCAGAGTAACTCTTAATCTTTAACACAGCTACTGCTTTTTATACCCATTGTTTCAGTCCTAATTCGAACCTCCTTGCCTTCCTGGCCTCCGTGTCAACCTGATGTAAAGCGAATCGGGCCAACTCGTTAAATTTTGTCGTGCACTCTGCGACAGACATACTACCTTATTTCAGTTCCGGAAACTTAACTTTTATATCCTGTTGCGTATTCTCCGAGAAGTAATTCTCGAGGAATAGCTCCTTAAATTTGTCCCAAGGAATAACTCCTTCGCCTGCTCGTCCCTTATTGGCTTTCCACCAATAGTTAGCTTCGCCCTTCATCATGAAAGTGGAAAAACTCGTCTTTTGTGCTTCGGCCACTTGTGCGACCTCAAACACTTTCTCCATCTCTTCTACCCATGTCTGGGCTTCGATTGGGTCTAAGGTTCCCCGGAACTCCGGTGGTCCTACCAATTTAAAATCTTTGAAGCTAGCCAAGTGATGTCCTGGCTGCCCTGCAGCTGGCTGGGGTCTGTTTTGCATTGCTTCTGTTAACAGGTCAACAAAGTTCTGCATTGGATCTACATTTCCCCCTCCGTTGTTAACTGATCCTTCCTCCCTCTGGTTTCGTGGTAGTCTCCTAGGCGGCATGATCTGAGGAAAGGAAGAAAACTTTAGGCTTTACGTGATATGCTATTCATGTTAGCATTAAGAAGTTAAGACGTCTATCAATCATATTTGATTCAAATAAACAATTTCAGTATCATAATAAAACCTGATGGATCTCCTCAACCCATCACTTACATACTCTAATTGAGTTTCTACTAAGGTTATAACCTAGGTTTCGCATTCCTAATGTTTATAACCTACGGCTTTAATGCCAACCTGTGACACCCCCAAATTCGGGTTCTCTAACCCCGATTCGGTAGTCACGATACAATACAAATATCCACCTCTAAACAACATACAATAACTAAATGCGAAATATAATAAACGTATGTCATTCATTCAAAAGGTGTTACTAGTCCCAAGATTCGATAACCTTAATACAGTTATACAAACATACCCTAGAATAGTCATTAGGGTTCATATTACATAACAGTAATTTAGTTAAACATAAAGATAAAGTCTGCTCCTTACAAACTAATCTTACATCTTTCCTTTACCCTTATCCTTCCCTAAAGTCTCGGGCTTAACTGCAATAGAAGTTATGATATAGCAAGAATGAGCAACAAATTTGCTCAGCAAGTTTAAATACAACAATAAAGGATATATCATGATGGAAGGAATATATCTGACAATGAATTCAATAATATGAATATCGGAAGCAAGAATAACAATTGCTTTTAGAATAACTGATAGTCAAGTAGACTTTGAACTGTAAAACTCCAATAGAATCAATAGTTGATTGACCCTTTGGTTACTGGCTACAGAATATGTACTTGAGGGGATCAGCCTCGCGTAAGCCATGTAAATGCATAACATTCAACTCTGCTGTTTGTATCTTTATATTAGATACCTGGGTACTCCCCTATATATAAGGGGTGTTCTTTTCAGTCTAAGAATCCATACCATCAATTGGTCTGGATAGCTTTTATAAAACTTCATACAATTGTCTGACCGAACAAGGGTTCAGACTCTATCTGACGCAGTTCAAGAATTATAGAACTTTAAATAAGGTACAAGTCCAAGGCTGTACGAACTTAAGCGCACCAAGTGCTAATATCAATAAGATCGATGTGAAATAACTGTAAAGTAATTAAACCTCCTAATAGCATGCTTGGAAATAAGATTCAAGCTTAAATAAAATAACTTGCAACACAATAATAACCTGCTCAATACAATATGAGAAGGACAGGAAACTTGCACATTAAAGAATGAGTTTCAGAAGACTTGCACAAATAAAGAGTGTAAGTCAGAGAACTTGCACAACCAAAGAGTGAAGTTCGGGAACTTGCTCACAAGATTTATCGAGTACAGTAATGCAAGGTTTTAGAATACTTGCAACACAATAAAAGTAAGGTTCAGATACTTGCACAAATAAGGAGTGTAAGTCAGGAAACTTGCCTGTTTGCTCAGCTACAATTAATTCTAGCTTTAATTAAACTGCGTTGAAACGACCTAACATTAACAAGTCAATCTTTCAATTAGTATTGTGTAAACCGGTAAGAGTTTATACATAACAAACATCTAATTATCATGCCACATTGTCATAGTATGTAGTTATCTCAATTAAACACATATCAGTAGGGTCAGATTCTAGTTTGCTATTTAAATATCATATAAGTCAACTAGCATAGTCAGGAAACTAGCAGGCTGCACCAATCCGTGCCAATTCTCTAGCATGAAAACTACTGACATTAAACAAATACACATGCTTAGCAGGTTATTAACTCAAGTTCGAGACCTAGTATGTTTATTCTATTCCAATTCAAAATCATATGTTTTCATGTCGGACATTTACATACTTTAAGCAAAACAAGTTCATGCTTCAAAGGTTCGCTACTACGGTCATATTATCTCATAAAGGGAATAAACCATACTAAGTAGGCATGCTTGTAGTTATATGTCATATGTATCCATTAATCACATAGTTCACCATGAAATTCATTTTCTATTAATATGCGTGCATAGGTGATCTTCTTGTATGATGCTCATGTCAACCTATCTATAGGCATAATGAGATCTTAATACTCATGCTTGCATGATCATAATATAATCCACTTAGTACTTGATGTTATTACCTTTCATATTCTAAGTTTTCATTGAAAAGTATACAAAGTCCACAAAGGTCGTTTAGTATAAACAAAGTGTTTTGTAACCATGACTCTCATGTATTAAAACACATTACTAAGCCATATAAACGCTCTCATATGGTCAGAATCTAAAAGACATAAGTCCTGGTTAAGTTGATTTCAAAAGTCTTTAAGTTTTTCTTTGAAATCGTTTGAATCTTGCAATCACGTATGCTAGTGTATTTAACACTTTAAACGTACATTTCATGTCAATATAGACTATATGATTATGCTCTAAAAATCAGAATACACATATGGTATGTTTATGACAAAGTTTACTTTAACAAGTCTAAGTTTATTTTGTAAACTTTAAATCCTTTCATCAATAGAGTGTACTAACATAGTTATACATGCTCATCCTACATGCATGTACTCATATAAGTGTGTTAATCTAGTTCACATGCTTGCTCTAAGTGATATTACATGATATCATATAACAGGTCTGTAGCAGAAAGCAAGATTCAGCAAATAGGTACTGGCGCAGCTGCGCCGCTAGCCAGTACAAAACTGGCACAGCTGCGCAGGCGTGCGGCCAGGCCTGAAGCTGCACTGCTTCGGCAGAAATTGCAAACCCATCTCAGAAATTTTATACGAATATCATTCTAAGTTACTACAATAAGGTTCTAACATGGTAGTAAACTATCATAGCAACTAATAAGCATACTTCAATCAAGTTGTCAATCAATTCATGCTTAATTCAAGAATTATCGAGTTAGCAATTTACAGAAACTGAAGATCATAAAAATGAAGTTATACCTCTGCTAAAGAAATGGACTTGCTGCAATATTTCTCTCCCTCAACTCAATTGAATTGAGTATTATTATTACTTATTACCGTAACTGTTATTATTATAATCATAATAACTTAATGAAATCATTATCAAATCACAATTGATTATTGATGTTAATATAAGGTGATAGGGTATACACTAGGTTTTACCCACACACATCATGCCACATAAGCAATAATATGTAACTCTCATAATGTAATTATTCTTACTATATAGTCCATACATACAATATAAACCACATTAATATGTCACCTACTATATATAATATATAGTTAACTACCATATATTAAAGGTTTAATAGATCGCATGCCTGCACAATTTAATTAATTAAGTAAATATAATCTCATTATATTTATTAATCTTTTGCTCAATAATATATTACTTATTCACAATAATAGTTAATCGACATATTATCAATTAATTACTCATAAATGAAATTAATCATTACAGTTTAAATACTTTCACTATATTCAATTAAATTAAATATTTAATTAATAACAATTCTTTCAATTCTTTGATATAAAAGTCTCAGGGCTAGTCCACTAATTTAATAAACTATTAGTGATTCCCTTTAATTTTCCTAGCATTTATTCGCATAGGCTCAACTCACATAATCACATAACCACATAAGGTTTAAATATGCTCACAAAATTAACTCATGAAAATTTAAATCACATATTAAATTAATAATGAAGTTTAAAATTTCACGGTCATTACAATCACACTTTGCATGAGGATTACAGGGAGATTGTAGATGGCTGTGGATTTCAGGCCTTTTTCTCGATCCTTCCCAGCCGTTACCCCTGAGGGTATATGAGGGCTTTGTCTGAGCGCTGGTTCCACCAGACTCAGTTCCTTCATTTGCTTGATTGCGAGGTGATGATGACTCCTATAGACTGGAGATTTATCACCGTCATTGAGTTTGAGGGCGAGTCAGTGCCTGTCATGACTAATATTTCGCCCTGCTATCGTTCGGTCCCTGCTGGGAGTTCTGACGACGGCATTCAAGGGTAGGGCAGTCCGATCTAGTCCCTTGAGTGTAGATGCCCAACATAGGACTTTACAATTGACTCCGCCTGATGACCAGAGGGCTATAGATCGCATTCTGAGGCTATTGTATTTGTCAATCATCAGGGGTTATTTCGTGGCGGACAACTCGTCTACTGTGTCCTTCGCTTTGATCAGCGCCACTCGACATAGTAGAGCACCTTGGCCGAGATCCGTCAGAGGCATCTTCTTTTGACCTATCCTGCTCAGGAGCAGGCCCCTCTTCAGGTCCATTTAGCAGCAGTTATACAGGGGCAGATCCTCCCTTATACCACCCAGATATACCTGATCCTAGCAGATTTGTGCAGACAGAGGAGATGGAGCAGGTTGATCGATTCGACACTGATGTCTACGACTTCCTTGATAGCTATTGGAGCTATACTTTTTGGTCAGCCACTATTTTGGCTATTCAGCATTTGTGCCATCATTTTTATAGACCACTGTAGTAGTTGGGTAGTGGTGCCCCATTTTCCCTGTATTCTTCTTTTCACTTTGTATCAGGATACAGGGATGTTGTATGCAGTAGATAGCTTTTTGTAGATATTCCTGCCATATCTTATCTTTTGCATCATGTTTATATTACTGTCATCATGCATGTATTATATCATGTGTATGCATTCAGACAGCTTGTGTTTTAACTTGACCTCGGGACTGGTCTTGTGGTATGGTGCTACAGATGACGTCGTCTATAGTCAGCTGTATTGAGCATTTACCACCATCTGCGGTGGCAGCATCATTGAGGTCTAGGTATGATAGTTTGCCCTTTCCTGCTAGGGGGACTATGGACCAAATGTTGGGGCATTCATTGGCCCTTGCAGATTTTCGGGGTTTCGATCGAATTTGTTGAGGGCCTTCTACCCTGCTGGATTACCGACAGGCAGGTGTTCCGCTTCGGATAGCATAAGCTAACGCCGACTCTAAAAGAGTACCAGAGATTTACTGGCTTGGATTTAGAGTTGTCGTGCGCTTGGACGACGATTAGTGATATGAGGAGGCCGTTTATTAGGCTGTCCGATCTCCGTCAGAGTGTAGTCATGGATGAGATCGTTTCGGGGCACGTGATCTCTATGGACTTCTTGATTGAGTACTTTGGTGAGATTGATAGCTATGGTCGCCACGTCGGAATATTTCATTTGTTCAGCAGAGGCATGGCATGCGGCCAGGATAGACATCCTACTGATGTGTATTGTGGCATATGTCTACATGTCAGTTGCGATTGGATCATCTAGATGTGGGATTGGTAGTAGTGGTTAGAGCCCTTAGACAGGGTAGCACCATCATCCCGATGATATTGTCTAAGACATTTATATCCGCCACGTATTGTAGTACCCATCTAGTGGGATTTTTTGGGGGCAGCTTGGTCTTGCTGTATAAATGGTTGATGTCTCATATACGACCGATTAGATCCTTCAGGCCTAGGGGTTTTTGCTTTACTCACGAGACATCCAGAGCTTTCTCTTTTAGCCTGCGGAGTGCATTGATGCAGAGTCTTGGTTGGCATTTCTATAGAATATTGAGCATCCGTTCATGATCTTGCCATGCTCAGGGCTGGCATCCCCATATAGCTTTATCACTCATGCATCTGGCCTGGATTATTTGCCCCTAGCGGGTTTGAGAGGAGTGACTACCTATCATCCTTTAGCAGTCATGTGTCAGTTTGATTAGCTGCAGAGTTTGCACCATTTCGGGGGGTCTGCTGATCATAGGATGTCGGCTTCTTTCATGTCATCCGCTGACTTGGTCAGAGTATATGAGTGTTAGGACTCATCGGGAGAGGGCTGATTTCTCCAGTAGCCATTCAGGCTGTTCTCCAGGAGTATTCTGCGTGGTTGGAGGCAGAGACAGGAGTGGTAGCAGAGGCTTCATCATCTCCTAGTGTGGACTCTGACGAGGAGGAGCCCATGGAGGATCCAGATTCTCCTACTAAGGATGAGCTATTCACGGGCTTGATCGCTACTCTGGTTAGCAATTCCCCGACCATTCCTATGGGGACAGATCCGACTTTCGCAGACTCACTATTCAGGATGACCTTTGTGCGAGACTCGTCTAGAGCACAGATGTTGGCTACCTTATCTGGCAGAGATTTAGCTTTTGCTGAGAGGGATGGTCTCAAGGCTGTTTTGGATGCTGGATTGATTAAGCGGGAGGAGCTCCGCTCTGCTCTGGATACTGCAGTTGTAGAGCGAGACGAGATCCGCTCGACTAGGGATGCAGCATATGTTGAGATCGAGGAGACTTTGATTGCTCGAGACGCAGCTTTTGCTGAGAGAGATGAGGCTATAGCTTCTCGTGATTTCCATATTGCTGATAGTACTGCTCTTCGATCTTACACCCATGGTTTGGTCATCGAGATGAGTGCTTATATTGATGACCATAGTGCCACCTTGTAGATGACTGTGGATGTTCTGGGCCGTATAAAGGCTGAGTGGACTGCACTTACGGCTGCTCCACCATCTTCGGAGAGAGATGCCATGCTGGCAGTGCTGACCTGCTCCACCATCTTCGGAGAGAGATGACTAGCTTTATTTTTCCTAAACAGACTAGATCAGCCATTTTTGTCATGTACAAGGCATTATGTATATAAAGCAGTTTTATATATCAGAGAAATATATTTTTGATGCACTTCACTGACTAGAGATGTATTGTCATTGCTGAGTGATTACCACTTCTTTTATGACTTGCAGTTGTTGATGTATCTTGAGCTTCTCCTTGATGGACTGACAGTTGAGATGTCAGGGAGTATCTCAGATAGGCCTGTTGACCAGGATATGATTGATAGAATTTAGCTTTTATTTGTCTTTGGTGTCTTGGAACTGGTCTTTTATATATTTTTTGTTTTTCTTGAAGGTCAAACCGCGCCGTAGATG